>JAECWU010000089.1:1937500-2267500 GCA_018150985.1 Chymomyza costata | reverse complement strand
GAAGAAGAAAATCTTATTAGTTGAAACACTAAAAGCTTTAAATAAATGAAGAAAAATTACCGAGAAGGTATTTTCGCATTCTATACTTAAATTGTACTGGGGATGGGTGGTCATGCAAACCTCCTAGAGACCGGATAGCGCCAAAAAAGTGTTCCAAAATTTCTTGGGAAAGCCTACTCGTTATGATGTATTGCATATCGTAATACTCTTGTAAATATAAATGCAATTGCATCAATGAGTTATTACTTATAATTATACCTTTTTGAAAAGGTAGGCATTTTTTAAGGAAAACTGTGTTACTTTCTTGTGAAGCTGAACACTTTTTTGGGTCTGGCACTATCCGAGAGGACACAAGATTGGTCATTTTTTTTTAGAAAAATGGCTGTTTGGTTGGCAAATTTGCTGTTGATAACTTTGAGTTAAAAACATTAAAGTTTAATAAATTCAAGCCCAAGCGAGAAACATCGTAGGATAGCGTTGGCAGTGGTGTTTGACAAAAGCTGTGTTGCCAATTCCACTCGCTGTCTACTTGTGTTTTGGGCAGTTAGGTGCTCCTCAGACACTTTCCACATAATTGATACGTCTGATGATGAGCAATGATGCATTGCTTGCCTCACAGAATGCACCGTCAATAACTTGTCATTTATCATTAGGCCAGCTTCAACAAAATAGTTTCGCAATAGCTTTATGAGGTGGGGTACATCTGCAAACACAAATACTTTAAACTTTGCATTTGAAGGATCCTCAAACCACGTTTTATCTGCAAAAAAATTCACAAATTAATTATTTTGCAGGCATATACGTAGGTTAGGTGACACTACCAGGTGAAATTCCAAGCTGTGTCCACAAACTACAATTTGTAACTCCCATGTCCGATACAATTGCTGCGACATGGAAACCGGCGTTGTACAGCTTTTCAAGTAAACTCTTTAGAACTTTGTCAGTCATTGGCTGTTCATAATCAAAATATATTGGCTGTTTCCAAGATTTTCGAAGGCCCTGTACCATTGCGACTTGGACATAGTTTCGCGGAGGGCAGGCTGCTTTAGTAGAGGGGTCCCATTCATATGTTGACGCAACTTTCATTTCATCGAACATCAGAGTACAAACTCTGGCTTCCTCTGCAATTGACACACTTGTTTTCATTAACTGTAGTATTATATCCAGTGGGCCAGGCTGCACTTCAACGGACTAACACCACTTTTGCAAGGTCGACTCACACGGCAGTGGAAATCCTTTCATTTTCCAATTCCTTTAGCCTTAATTTCAAACGGATTTTTTATAGTGCAATGCCGCATTCAATGACTTCTTTTCTGTTTATTTAATATTTTCAATTAATTGTAACATAAATGCTCATAAGATCTAAAAATTAAACTATACATACTCTGTTTGTGAACTAAAATCTTTTTTACGTGTACTCAGCGACGACGCACAGTGGCACGGCAGCCGCAAAAGCGTTGCAAAAATCGATTTTGCGATGAAATCATTTTGTAAAAGTAAGACATGCATCTTATTTAGAATTTCCCAGGGATCAAGAAAATTAAAACTTTATTCAACTCGGATAAATAGTTTAGTTGCTACAGCCGCTCAAAGTGTAGTATATTTTCAACTTTGAAAAAAATCGCAATTTTTTGAATAAAAGTGCGTGTATAAGATCGTTTTGTAAAAAAACTACGCAACCAATCCATATTTTCTTCGATTCTATGAAAAGGTATATGAAATTTTAACATAAAAGAGAAAAAAATGACTTCGTATCTTTTCTGGTTTTTTCAATACTTCCGTGTACCTGAACCACTATATTTGGACCACTTTTTCAACTTTGGAAGAAAATAATTCAAATTATATTTTTTTATATTTTTTAGTTTTAACATAAATACGTTTGTTATCAATTTGTTTACCTTCTCTATAAATTTTGTGTCCGCCTTAATCCAGCTGTGGCTGTAAGGCCACTAGAAGTGCAGAAACCCAACTCAAAAAATGCTACCGCAGGTAAAAGAAGAAGAAGAGCACGCAGTAGATGCATCCGCTAAATTAAGAGATGTTTGCTTATATTTGTACTTGACAATAAAAAAGCACCTACCTGTGACATTTCAAAAAATCAAGATTAATTATTATTAAGAGAAATGCAAATTCTTTGCATTTTTAGGTAGTTGAACCGGAAACATACGGATAGGGATGTAACCTTTCCCTTTATAATCTTAGGTACCAACTAAAACACATTTAATGTAACTACATTTTTACCTGTTACGCGTTTTGTGAATTAAAGATTAAACCTTGTATATATTTGCCTGAATATTTCAAAAATTTGGATAATTCCTTATTTAAAGAGGGAAATCTGGAATTTGGTACTTCAAGACGATATCTTTAATCGACTTGGACTGATAGTCGACCGCCCCAAATATGGATAAGGTAACTCAAACGATGGAAACTCATCACGAAAATTCTTTGCAGAAAAAAAAATTACATCAGAAAAAACTGGAGTAGATGATGAAATTATCAAAAGATTGGGTGTTATTTTAAACATTATGAACTGCAAGGAAAACATTAACGGCAGCAAATAATGAATATGCCACCAAGACTGCAGAGCTGTTAATGGAAAAATATCCAGGAAAGAAACTGACTCCTACGTTTCACAAAATTTTGGCACATGGCCAAACTATAATTGAATATCATGGCCTACCCATTGGGGAGATTTCAGAAGAAGCCCAGGAATCGAGAAACATGGATTATAAAAAATTCAGAGCTATGAATACATGTAAAATATCACGATCAAGGGAAAACGAGGATCTTTTTAATATGTTAGCAGCCTTTTCAGATCCACTAGTTTCATCCCTTAGACAAGTGAGATTCAATACAGAATTAACAAGTAGTTATTCAAAAGAAATGTTAAGTCTTTTGGATATTCCTTCAAATGTAAACGTGGATGATTATTTTACAAAAAACAACTGATAAGACAAATTGTATAACATATTATAATAAAAAAGCATTGTTAAATTAAATTTATTGACTGAAATATAAAATAATGAACAAAAAAATTTATCAGGAAAATTTCTTTATAAATGAACAAAAAAAATATTTAGGTACATATTTTTCAATATGTATATATTTTTCAATGGTAAATACTGTAAAGGCAACAAAATCCAACTTCCACAACATATTGCACAGCTCTCAGATATCGTCTCACCATGTTTGATATGTTATTTTAAAGCCTGAACATTTTTCTTTCAACTACAATTTATTTCATTAAAATATGTCTATTGGTTTAGAAAATATGATTTTTGCAACGCTTTTTCGGCTTCCGTGCCACTGTGCGACGGTTGATGTTCCGTAAATGCAATCGCTTGCTTTTGCATTTGAGGAACAGCACCTTAGCGCAATCGTCGGCGCTTGGTACCACTGCTATTCGATACAAAATAGAAATCTTTGTTTTCAAAATGTTTCTCACAAATCCGACTTCTTTCTTTTATCGGTACTCCAGCAGATTGTTCCCACAATTGTTTTTTTTGTTTCATTTTTTTGAACTATCACGCAGTTTGTTCCTGCCACACACGTCTGTTTGCACAAAGAGCAATACATTTTTTGAAGTTCCAAATATCAAAATAATAACAATGCAATTTGTATAAATTTTTTTTTATTTATTGATTTTAGTTACTTAGTTTAGTGCAATATTTGTTGCTATGTTGTATTTACACATAGCATACACGTGCATGTGTATGCTTGCAAATGCTGCAAATAAAAATATTCACGCAATAAACAAAACAACAATTCTTGTCTTTGCACACATTCACATGTACTGCGTGCTTTAGTTGAAAAAAAATCATGCGAATCGCTAACCTACCACGTCAACAGTCGCAACAAGACTGAAAACTATGATCTTCGTGTTTGAGCGAGCGCACTCTCTATTACTCTACCATGACCGCTTAGCACTTCATTTTTTGCCCCTTTAAAAATTTATTATTAGAAATAACTACAATGAAAGCGGCTCATTGTTGTTTATTTTAAAAGTGCGCCTAATTGCTAGCAAATTGCCAGCTGACCAACTGGCCAGCTATCGATAAGTTCACATTGTAGAGTTGCCACAAGTTTTCGAACAACTAACTAAATAGCTTATTTTTTCTATTTGCCAACATCTTTCTGAGCGAGAAATATTTTTAATTTATGTACAAATTTTGTACAATTTTTTTATATACATATTTTAAGCCATCCATTAATAAAATTATCTTCGAATTTACTTGTGCAACAAGACAACACATCACTTTTCGAAGTTCTGTTTTGTCTAAATCCAGAACACTTACATTCCACTCGTTTTTGTTTTGTATGTACACACAATTTTAATAGACATTTTTTGTAATAAAAATATATAATGAAAATTAACCTTGATTTGTTCAACTGAGCACATCTAAATTTTCTTAAAACATTAAAAAGTATTACAAAAATAATATTTGTGCGTTTATTTAATTAAACAAAGCAAAAAACTTTTCATTTCGACAGCTGAGAGCCAAACTTTTCAAAACGAGTCGACTCCTGTCGGAATCGAAATCCAGAACACCTTTCATTTCGATTCCGACAGTTTTTGTCAGAATCGAAATCTAGAACATGCCTGCATATTAACAGTAGAAAATAATTTTGAAGTATCAAGAGTTTATATTACAGCAATAGAAAATTCCGACAATCAATTACGACTTATTAATTTGGAATAAGATTAAATTAGAAATTAAATTATTAATAAAATAATTCAATTATGTATAGTAAAAATAAGCGTGGGGTGCTTGTTATTAAATGTTAGTAGTAGCTATTTATAAAATTAAGGTTATGAAAATATAGTATTTAATATATATTCTATACTACTAATTACATATTTAATTACAAATATGTATATTAAATCTAATTTTCTCATTTTATTACAGAAAAATATTTACAATTGATAAGCACAAAATCTGCATATGCAAAAGACGTACAGAATGACGCCATCAATGACGAAGCTCCATGTCAATTGTTTTGAAGCGATGATATGCACTAAAATATAAAATTTAAAAAAAAAAAACATTTGTCCTGTTTTTTGTCCTTTTTTTAGCCTTTTTCTGGTCGGTTTGGCCTTTTTTTGTGGCGAATAGTTGGCATCAAAGTTTCTTTAAATAAAATTTACCTGAAGTTTTGCTCATTGTGTTAACTAAATTTATTAAATTAAATAATTATTACGTTTAAGCAGTAAGTCGACACAAAAACGTTGTAGGGTGCGAGCGCGCCAAGTTTTACATTTACAAATGTAACAACAGCTCAACCTATAAATCATATAAATGTTAGTTTTCTGTCTTGATTTTGTAAATGATCGGTGCAGCTTCTTTAATATACCTAAATATACATTTACATACAATGATTATGAACTGGGTATAAAATCAAAATAGCGGACATTTCAATTTTTGCTGCTGCTTCTTCTTTTTTTTTTAGGCGTTGCCACGAGCGGAAAACCAGCTGATAAATCGGCATCTAGATTTTTGTATAAATGCACACACACCTGCATGAGGCCCAAATTTAATTTTCACGAACGCAATAATGGACTTGCACTTGCAGTCTAATGACGTTGAATTGGAAGACGGAGAAGTATACAGAAAACAGGTAACCAAGTGTTAAAAAAGGAAGCTAATGAAATTATATTTTCAGTTGTCAGAAAGCGAGTGCTGCGATGATGGTATCTATACGCCATTGCAGCGACCCGCTCCTACAATACCTTCAGCTGAAGGTATTGAAACAGTAGCAAGTTCAATTGCAACATGCCATCAAATACAAAACGCACTAGATGACGATTCGCAGACCAACAGTGAAACCTCATCAGGCGACTCTTCTGAGGAGGGATGCATAAAGAAGCTGCGAACAGATGTTGGAGACGCAGCTGAAGGTCAAAGAAAGAAAAAGCAACGCATTAAGCGCACAGTTATGGTTCGCGTGGCTCCTACGGGCCCAGAGATACAATCAAATCGGGCACGTTTTAAAAAGTACAATGTGTGGACAGCCGCTCTGCAAGAGGATGCTTTAAGTGAAAATATGCGGGGCTGTGATGTCACTCGCAGTGGTAGCGACCGCAATGTTGAAAACTATGACTTTTCGTTAAAATATCGACTTAACGGTGAAAATATGTTAAAACGCCGTCTGTCAAATTCCTCTGATGAAGAAACCTCACATCCAGCCCATAAAAGGGGCCGGGCTTCGAGTCGCACATCATTGGAATGTTCTTCGCGTGGTGGAGTCCGTCGACGAACAGGCTATCGTTCCCGTCGTAGGGGTACATCTTCCGCCAGCGCATCGTCTGATAATTTATGCGATCACAGGCATATTGTCGATCTTCAAGATGTAAACGGTCGAGAGCCCACTGATGTGGCTAGGGAAATGGCTAATAAACTATTCGAACAAAAGGACGAGTTGCTGGGTAAGTTTACATTTAATAAGTGTATCTAAGTGTTAACTATTTTTTATTAGTGCGAGTTATTGAAGTTCTTGGTGTGGAATTGCCTGTGGAGCTCTATAAAGAAACGCAGCGCATTGAAGCAGATGGCGGCATGATGATCAAGGTTAGTAAATTAAATCGAAAGCGGTTAAAGCATAATTTTAGGGCCTTATGATTTTAGAATGGGACACGGAGACGTACACCAGGAGGTGTATTTTTATTCTTGCTGAAGCATCATGACAATATAACACCGGAGCAACAAAAGTCTATATTTGCTGAGGATCGCCAGAATTTAAACAAGTCTTGTAAACATATTGAAACGCTAATGCGCGAACGCAAAGTTGAGGAGCTAAAAAAATGTTTAAGTAAACAAGGTACCGAGCTGCCGACATTGAATCCAAGAAAGGACATTTATTTGCAAGGCGAAGGTGCAGAGTCAAGTGCCGAGAGCCAACCTGGCAATTGTAAGCGTTTAGTTAGAAACAAAATTGCTGAGTTATTATTAAATAATTATGGTTTACTTCCAAAATAGTGTCAAATCCACCGCCTTCACCTGTCGGTCAGGAGCAGGGAAGTCCAGAGTATAAGACTCATGAAATTAACATTACACACGTAGATAGTACCGATGTACCATCTACTTCAAAAGCAGCATCGGCATTAGGCCTTAAGGAATTGGTCACATATGATGACGACTTTTTGGATGTAAACTGTGGAGAAATGGACTTCTGAGCACGGTCAAAGCGATTTTATACAGTCGGTCTATGGTCGCAGCTATATTTATGCCGAAATTTTTACATCTGTAGTTAGACTCATGTTTGTACATTTAAACAAATACTTAGTGGTTAAGCTTTTTTAGCAATGTTCAAATTTTGAATATATAGCATATATGTATGAATATGTTTTTCATAGCCCAAAGCGTACAGTTCTACAAATTTATATTGATGTTGGGATTCAACCCCATTGTCAAATATGCATCCTTTCACAAAAGAATTCAGACGCACTATGCAAGGTTGGAACCTCATAGTTATCTTAAAAAATTTCTTGTTTGTAAAACTAAAATTACGTTTTTAGCTTTGCTGAACGAAGATAAAACAAAGCAGAGTTGGCAAGAACTTGACTTGAAATATTCCTTTATAAAACGTATATTTGTAATTTGTATCGAACCCATTTTGATAAAATGTGCTTTGGTTCGGGTTCTGATCGAAGTGAAAAATTAAGCGATTCACCTTGTTGCCCGCTCAATTTGCAACTATCGACATATGTCGGTTTGAACCTGAATTGCAGCCCTGGTAGTTATATTTAAAAAATAAGCTAACACTTTTATCATAAACGCACCCAATTTTTGTATTTTTATGAGAAAATAAGATTCATTTTAAATCAAATTAAATACATAGCAATTAAAAACGGTAAAATCAACTCGGCAATGGACAAATCTGATGCTGCTGATAACTATCCGCAATCATAATGTAAATCGAAACATTTTTGTGGATCGATGTTCGGTTGTATACATGTATCGATACAATCAAAGTAATTGGTCGGATAGGCAGACGCGACGCGAACGCCGCTAAAGCAGGCAGTTTATCAAATTTTATGTTAATTCTACTATGTTAGAAAAATATAATTGTGTAAGAATTTGTGGTGAATGCTATTAATATCGTGTCATCATATTTTGTGCACTTAATTAAAAGCAAGAACTTAATTGTGATGCGAAAAACCCGCTCGCAAACTCAGGCCGAGAATGCCGCTACGTCTACAACAGCAGGCTCACAACAAACATCTTCGGTGCCACCCCCACCAGTGATTACATTTGATGCAGTCAAATATAAGGTAACCAGTTCTTTAATTCATAAATACATAATACATTCTTTTATTAGTGATAAGATTAACTTTATGTAGGATATGTATGTATGCAGTGTGGCTGATGACATATCGCTTATCGAACTAACCAAAAATGTTTTACAACACTTTTATCCGCCATATTTCCTCGGCCTGGCTGGGACAAAACATTTATTTTGTCAAAAAGTGATTTAAATGAAATGTTTAGTGCCAGTAAAGTATTAATGCTTTTTTATAGTTAGTTAATAAGGAGAGTGTTAAAAGTTTAGTAAAATTAAAAGAGGAGTGTCGTACAAAATGAAATAAACGGAGAACGCCATTTTTTGCAAAACCAGGTAATGTGTTGGGACATGCGTTTAATGCTGGATTCACTTGGTTTTTATGCGGCTAGTCACATAATACAATGTTTGAAGTCCTAGCCGGCTTTAATATCTTTATCTGTCTTTTAACTTCTTCAAATTTGATGGATACAAGTAGCGGTATTTAGAATAAGAGTCGATGTACTTTATTTTTCGCAAATACATATTAATATACATATGTATGTATCTGTGCATGTGTATATACAAATGCGTGCATGTATTCGACTGCCGTGTGTCCCGCTTTTTTAACCTTTTAAATGTATCTTTTTGTTATTTTAAATTATTTATATTTTCAGGAGTGTGAGCAGATGGTGCAGATGCTTAGAGTTGTAGAGCTCCAGAAAATCTTATCGTTTGTTAACATTTCATTCGCTGGACGAAAAACTGATTTGCAGAGTCGCATATTAACTTTATTGCGAACAAATCTCGAACATCTGGCCCCAAAAATTCAGGAGGTATACGCTCTATCTGTGCAAGAACAAAACGTAGCACTGCATTACATTGACCCAACCAGGATGTACTCGCACATGCAGTTGCCAACTGTGCAGACAAATCCTGCAGGCTTAGTGGGTGGTACACCTACACAAGTTGCTGGTGGGCCAGCGCAAATGCCTGTCCAAGGCACTGCACCAGGGAATGTCATGCCCTTTCTACATACTCACACCATGAATAGTCAGATGCCAATTCATCCGGATGTGCGTTTGAAAAAGCTTGCCTTTTATGACGTTCTTGGGACTTTAATAAAGCCATCGACACTGGTGCCTCGTAACACACAACGCGTTCAAGAAGTGCCGTTCTATTTTACACTAACGCCACAGCAGGCTACCGAAATTGCCTCTAATCGGGATATACGGAATAGCTCTAAAATGGAACATGCTATTCAAGTGCAGTTGCGGTTCTGTCTGGTGGAGACCTCTTGCGAACAAGAAGATTGTTTTCCGCCTAATGTAAATGTTAAAGTCAACAACAAGTTGTGCCAGCTGCCTGTATGTATAAAATGAAAGCGCAAACATGTTATTGCTTCCATTTTAAGCAAAAACTTATGTATAAACTTACAGAATGTCATTCCTACAAATCGTCCAAACGTGGAGCCAAAACGTCCACCACGCCCAGTTAACGTTACATCAAATGTAAAATTGTCGCCGACCGTAACCAATACTATAATGGTACAATGGTGCCCGGATTATACGCGTAGCTACTGCCTAGCCGTGTACTTGGTTAAGAAGCTTACATCGGCTCAACTTCTGCACAGAATGAAAACGAAGGGTGTTAAGCCTGCAGACTATACGCGTGGTTTAAGTAAGTCGAGCATGGAATTCAGTTTATCTTTGTACAGGTAAAATAACAGTTTTTGTCCTTTATTTTAGTAAAAGAAAAACTTACAGAGGAAGTAGATTGTGAAATTGCAACCACAATGCTTAAAGTTTCACTGAATTGCCCACTAGGCAAAATGAAGATGTCTCTGCCGTGTCGCGCTTCAACTTGCTCACATTTGCAATGCTTTGATGCTAGCCTTTACCTACAAATGAACGAACGGAAGCCCACGTGGAACTGTCCAGTGTGTGACAAACCTGCCATCTATGATAACTTGGTGATTGATGGGTATGAGCTCTATTTAATAACACAAATAAATAAACTCTCAATGTTTTTTTTTTTTTATTTATAAAGCTATTTCCAAGAGGTTCTGGGGTCAACATTGCTGAAAAGTGATGACACTGAAATTCAGTTACATCAAGATGGTTCATGGAGTACACCAAGTTTGCGCAGTGAGGCACAGCTTCTGGATACCCAAGCCAAACCAGTACAAAAGGTTGAAGTAATTTCGGATGATGTTGGTATGCTTAAAAATGCAAAATTGTTCTGCCTACACACAAATAACCATTAAAAATTCACAGAGCTAATCACAACGGATGACACAAAACCTAACAAGGCCGATTTACTACCATCACCATCACAGGAACAACCTACATCAACTTCTAATAATGAAACCGTAAGTTTTTTTTTTTTTTTTTAACAAATATATAACGTCTATATTAGAATCCTCTTTACCAGGTTGATCTAACGCTCAGTGATTCCGATGACGATATGCCTTTGGCTAAACGTCGTCCACCTGCCAAAGTAGTTGCTGCAAGTTCAACATCAAATGGTAATGGCGGTACTCAACGAAGTGCCTATCCAGTGGCGCAGCAGCCACAAAAATCTGGTACGTTGGACCCATTTTTATATTAAGCAAGCGATTTTCAGTAGACATTTTATAGACATAAAAAACATAAGGTGCGCCGAGTAGCTTTTAAGGCTATTTACATCCAACACAACCCATATTCATCGATAAAAACATGGTTTTAGATAAAATCGAGGAGCTATAAATAATTTCCAATTGGCATTATTTATTTTTTTCATTATGTACAGCTGAGAAGCTTACTCAGTACTTGAGTCAAAATAGCTTCTCAAACAAAATTAAAAAACAGTAATGCAAATATACATATATTTTTGTATGGCGTGCTTTAAGAAATATTTCGTAGACCTACACAAAACTTGAATTGTTCAATACTTATAAGACTTAATGCGCGTTTTAGCGTAGTCAAGTTGCTGAGATAATTACAAATTTCGTTTCTTTTTTTCGTCAAAAATTAAAAATATTTTTTTTCGGTTGTCTTTATAAAGTTTTACTTTTCTTGATTATTTGTTCTATAATTCATTTTTTTCTTTTAATTTTACTGTCGACTGTAACATCAGAAATTTAATTAAAAAATAAAAAGAAATTCTATTAAGTTAAACGCAGTTAAGCCCAAACACATAAATGTCACGAAACCAAATTGAAAACTTTTGCATTATTGGAATTGGTGTTTTCGCACATGCTAACACCTTCAGTATGCTTTCGCTGTTTAACAAAAACGCCACAGTTCTTTTACCAAATTCTGCATCTGTGCTTGTCGCTCTGGCCCTGCTGATAATGCTGACCCATTTTCTTCCCACCTGGAATATGGTCACAGTTGCTAATCCATCAAAGCGCCTTGGAATTCTTTTCCTTAAACTTCTAATAGCTCTTTATTTGTTGGAGCTGATGCTTTTGCTGGTGTGGGTGCCCCTGCTCAAAATATTAAGCGCCTTATGCGATTCCATCACATTCTGCTTATTGACGGCCAACGACAACTATATTATCCACAATAGGCCTACATTTGCTAAATGGATGCGCGACGAGGCGTTTTTTTATGCACGATTCTTTTTTGCCCTTACCATAATGTGCAGTGTATTTAAGGCGCTGGATATTTTTATACATATAAAAGAAGTTATGCTGCATTTATTATCTGGAAACGTGCTGCTTAGACATACGCCTGGAATTAATCAGAAGTTTTTAAATGGCGACTCCGCTCAAGGACCACAAAAAAACGTTGTTCTACACGATTTGGAATTTTCTGAATCCAGCTGCTGAAACTCTTAAAAACTCCCAAATATGCAATCGTTTATAACTAAAATATTATATTTTTCAAATCTTCTGTTGTCCAGGGTAAATGTAACAAATCAATCAATATATCGATAAAGTGTAATGGTTTTAAAAAGTGTTTTCTGTCTTTAGTTGATCATCCTAACAGTCAGAGTGCATGGATATCTATGTTGCCCAGTTCCATTTGGCAATTTTTAAATTGTTACTTTTCTTTTTAGTATTGTTACTTTTCTTTTTAGTATTGTTACTTTTTAAAATTGTTTTTTTTTTTTTTTGTCTTTTGATATTTTGCAAAAATATCAAACATACTTACATTTTACAACTGCGAGAAAAAAGAAACAAATCATTGAGTAGACTTCACAAAATCACTTGCATTTCGAATATTCTTAAAAAAAAAAAAAAAAAAAATACGGCGGCAGTTAGTTTATAGTTGCTTTTGTATTAAGCTCTCTGTGTATTTACACTTAAATTCTTCATTTTAGATTTGTATGCTCTGTTTATCTTATGCATTGTTGTGTTGAGTTATTATATATATAATACGGACTATGACTATAAATATGTACATAACAAATTGTAGTAACTTGTCCATCTCTCTTTGTTCTCTATATCCTAACTTTTTGCCGCCGCCGACTTACATCTTGTGTTTTGAAACAAAGAACCTCCCGATCAGCAATCACCACAATCCCAGCCAGCATTAGAACTGCAACAACAGCAGCAGCAACAACAACAATTGCTAAGTGAGCAACCAGCAGTTCATGCCAGTCTACTGGAGTCCCTGGCTGCTGCGGTCGCGGATCAGAAGCATTTTCAACTTTTGGATTTAGCTGCAGTGGCGGCAGCTGCTGCTGCCACTGCTTCGGCACAAAATCCAAATGCCCAGTAGTGATATTTGTGGGCACCTTTTTAAATTGGATTTGTAAACATTTCATCCCGTAGTTTCAAGTACACACAACCAAATACGCACAGACGCACACATACAAAAAGCTTTCGTTTATTATATTTGGCTATTTGGCTCTTCTGTTTTATTTTTTGGAAACCAAAGTTAGGTTCTGCATGAGTTTCATTGAGACGATGTTTTCGCAATAATCCATCAAGTATTGCATAGAGTCTGTACGGGATATTAATTAGTGCAAAACATTTATCGTGATAACGCCGCTTTTTGAATAGGACCACTTTTTTTAATGTAGGTCTCATGATCGATCATTCGTTTGTACGCATCTGCATATCCTTTCATAATGCTTTAAAGGCAGCCTCAACGTGCTGTACGAGGCTATTAACCAAATAGCATAATTCCTTAAATCCCTTTCATTTATATTCGCTCTTTGAAAAGTATGTATAAAATGTAATTTATTCTTGTGTGTTGCAGGGCGCTGAAAAGCTTTCGATGTGTCGTTTTTGGTTAGAAATAATAATTTTCAGGAACCATTAGAACTCTATGACCCTCTCAAGAACTAAGCTGCCTGGTTGCTGTTTTTATGATTAGCAAGCAACTTGTACAAGAATTTGTATACATACGTATTTATTAAATTACTCTAGCCTATTTATTTAGTTACGCATATTTTTTGATTTGCTCGGTTTTAGCCGCAATTTACTTAAACACCAAATTTTAAAAGAAAAAGTGAAGTATTTGAATTGTGTTGATCCGCTTCTGTTCTTCAAGTTCTTATACACATACTATAAAGCAAGAAAGTAAATCTTATGCATAACTATTTAATTAATTATAATGATATATGATTAGTATATAATACAAATAAATCAAATGTTAATATTTAAGCCTTAGCAATAATTCCTATAAAGAGGAAGTGTGGAAAAAAGTCTCAAGGCTTTTCAGCTAAATATGCATAAAACTATTTTAGTTAATAATATTATACACATTTAAGTTTTTTTTAGTTTAAATAAAAAGATATAAGCATTACTACATAAGCAAACAAAACCTAAAATTTGCATTATATATATTATAGTATTTAAGTTAAGTAAGTGATTTATTTCAGATGTATATGAGAGTTTGGAATGAAAAAAAAAAAAAAAAAACATGCTAAACTAAAACAAACTTCATTTAAAAATACAAATAAAACTGAAATTACCATATTCTTATTCTTTTAAATTTGATATCTGAAATTATTTAATTTAGGAAAAATAAATACGCTGGAAAATTATTTTAAAGTTTTGCCACGAGCTAACTAGGATCCTCATATGCCTCTTTAAAGCCGAAAAGTGGACGCACTATTCCAAATCCCCCCCAAAAAAAACTACACCACACACGCACACACAAAAACAGATACAAATTATCTAAATAAGTACAATGCTGTAAAATTATTTCTGTAAATAAAAACTGATTTAAAATGGCTTATGTAAGACCACAACTATATAATGAAAATACATTAAAACTTAAATTAAATTATGATCGAATCATAAGTAAATTGTTGTTTTACTTAACTCTTCATGTTAGATGTGGTATCTTCATCGAATTTGAATTCTTTTTTATGAATTTTGTTTTTCTCCGCTTTTTTGTTTTTAATTAAAAGAAAAAAAATACATAACGAACTTTTCTTTTTTCAGATGAGGAAACTATAACAATGAAAGCAAATACTTCAGTTATTGAGCTTTTTGATTCGCCTTGAATATGCTAAATGACTCGGATTGGATATTGAATAAATGTTAAACATGCCAACTCCAAAGATTTAGTGTGTAGACCGTTTATACATATACCACATTTGACCGTAATTTCTTTTGATTACCTGGACAGCATGCATATTTTTTACTACTATTATTATACAACGTCCATAATATATCTTAAGTGAAAAGAAAACGAAACATAAATACATGTTAAAATTATTATTTTTATTTCAAATAGAATCAATATTGTTGCCGAACAAGCTTTTGGCTTTAAAATAAACAAATTCAACAATGGGTTCCGAGATGTAATAAACATCAGTAGCAACTGAAAAACTAATTAACATTCAGTGCATTTAACGTGCCATAAAAACAAACATAATTTTGGCAAACTAGAATGATCAGTACGACTGATGGCAGCTAGGCCGTCCGTTCCTGTATCACCATCATCTCGGAGACCATAACACAAAGCACATATGCGCACTTGTAATGCACTTTTATCAGTCTTTGGTCTCCTTAGCTCTATTCGGCCCGAGATTTTCTTTTTATACAATTACTCATATAAGCTTCCCGTCGCCTGCGATCTGCTTGTGCGTGTACACCAGTGCCCTGCAGGAATTTGGTGTCATATAAGTAGACTCAACTACTCTGAACGTAACTAGTTTTTGAATGGTTAAAAAAGAACAGTCGCGGAAAAATGCGGTAAAGGAGAGTGCTCTCACTGTCATCGTACCGATCAATGCCTCCTCACCTCAAAATATTTAATACTGTCTGTTTTGTTTTTATGTCAAAAATTTTTTTTTATATATTTTGTCATTTTTTGTGATATAATTAAATGTATTACTGAAGAAAAATATTTTATTTTATTTTAACAAATTAAATCTAGTATTTAATACTAAACAAACGAA
This sequence comes from Chymomyza costata, assembly GCA_018150985.1. Classification (NCBI taxonomy): domain Eukaryota; kingdom Metazoa; phylum Arthropoda; class Insecta; order Diptera; family Drosophilidae; genus Chymomyza; species Chymomyza costata. The sequence continues at coordinate 2,251,897 of JAECWU010000089.1, read as the reverse complement.
CACTAGCTACTGGTGTTTCTAGTAATTCAGATGTGGTCTGAGATCCGAAGAAGGTAGCTCCAATGCTCTGAAGATATGGACAAGAAACCAGAAGATGATCCACGGTAAGAATATCTCCACTTAGTATGCAAAGAGGCCGTGTAGCGCCCGTAAGGAGATATTCATGTGTGCCTTCGAAGACGTATTAATATTATTGATATTGACGAATAACTGAAATAAGTGACAAAAAACATTTTTTGCGAAAATATCTTGAAAGCGGTGCTTAAGAAAAAAAAGGTTGCCATTTTCTCGACCCTAAAAAACACTATTTTACGATGGTTCACTCGATGACCCATAAATTTGTAAACTAGTGTTATTGATATAACAATCAAAAAAATAAGTAATTTTGTTGGTAAAAATGTTGCATTGGGTTGCAACTCTCGAGAGCAATAAACATTTGCTGTCAATCCTTCTACTTGACAACCTCATCGGCGAATGCAAGTTCATGACGTTTATCATAAATGGCCAACACGTAGAATTACATTTTTTTATTAGATTCGAAACACGATTTTGGTAAGCCCGCAGTGCCAGGTGATCGCAACATTGTTATGGTTAGAAAAATTATCCGGAAAAATATCGGATGAAAACTTAAAAAGTTATAGTCCATAAAAATGTGTGTTTTGTTGCACTAGCATCTACCTATTTGTAAAATTGTTTGTAACGAAGCTACAGCCACCAAAACCGGTGCTTAGAGTCATATAATCCAAAATATTGAAATAATTTTTAGTTTGTAGGGACAACACCCACCAGTCCCCCGCAGTAGTCAATTACTGTTTACTCCAAAGCCTTTGTTTATCTATGAAGGAAAATTTATTTAAATTCAGTTGAGAACTTTAGGATATTATGATAATATGAGCAATTTAATCGCCTTACCCTAGAACAGTGGTGGGCAGTCTCTCATTTTACATAACTCGCGTAGGCTATTGCACCAAAATCTGTCTCAGCGCAGTCGGCTCTGTCTCTCGTTTTTGCTTGATTGCGGTTCTTGCTCTCTCGTGCGCTTTTGCTTACTGCGCTGCTTACTCACACAAAGACATGTTTGTTTGTATGAGTTTTGTCCACCACTGCCCTGAACATCCTATAAAAATAAGATTAATTAATTAATTTGCTGGAGTAGCTATCATCATCAATTGGCCATTACAACCGTGGGTCGGTCTTGGCCGTATCCAGAAGCCTTCGCACGTCGTTTCTGCGTTGCGCTCACTGACACCAGTTGGAAATATCAAGCCTAGCCAGGTCAATAGATACCTGATCTTTCCATCTCAGAGGAGGTCTCCCTCTTCAGCGCCTACAACCAGTGGGCACCGTTTCGAAGGCTTTTTTTTGCTGGAGCATCATCATCCATTCTCGCAACATGACCTAGCCAACGCAATCGCTGCAATTTAATGAGCTTGACTATGTTTATGTCGCGGTATAGCTCATACAGCTCGTCGTTCCATCGTAAATGGTACTCACCATCAACGTAAGAGGGACCAAAGATCTTACGCATCATTTTTCTCTCAAAAACTCCAAGGTTAGGTTAGGTAGGTAGTTAGGACGTGGACGTCCCAACTCACTTAGGCCAGGTAAAAATTGGCCCGTTGTGATACCGCAGTGGGCTTTACTCCACCCTACCCCACTAAAGAGGTCCTTAAGATACTCTATTTCACAGCCATCCGGTGGCCTCAATAAAGCTCGAAAGGAATTTCGGACTCTTTTCCGAGAGCTGGGATAAGTCATTTAGGAAGTGTGACTTGAGGAAGCGGAACTTTGTTCTGGATAGTCCCGGGCAGTGACAAAAGAGGTGCTCCACCGTCTCCAGCAGAGCGAGCGAAATGGGTCTTTATGCTTAGTTTGCAGCTGGCCATAGGAATACCCAGACGCTCCTTATCCTGAAGGAGGATGCTGGTAGTTCCTTGTTTTGCCAGTTCGTCCGCAATACAATTTCCCTCAATATCCCTGTGTCCCGGGACCCATATGAGGTGAATAGAAAACTGTTCTGCCATCTCCTCCAGAGACGAGCGACAGTTATTCACCGACTTCATACATGAAGTCATGGAGGCGAGAGACTTAATGGCCGCCTGGCTATCTGAATAAATACAGATATTTCGATTACCTATGGGTAAGTTTTTTATTGTTATAAGAGCCTCCCGGACTGCAGTGACCTCAGCCTGAAAAACACTGCAGTGATCCGGGAGTCGAAACGATAATCTAACATCAAGCTCCTCAATGTAGACGCCCGCCGACACGGTCGTCTAACTTGGAACCGTCCGTGAAGATCTTTACTGAGCCAGCTGGGCCCGGTACACCAACATAAAAAAATAAAGAAGAATTGGTCTAACAATAGCAGTGTAAAGCCAGTGGAATATGTTTGGAGACATACCCCATTTAAGTCCAATGGCCTTTCTGCAAGTGTACAGGGCAATCGTGGGCTTTTTTCTTCGATCTTCTGTGTTCAGGTTCCAGTCCAGTTTGATATCAAGGATTAATCCAAGGTATCTGGCTGAATCGCTGAAGGGTAAAGTAATCCCATTAATTTTGGGATTTATGAGAAGGGTATATTTTATACCTCCTGGTAAAAAGTATGAGCTTAGTTTTGCTCGGATTAACTCCTAACCCGCTGGCCGTAGCTCATTTTGAGAGAGTGTGTAGGGCGTTGGTCATACGCTCGCAGAGAGTTTGAGGGAAAGCAACTGCAACATCGTCAGCGTACGCAGTTATATTGCATCCGCCACCCTTTAAGGTGCGTAGAAGGCCGTTTATGGCGTCATTCCAGAGGAAGGGGGAAAGCACTCCCCCTTGAGGCGTTTCTCTGCTTATGTATCTTATGATACTAGAATTACCCAGAGATGCTTGAATAACTCTGCATTTAAGCATCTGTTCAATGAGGCTGATTAGCCTTGGTTTCGATCTAAGTTCCCTTAGTGCGTCGATGATTGTCTTGGGAGTGACATTGAAAGCCCCCTCAATTTCTATAAAAGCAAATAGTGAGAATTCTTTAGACCGAAGTGATTTCTCAACTCTTGAAATCATCGAATGCAGGGCTGTCTCCGTGGAGCTGCCTTTTTTGTAAGCATGTTGTGAGTCTGACATTTGGGATTGAGGAATTGTATTCCTGAGTCGAAGGCCAATTAGGCTTTCCATCGTTTTAAAAAGAAACGATGAGAGACTTATGGGCCGGAAATCATTAGGTTGCGTTTGTGTAGCCTTCCCTGCTATGGGAATATAGACTACCTTAGATAATCCTAGTGGCTATGATTCTGAGATAGATATCCGTTAACCATCTGACGACAGATTCCTCCTTGTATTGCAGCTGAGCTGGGATTATGTTGTCTGGTCCCGTCGATTTAAAGGACTTAAAAGAGTTTATGGCCTATTTAACCTTTCCGAAGGTAACCAGATTTTCGAGGACGCAGGTCCTATCTGACACATGATCGATCTCCACTGACTTGGTGGTAGAGCAACCCGGAAAGTGTGTGTGTGCTAGCAGTTTCAGCGATTCCTCGCTTAAAGTGGTCCAATCACCATTGGAACCCTGTAGGTATCCCAGTGTTGATGGACATTTAGATAGCACCTTCCTCAGCCTTGCAGCATCAGTAGTACTTTCAATTTCAGAACAAAAAAGCTGCCATGAGGGATGTTTGGCCTTACGGATCGCCTTCTTGTATTTAGAAAGGCTGACTTTATATTCATTCCATGAATTTCCGTCATCCTTAGTTTCCCAATACTAAAGAGCTTACGTGAATTGTGTCGGAGTTGCCCAAATTTTGACGACCACCAAGGAGGTTTATTTTTCCCCCTTGATGTTCTTAGTTTACACGATTTGTTGAAAGCATAGTTGCAAGCTTCTGTTAGCGTTGCAACTAGTGAGTCGTTAAAAACTGCCGAATCGGGACCTCTTGGAGGGTCCATAGGAAGTGTTCTACCTATGATCTCTGCAAAGAGTTCCCAGTTCGTTGAACGGGGGTTTCTAAATTTCCCTATAGCGGATGGGGCTGAGGCCATCGTCGACTCTATGTACCGATGATCCGAAAAGGAGTGATCATTTAAGACTCTCCAGTTTTGGACCCTACGGTACAGAGAGTTAGATACCAAGGTAAGATCTAGGACGTCTCTCCTATTCTTTATTATAATGTAATATTATATACCTCTATTACATATCAACATATTAGTTGTCAAAATATAATCAAGGAGTAGCTCACCTCGAAAATTGATGTCAGTGCTTCCCCACTGAGTGTGGTGTGCATTGGCGTCGCACCCAATGATCAGGTCGATTTTCTCGACCTCACTGTCCCTCACAATGCGTCGGATTCCTTGCGGAGGAGGATCTCTCTGATCGAGCGCCATGTAACAGAAGTTTATCCTTAGAGTGCTGGATTGCATTTCCGGGCTCGCAGCAGTCTTGTCTTTATCGCTGTAATTAGGAAGCAAAAATACACGCAGGTGATTTTTTGCTAGAATACATGTACGGGCTTTACCTGAGTTTTGAGCTGCTATGAGCTTATAGTCTTTTGTCCTTAATTCAGAAATCTGGCCTTTGCTGAGCCAAGGTTCCTGAATAAGGACGATGTCGACTTCGCCTTGGTTTAGGCGAAGCATAAGGGCAGCCGAAGCTGATATGGAGTGGTGAAGGTTAATTTGAAGTAGTCTTAACGACATCCTCCGAATTAGCCTCCACCACTGTAATGTTGGCTTCCTCCTCGTCCGTCTCCCCGAGGATGGAATCGTCATTTCGTCGGCCTAGCTTGGAGAGCTCCCTAGCTAGCTCTGACGACTCCGAGGCATACCCCTCCAGTATGTCCTCCTCCTCGCTCATCTCTTCTGGGATGATGGGCTCCAGGTCTTCCAGCTGTAGTTCAGTTGCGGCTTGCTTGCCGCCCGCAGTGTCAGTGCGGTACACCCGAATCACAGCCTTCTTATACCCGTATCTAACGGTGCCGTCAACTTTAGCCAAAGCTTCCGCTGACTCTTTGTTAATGATGAGCATCACCTGCCGTGGTGGCCCCACCGTATCTTCGACCTTGGCAATCCGCCAATCATCTGTTTTCAGGTGTGGGTTGCACACCTGAAACAATTTGAGGATATTTTTCGGATCATCCGGCTTTGCAGAGACCCAAGCTCGGGCTCTAGGCCTAAAGGGGAAGTCTTTTCCGTCCACTGCCACGAGCTTTCCGCCAGGGTAAACCTCACCGAGGGCAGCAATTGCTCTTTTATAAGCCTCCGCAGAGCGCTTATCATCGCAGGCAATGGTCTTCACTGTACCAAGATGCCATGCTGCGTCGCTACAGAGAGGTGGAGGTCCACCACTGCTCTCCAAATCCTCCAGGATAAGAAGGACCCACGAGTAGTCGGGAAGGGGTGAGTCACCCGCGGCATAGCCCGGGTACCGCGGGAAGCCATTTATTAAAACTGGAGGTCTGCAAGTATCCAGAGTCCGCAAAGTAAAGTCTGAGATCCCCTCTGCCATTCATCCATCAGCCTTTGTGTGATATTAATGGTGGTAATGGACAATGAATATTCGCAGATAGCGCAGCGGGACCCGTTAATTGCGTACTCGCATTACACGAAATTTATTATAGTGTCCCTACACTACATGTCCGAACTAATCAAACAAAAAAAAACCAAACTAGCGACAATAACAAGTGTGCACTAGAACCGGAAAATGTGTAGTTCTTCCTTTGAATATTTCTTGGTGAGCCGACTAAGTTATTAATGTCACCCACGTTCTTTACCCACCCAACCATGGTCCTCGGAATCGATGACATTGGAGAACCCCATTTACAAATGCACTACATTATTATTTTTACAGCATCATATCAGAGAGAAATATAAAAATAAGTTAACGAAATTTCAAATTCAAAAATATTCTGTTTTATATATTCTACGCAATATTTAACACTATCTTTCTTATAAAAAAAAATTATATACACAATAGGTACTTAAAAGCTAATATTTACATAATTATTATTATTATTGTTCCTTTTTTTTTTTTCAAAAACTTACGATGCAAGTCCCACGCCGAAAGATCTTTCGCTATGTTGCTGCTTAAGGGGGGAAAAAAGAGATAATAACTTAACTAAAGCTCCATTTCTAAGCGCTTTTTAAACTTTGAACATGTTGCTCTTGATTACATATTTGTTAATAAATTTCTCTTTGATTTGTTTAATATGTTTTATTTGTTTACGTTACGTTCTTACTTATTTTGTTTTTGCTTGCACATATGGATGTTTTTCTTTACTTTAAAACCAAATTAATCACAGACCTAACGACTTCTTATCTTTCAAATTTTAATTTTTAACATTTTTTTTTTAACTATTTATATCTCTAGTCTAGAATTTACCAATAAATCATATTTTAACTAACTTTTTAATATTTATGTGCTTGTATATATATGTGGTGCATATGCCTCAAACCCTAAATGCTTAAGCAATTGTTTAAGTTTTTAATAAAAGAAATTATAGCAAAAGCAAACAAAAGGGGAGCGCAGCTAGCAATTTATAGTTTTTAATATATTTATATAGACGACAGCTGATCTTAAACTCCAGCGACGAACATGGCACAAAGGGGAGGCGACAATCGGAAGTTCTCAGCCACTGCTTAGCCACGCTCTCTTAGCGGGTGCGAAATATCGAATGGCCTTTATCTTGAAGTACAAAATTTCCTAAGTGCAGAGGAAAAAAAACAAATGTTCCTGGGATATTTTTACTTTTTACTCTTTCTTACCCAACACAGACACAGCTCTATAAAATTAGTCTAGTAGCAACGCTTTGATATGGATACCATTTTGAATCTATGAAAGCGTATCCACTAGCTTGTATGGCCATACAGGTTAAGAGCAGCTAAGATATATGTATATGCACAACGACAAAATGATGAAAGTGCAATGATTTATTTTTTATTTTTTTTTTTTTTAAAGATTGTTTATTTATTCATACAATATTATTTAATTACTATTATAAACATTAGTTGAAAAAAATTTTATTATTTAAAGCACTGACCCCGGATGGGTATTCAAACTTTGGCATATCAAATTAACATTTTAAAATTAATAATACAAATATTAAAACTATATTGACTAAGTACATAGTATATAGTAAAAGAAAAAAAAAGATATAGATTGTAATGAAAAAATTATATAAAAACATTACATTAAATAAGAGTTATTTATAAAAGGAGGTGTGAGAAAAAAAAATAATATATATATATATATGTATATATAAAAATAATAATATTATCAGCTTTACATATGTTGCCACCAAAAGCGTTTTTTGATAAAATTGTTTAAAATGTAAGACAAGTCTTTACGAGACATACTTGTGTCAAATCTCAAGTTGGTACAGCTTACTATATCTGTTATATTTACGGATTTCTTGTTTGCTCTTCTGTAGACATGATAGAAGTAGGGGATCCCTTCGGAGTTCTGAATGTATCCCATTTTGTCCAAATACAAAAAGGCTTCAGGAGGAACATAGCCGGATAGTAAACATTTTTCCAGATATTCATCGTAGGTATAATAAGGAGCCAAAATAAGATTGTTATTTATACAGTCAAAGCTTCGAATGATGTGTTTTCTGATAAGATCAATAATGAAGTTATCAATCCTTATAATTTTTGTAGAGTTGTAAATTTTTTTGTTTGAATAGAGTTTTAAGAAGTCACTTTGCGGCGTTCTGTGCATTGAGGTGCAAACTCTTAGGCACTCTCTCTCAAATTTCCTTAATCTTTCCATGTATGATGGTGATATGTTGAACCAAATAGGACAAGCGTATGTTATAATTGGACGGATAAATGATTGATACATAATAACTTTCACTCTAGTTTTGACATGTTTCGAATAAAAAATATGTTTGTATATAAAGAATGCTTTTTTGGCTTTAATAATTTGTTGTTGAATGTGTTTATCAAAATATAAGAACTTATCAATTCTTAGCCCTAAGTAATTGACAGTATCTTTGTTGTTTATTAATCCTCCACCATTCGGGGTTGCGATGCCGAAAGATTTCCAATTTTTTCGTAGGTTATTGTTGCATTTGTAGACAGGAGGTCTAAATAGGATAGTTTCACATTTATCCGTGTTAACTTTTAAGTGCCAATTCTTTGTGTATTCATAAACAGTGTCAAATTTTTGTTGTAGAAAAGTATTGATTTTCTGAACTTTGCTATCAGCATGATAAATAATGATATCGTCTGCATAGGTTATTATATTGTCGATTTTTTCAAGAAGGTCGTAAATGTATAGATTGAACAAGATAGGTGAATTAACTGTTCCTTGTTGTAAGCCATTATCAATATTGAAAGTTTTCGAGCTGAATTGGTTGCCATGAAATACAACGAATTCTCGATTAGTTATCATATTATATATAAGATTCAGAAGATGAACAGGAAATTTAAAATTGATCAATTTACATATAAGACCTTTAATCCAAACACTATCAAATGCTTTCTCCAAGTCAATCAAACAAGCTCCAGTAAATAGCTTCTTGTTCCAGTTCCAATTTATGTTTGAAACTAAACAGTTAATTGCGTGTGTTGTTGAGTGACCCGATTTAAATCCGAATTGTTTTTCGCTAATTATATTATTTTTCATACAATGATTGTTTATGTTGTTATTTATACAAATTTCAAAAATCTTGCTTATGTTGGGAAGTAAGCTAATTGGCCTTAAATTGCTGACTACATTAGGATCCTTGCCTTTTTTTGGTATTATAATCATTTTTGCTCTTTTCCATTGGACAGGAAAGTAAGCATTATTCAGCATGTTATTGAATAAGATGCAGTATGCCTTGATTATTATTTCTGGAAGGTTTTTGATAACAGTATTTGGGACTTCATCCAGACCATACGATACTTTATTGCGTAAATTTTTAATTATATATTTTAAGTTTTCAATGGTGATAAAATAATCATCAGTTTGCGATTTAGACAAATTATCTGCTGGTTTGCTATTGCTAAAGGTGGTTCTATGAATAAAATTCATTTCAAATCTTTGTTTATATAAAATAAATTTATTGAAGGAAGACTCAGTTAAAATATGTGTGTTATTGTTCGGATCATTTGTTTTTTTTGAGTGGACTTTTTCAAAATATGAGCCTATTGCATTAAGTATGTGATTTTGATTTCTGATCACTATGTTGTTTACATCCATTTCAATGCTTTCTGCAGGTATTTCGGCTTTTTCTATAATGTCACACAAGCTATGAGGTATTTTGATTGTCTGAAGATCTAGATTTATTGATTTTTCTTTGAGGCTGCTTTTAATTTGTTGGAACATTTGTGATGAGTCTACGGTATCCAGTTGTTTCAGTTTATTTTTATAGAAATTGTTAATTGAAATTTTTAAGTTTTCATTTATTAATTTTTTAATAAGTTTTAATTTAGATTTTTCCCATTTTATATCCGATGACGACATATTACTTGAAAGACGGTTATAGGATTTAATTCTCGACAGTGTTTTACTTTTTTCTTTATATAGTTTGTTTATTGTTGCATTAAGAAATTTTTGAGTATGATCGGAATCTTTGTATTTGGGTACTTTGGATTTAATTGCGTTAGATATTATATTATTAATTTGATCAAGATGATTGTCTATTTCGGTATTTGAGAGATTTCTATCGTTTGGAATTATTGATTGTTGAAGTAATTGCGTGTTTATATGTTTTTGAAAATTCAGCCAACACGTTTTTTTGAAATTGAATTTGCTCGTTGAGCTTTCATTAATTACATCAAATTTGAATTCATCATTAGACGAAATTATGATATGGAGGGCATTATGATCGCTGTCGTTCGTATTCAATTGTTTTTAAGCAATTAGTTGAGTCGTTTTCTTTTTTAATTGAAAGTCTGGCGTCCACTAAACAGATGTCCAGGAAAGATGCAGATCTTGGAAAAGAAGGGGAAGATGAGGCAAACAAGTTGCATTTAAATGAGATAGAACTAGAATCCAACCAACGTCTTAGTATTTGGCCTTTTGGGTTGTTTGAGGTGTTACACCAGTCTGTGTGCTTGCAATTTAGATCCCCAGCTAGAATATAGTAGTGATTGTTGCAATTTAGATGTAGAGATTCAAAAAGCGAATTAATTTCAGATTAAAAGAATGTATCATTGTTACCGCTAGGGTAGTATGCTGCTATAATGAACAATTGGCAATTGTCACTCATTGGCATTTTTATGATACATGTTTCAAGATGGACAAATGAGCTAATTATACCCTGTACCTATAGGTACAAAGGGTATACTAGATTTGTGCAATGTATGTAACGGCAAGAAGGAGGCGTGGCAGACCCCAAGTCCTTTATACCAAAATGCTTATCATAACCTCGGGTAGCGATTGAGCCACGTCCGTCTGTCCGTCCGTCTGTCCGTCCGTCCGTCCGTCCGTCTGTCCGTCTGTATGAACACCTAGATCTCGGAGACTATAAGAGCTAGAGATACAAAACTTTACCAGCTGGTGCGCATATTTCCTCAGAAGATCAAGTTTGTTGAATCATGTCAATATCTTGCCCCGTTCCCCCGTAGCAGAGTTTCGCGGTTTTTAGCTAAACCGTTTAATATTTTTATCTGAAACTTAACAGAGCGATGCGTTGTGGTAACATGCATCTGTGTGTCAAAAATAAACAAAATCGGACAATTACAACAAAAGTTATAGTCTAAAATGTAAAAATTTCACCTCCCCTTGCCAATAAACTGCGTCAATATTTGACTCTACGTAATAATAGTAATAAATGACCCAGAACCACCAATTTTGGTAAGCTAATTCAAGTGCCTCTAATGAACAAATCCACATCCAAATTTTATCAATGCGGGCCCCCCACCCCCCGCAATCGATTTACCGTGTTTTCTCCCACACCCCTCAACATATCTCCTTGAAACTTACCCCATATACTTTAAATAACTTCTTTAAAGTAAATTTCGATTTTCATCAAAATCGGTTAAAATTTGCGGAACTTATAGGTATCAATATCGTTTTGCACCAACGAAAAAATGTTCCAATTGGAAATTCTTAGTAAGAATATGCAGGAATAAATCTTTTTTTGAGAAAAAAGGTACAGGGTATTCCACTGTCGGGCACCGCCTCGACTGTATTACATTTTTTTATATATTCTTCTACACCTGCTTCATCTACTTCAACATCGAGTAATTCATAGTAATTGCCTTTGACGAGCTTTGGTTTCTCTTGATTATTCATATTGTTTTTTCTTGCGTTTTGTAAGGTTATGTTTTCATTAAGTTTACTCTGCTTTTCATTATTAGAGCAGATGTCAGACGTATTTTGAGCATGCTGCGCATACATACTAGCCACGTACACTATATGCACGTGATTGTCTGCGAACGTAAAAAGTGCGCACGCGTAGCACAATGACAGCTGTCAGAAAAGTCTCACACAAAATTTGCACTGTCACTGCAAAAAAATTTTTTTTTTTTTTTATGTGTTGTAATAGTTAGTAAGTTTTTTTTTTTTGCACATAAACATTAATGTACACAAGTAAAATATATAATGCCACGTTGGTGGACTTGTCCATAAATTAAAATTTTAACAATTTAATTTTTTGCAACCGAAGAAAATTTTTTCCGCACACGTGTTGGCGCTGTGCAATGATTTATTTGTCGTAGACAAATGCTGATAAAAAATAACCATAAGGCATCAAGACAAAAATTGTTTTTTTTAAATGATGTACTAATGCACTCACTACTCACATTTACAGAAATTTTTCTTCAATTTTCAGCCTTTTCACAGACGCACTAAATTTTATTTATTTTTAAGACAAATGCTGATTTTTTGAGCAATTTTAAATCAATTTTGTAGTTTTCACACTTCACGTTTTCTTCCTTTTTTTTAAAACAAAACAACCTTTTAGCAGCACTTACAAAAATACTTAAGCAGTTCTAGGCAGAACTTCAATGGCCAACGTAAAAAACGGAAGACTATTACACGAGGCTGAGGTAGGATAGGCTAGATCTCTGCTAGTTGGGTCAATACTTTCGCTCTTTGACATTAACATTAATTTAGGCTGCAGTTCAATTGCAAAACACAAAAAGAAAGCAACCCAAAACATATGTTGATTTAAACTGTAACAACATAATTAGCAATAGATGGCGGTAGTAAGTTACGATATTCGATATGCAAGTAAACGATAAGTGGATCGTAACTTCGACATTGTTAAGCTTATAATTGGGCGAATATTACATTTGCTGTTCCACCTTGGATTGTGGTAATTTTATCGAGTTTTCTTCTCTGGCCCGAACTACCATTCGTCAGCACCCATGGCAAAGACATGACCATAACATGGGCATGCCTTCAGCCGCCCTCACGTTGAGAGTGTAGTCGCACTTCCAGAAGTGCATCACAATTACGGCGCGTACCACTGTCTTCGTCCTGCGAGAGAGGGCTCGACTTCTCAATTGCCTACTTAGCCCAAAATATCACTTGTTGGCAAGAGTAATTTTACGCTTGATCTCAAGGGGATACTTACGGGCTTGCAACCGAGTACCATAGGCGTTGCGCATGCACGTGCTTTTCTTTGCCACTACCAAACCAACAACTCGCATATATTACATGCTTTATAGTAGAGGATTCAATAAATAAAGAATAAATAATAAAAGTATATAATTCTTTGGACATTCGCTTTATTTATTTATTTGTTTGTTTTAATGGTACACGGCGGCGTTAAGGTTCGCCATTTTGTATTCGTTCAAATGTATGTAACGGGCGAACGATGTCGTAGTGTATAAATTCTTGATAATAAAACACCTAGTAAGCCCAGTTGGAGGGAAACTTTTTTTAATTTAGGCTGCTAGGAACATATATAAATATATACAATATATGTATTTCCAAATAAAATATTGCAAAAAATACGATAGTGGTCTCATTTGAGAGTCACATTATAGAGTAATAAACATTTCTCGAGAAGCCTTCCTTAAAGTTTTACCATTCAAATTGGCGGGTAACTTATCAGTAAATTTTACACCAGAGTGTAGTTGCTTCTGCACACCGTTTAAACGTTTCGCAACATGCTTCTGAATTTCGGCCTCACTTATCTGGGCGCCTTTTTGCTTCACCACCAAAGCGCCTGCAGCATCACCAAAGCGTTCGTCATATATGCTAACCACACAAACGTCCTGCACCTGAGGCAACTCGGCTATGGCTTGTTCAATCTCTGTGGGCCAATAGTGATAACCTTGATATTTAAGAATTTCCTTCTTACGATCAACAATGTACAGAAAGTTGTGATCATCAAAGTAACCCAAGTCGCCAGTGTGAAACCAGCCCTCAAAGTCCTGAATGCGACGCGTCTCTACAGGATTGCCATAGTAACCGTTCCATGCCTGACCGGTGTGCACGTATATTTCGCCCACTTCATTGTGCGGCAAGTTTTTTCCATCTTCGTTGACAATTCGTATTTTTGTGCCAGGTACAGGTCTGCCCGCGGAATTTATGTTGCCCAATCCCAAATTAATTGTTATTAGTCCGACTTCAGTCATGCCATAACCAGAGTTTATTATGGCATTCTTGCATAACGCCTGAGCACGCTGGAGAGTGCTTATTGATACTAGTCCGCCGCCATAATTTAAAAAGCGTAAAGATGCTAACGACTCCTCTGTAGCATCTGGACAGGTAATCAAAGCGGACATATACCTGGGCGGCAAGGCAACATAATTGATCTTATACTTTTTTACCAGCTCTACGAAATGCTCCGGTGTAAATGGCTTGCTGGTTAAAATGCGTGTACAGCTTAATATTGTGGTAACACTAAAGGCCCACAGGCCTGTAATCCAGTCCAGGCCGCTCGATATAAAGATAACCATTTCACTGTTTAGCATTCTAAAAGAAAAATGGAAATTAATGAAGCCGACAAAATTAAAATTGTGCTTGTCATTTACACTCCCTCTGGTATTACTGCGCTGTTGGATATGCAAACTGCTTTAGGTAACCCCGTAGTACCAGATGAGCATAGAATGGCTACAGTTTGATCGCCTCCGTTCTTAAGGGTTTCCGGTCTATTGTTAAAAATCAAATTTTTTTTTTTCTCAGCTACTGCATGCATTAGTACATTTTGCTAAAAAACTTACGTGTAAAACATTTCAGTCTTTGTGGATTCCAAGAGATTCTCAATTTTGGGCACACCCTCAACAGCATCGGTTAAGGTATAGACCTCGGGATTCCAGTCCAAAGTGGCGGCATGCACCTTCTCATAATCTTGGCCGTCACAGAAAATAAGTGTAGGCTTGGTTATATCAAAAACGTATTTTATGGTGTCTATTAAAACAAAGCAATCAGTACTGCAGTCAATAAACACTTCATAAGCTATGATACCTTTATCTAGACCAGGATTAACAGCATGAAATGGCGTGGCGTTCATTAGACATGCTACACCTAATGGCATCAGATATGTTGAATTCTTGGCCACAATGCCAATTACATCCCTATGATTAAAGCCACGTTTCTTTAAATGTTGTGCAATGCGTATTGCCCAGGTAATACATTGTTCATTGGTTACGCTTACTCCGTCATTAGCAGAGATCTATAATGTCCAATTCAGTACCTTTTTGTCTTAGCTGAGCCACTTTGACATACCTGGCACACTTTCCTGGGCCAATTTTTCATATTGTTAAATATAATTAAACCCACATTCGCGTCATAATTATACAAAGAATTTTTTTTTGCCCCGCTCCAAATGCGATCATTTTCACTATAAGATATTGGAATAGCTGCCATTTTATTTTTATGAATTATTTAATAAAAAAAAATATGGTTCGATTAGGTGAATTGTTTCGGTGTAACTCGATAGTGCTGTTCTACTGCACTGCTATTTATTATTCTGACTTGAAGCGAACAGTATCTTTGACAAGTTGCTCGTTCTAAAAAACTTCTGATAATCCGTACTATCTACGCGTCTAATAGATACACTTAAAATACATCCATACATTTCTTATCTTTGTGCCAACTGCAATAAAAGTTCACAAATTTTCCCGATGCTTTCCGATTCATTTAGAAACTAATGTAAACAATTAAAAAGCAAAAAAATGTTGCGAAGTACTCCTAACTTTTAATCCAGCCATGTTCATACTATATTATCTGTCCTTAAGCTGATAGCGCTCTTTTAAATAAAAATATCAAGTGGGACGTCTATAATCGTTACATCCGGACTATAATGTACCCTGTACCCTCCGTAGTTTTGACAGTTTTTATACAATTTTAACAATTTGTGAAATAAGTTTAAACCTTCTACTAGGAAAGTTTTGGGGTGAGACAGTAGAAACCAATAGAAGAAGCACCGTTAGCGTCCCAACTCAATTAGGCCAAGAATATGCCCGTTGTGATACCGATAATGGCAGTAAGTGATAAGGAATAGAATAGACAGGAAAAACTTGGTAATAGGAAAAGTGGAAAGTGCAGGACCATGCTTTACGTGGGACTCGAACCAACATAAAAGTGTAAGTAAACCGATAAAACAATCTTATCAAATAATGACGCACCTGCGGCAAAATTTATAGACATGAAATTTTTTTTATTTGATTATTTACTGGCAATCAACCTTTTAGAGGATGAGCCTATAATCCAATATTGAGGAGAAACTTTATCACTGGCTAATCTAATTATATACATATATACAGGGCCGTAGAGAGAAAATCCGGACTCTGTTACACCTTTTTTGAATCACGACAGCAATTACACCGGGCCCCTTAGAAAATTCCGGGGGGAATATTAAATTATATTTATTTTTTATAATTTGAATTTTGTTCAGATTAGTTTTGGCAGCGGTTGAACGCCATATGCTCTTTTAGAGGATGCTTTTATTTTCCAGGGACAGCCTGCTAGTTCTGCCCATTTTGGCAAGTCTCCAGCAGAGTTGGGTCTTTCATTAAGGAAAATAAATCGCTGGAAGATTGACATACATTTTAAAAATCATATTTATCTTCAACTTATAAAAGCCGGCATTTTTGACCACGAATGTACATATAACACATGTATATAAAGGGTGTTTATTAGGAAAATTAATTTCATGACCCCAAGTATGGTTTTATTAGATAAATAATTTCGTATCATTTAATATTTAAAAAAGATCTCTGGCACCAGAGACTACGAGTTACAAAGCGTATCCTGTGGGTCCAATTTTTGACCACACTATCGAGCATTTGGGGCCGTATTTCAGTTATGTCACGTTTAATGTTGGTTTCCAAGTCGTCAATTGTTGCTGGCTTGTCTACATAAACCAACGACTTGACGTGTCCCCAAAGAAAATAATCTTAAGTGGTCAAATCACACAACCGCGGCGACCAGTTGGTGGGCGCATTTCTTGAAATAACTTTCTCACTGAACTGAGTTTTCAGTAAATCCATGGTTGCGGTCGCCGTATGGCACGTAGCGCCATCCTGTTGAAACCAGAACTCTTCGACATCGATGTCAGACATCGTGGAATGTCAAATGAGTTCGTACATGTTCAAGAACTCGACGAATAGTACGTTCTTAGGGACGATTATTCGGTCCATTAATTGTACGAAGAGCTCTATAAGTTTTTACAACAGAACACTGATTTTGCTTATAAATCTCGAAGATTTGAAGACGTTGTTGTTCTGTAAATGTTACCATGATGATATGCCTTTCGGAAATCCGAACGCTGTTAAAAAAGAACCCTTTATTTAACATTTTGATCATTTAAGATCAGATCCAACAGCCGAGACGAACTGCCCATTTCCTTAAGTCACTCTGTTTATAAATGCATGTGGGTATATTAAAGTATAGGGTGGTTCATCTCATGAAAAAATAAAGGTCTATTTTTTTTAATAACTTGAAAAAGCGCTCAAGAACTTCAATTTTGTTTTAAGGAAAATTTATTTAATACGGAACAATTTGTGTAGTCATTTGTGGAACATGATATGTCCACGCAAAGATTTTCTCTTTTTTCGTAATTTTCCCACATTTCTTTTGTCCTTATTCCATAAAACACAATTTTTTGACAAGTTTTCATAGGTGATTACGAGATATCGTGCCCTGTATATAGAGAAGGAATATACATTTTCAAGCTTTCAAAAATTTGAATTTAAAAAACACTTAACTAGAAACTACGAGGTTGGTCCGATAGGTACATGGCCTCACTGCCCGATGGCGCTACTATCGCTGAAGAACCCTATAGTACGGCTGGTGGCTATTGTCCTCCAGTAAGTACTAACATCGTTTGTCACAGGTAGCTACCTACTTTGCAAAACCCTGGTAATGCGCGAGGTAAACGGTTAACGACAAACAAAATATGACAAACAACTAACGCAAAGCGAATAAAGAAGAAAAAAAAAGCAATTCGCCTCCATTGCTTAATACGGGAATGTAAAGAAGGGAGAATTTTTCGCCATTCTTTTTGTGTGTATCCTGCGTATTTGTCGCGGCTATAATTTACACAAATAAATGTGTGACAATTCCTGAATGTTCTGGAATTTTGTTTTGGACCGCCGTCAAGTTTGCACGGCTTGCAAGGAAACGAAAGCAGTCTTTGAAGCAATAATTGGAAAGCTTATAAGCTCTCAATAAATATTTTCAGTGCTAAAATGAAATTTTTATAATTTCAGATGCAATTGGAAGTGGAGCTGGACCTTAAAAAGGCCATTCAGCTTCAAAAAACAAGCGTATAAAATTAAAAAAATATAAATGTTAATAAAAATAATTCTGAAATAATATAAAATAATATTAAAACATGTCTTTTCAATTTTAATGAATTCAGTAGGTATAAAATTCTGGCGACTACTACGCTGTCTACAAGTGTACAACAGCGTAAGAAGCGATGCCGCTGTCTACTGTTGGCGATTGCCTACCGCCTATGACATTTGTTAATAAGATGGAAATGAAGAGGTAAATAGCAAAGTAAGTACATACTGGTCATTACCTAGTGCCTACTGAAATCGCTAGTTCTGCACTACCCACCCATACTAGAGGGAAACTAATCGTAGTTTTACTGTGAAACATTTAAATTAAACCTTAATTGTTATTAAATGATTTAATAATTCTTCTATTGTGCCTAGGGTTATATCTTTTTAAGGAGTGAACTAAAACATATGATATAAAACGAAAGGATTTGTAGAAAAGGTTCTATACAACAAGATTTCTGAACGCACTTTCCTGACTTTAAATACACGAAGTTCAATTGCTTTGGGGGGGAAAAAAAAAAGTGAAAAAAAAAAAAGTGTACAAAAAAAAGCGAAAAATGCTTGTGTTGAGAATATGTATGCATAGAATTCTGCTTATTAACCCCCCAAAAATATGCTCAGTCATGTTTTCTGTCACAATCTAACCTCCCGTTGGAATCTTTGAGATTATATTTTCTTTTTTTACTATTGAATAGAGTATAAATTAGTCTAAGCTGTTATATAGGAAAGAAACTGAATTGGGTTTTAATCCTGCTTTAGAAATCACTAAAAGGCAAATTGAGTAGCCTACTTATCTTTAAACTAACCCTGTGTTCCGCAAAGCGTGTGCCGTGTTCATCGGTTTGGTGTGCCGCAGAAAAAACATCTTTTCATATTAGGTATAAAGACTTAAGTAATAAATAAATATTATACAAATATAGCTTTTTTCTTTATTATTATTATTTCCTTGGCGGTTATTGGCAAAAAAGAAAGTAAAAATATATAACAAAATAACATACAATTCTTTAAAAGTTGCCGCTCTTAGTCCGAGCATAGGGCGGATACAAATTCTTTCCCACGGTTTCTCTGAGCAGCAAGAGATCTTAGTCGTAGCCATGAACGTTGCAATTCGTTTAAAACTGTTCGAACTTACGTTGCTCTGGGTCTACCGCGCCTTCTAGTTCCTTGTGCGTTCAACTGTAGTGCCATTTTGGCTAGGTTGGAGGCTTCCTTACGAATAGTATGACCTATCCAGCACTATTTTAACAGCTTTATCTTCGTCGCGATTGTTTTTTAGCTCATCATTGCTTTTTGTGTTCGGCCAAAATATTTTAAGTATTCAGCGCTGCCTAGGTTAATGAATAATTGTAGTTTTACTGTGATTCTGTCAGTATCCTTCGACGTGCTGCTACCATACAGTAGTACTGACTTTACGCTGCAGTTAAATATTCGCAGATTGGTTCTTTTTGTGATGTTTTGTTGAGTTTCTAGAATGCAATATCTTGCTTTGGTGATTCTGCCATCTACGTCTCTGGCAGTCCTTTTCGGTTTTCCTCATTACAGTATCAATTAACACTAGGAACAGAACATAGGGACGGGACACATCCGTGACGCATTCCTCGATTGATTTTAAAAGATGAACTCTTCTTGACTTTAAAGAGCACTGATCAATAAGCTTGTGCGTATATGGCTCTTATAAGGCGAATCAGATGTTGTGTTACTCCTAATCGAACTAAGGACTGCCAAATGGCATCACGATTGATCGTGTCGAATGCCCTTTCGAAGTTTCGAAAAACAGGAGATATAGGTTAGACTGCGGATTGTTCTACTATTTTTCTTAGTGTTCAGAGTAGTATGTCGATTAGATCATTAATTCTGCTTAGAATTATCGAGGCCAAAACTTTTTGGATAACGATCAGAACAGTAATTCCTCTGTAGTTTGTACACTGACTTAGGTTGCGGTACTTCGCATGCGTCCCAAACTCTTCGTCCGGAACAGCAGTTTTGTTATTTTTAAGATTATGTTAGGCCTGTTCGATTTCATCGATTCTCGGATGGAGTGTCGATATGCCTCTTATTGGATTTCTTCACCGTCCAACCGGCCCCGGTGATAAAGGAGGTGGTTCTTCGCTATCTTTAAAGTGCTCCTGCCATCTGGTCAACTGTCAAAGCAACAATTTCTGTGTTACTATTGCCCTGGTAATCTTTTATTGGAGGTATCGATTTTTTCGCGTTGGTCAGGTTATTGATGCCCTCCCTCATACACGCCCATTGTGTTGCCGTTCGAAGCTGCACGCTGAATATTTTGCGCGATTGCGTTTAAAAATTTATCTTTGTCTTTTCTTGCACTTTCTTTTTACATTTCTTTCTATTTCGCGGTACTCGGCTCTTTACTCACTCTGGCCATAGGGCTTCTCCCTTGAAGTTTCTGCTTTAATTTTCTTCGTTGTGCGATCAGTGTCCAGGTTGCGTCGCTTATCCACGGCTATTAACATAACCTATTGTATTACTGACTGTTGTGAATTATATCAGAATTCACAAGGCCGTGGCGTGGTCAGTTGGTTTTGAATTGAGCTTTTAAATGAAGTTGTGGTCGCTGAAACAATCTAAAACCGATTTCTGGTACACTCTGCTAATGATGATATGATCAATTTGATTGCGATTATGACCGTCTGGCGACTGCCAAGTGTACTTATGGATATTGCGGTGCGGGAACTGCGTACCACCTCCTATCAGTAGATCGTTTGAAGCGCAGAGGTTAACAGGACGACTTCCATTATTTTTATTATTTGAGACGAATCCATGTCGATCCATCACTCTTCTCAGGTTGGTGTTTTCCACGCCAACTTTGGCATTAAAGTCGACCATTGTGCGTACTTGAAATGACTCCATCGAGTTATTCATAAAATTGCTCCTTAACGTCATCTTCTGCATAAGCTGCTGGATGATTTTTTTGCTTTTGTGTACCTTTCTTGATTTGATGGCTGTACCTTGAACACAAAAAGTTTGCGGAACACTGAACTAACCCCAACTGTCTACACCTGTTGACATATCTTACTTTTAACACTATTCCTACCAAGAGGTGTCAAAAGACACCTGTCAAATTTTGATTTAACATTATTATCTTAGTTCAAAACATTTATAAACAAATTTTTTTTTGTCTTTTGATATTATAGCAATATATAGTTGTACGAAAAAACAATTTTTTTTACAAATGATTAAATTAAGAGAATAATTTTAAGCAAAGTCCTTTGACACACCACGGTAGATATAGTGTTAAACAATTAAAAGGAAATACAATTTTCTTCACAAGCTATGTACGTACATATATTGAATATAATTATTTTTTTTGTGTAATGCCAAAAATTAAAAGAGAAACCTTTGACGAGCCAAGCGAAGCGCAAGGGCACTACCTACCTTTTCTCGAACCGCTTCGTCGTTTTTTTGAACCCTTATAACTTGGGTTTGGATTATGCTAGACACAAACAACAAAATTTTCGGGATATGTTGTCAATAGCGGACTTATTAAACATATACAGTTTTAAGGCATAGCTCCTATACTTTAGATTTTATTATTGATTTCTAAAAAACGCTGATTTCGTCACTGACTCACTGATGATCATCAAAATTCTTAGGGCATTTCCTAATGACCTAGAAAGCTGAAATTTTATATGTAAGCTAGAATGAGCACACAAACAACAACAAAATTATAAAACTTGTAACTTTCATCCCCCAACCCCTTAAACTAGGGGATGGGAGTTTCTATGAGACCTGCAATTTTCAATTTTAATGCTACAGGTCTAATCTGATCTGAAACTTGATGCCCCCAGATATATATGTATATATATAGGTACTCCTTGTTATTATAAATTATTATAAAGCACAAAAAAATACACCCCAAAAAAAGAAAAAAAAAATTTTTTAAATTTTGTTACAAACAACTTACAAAAAGAAATGAAATCCCACCAAAAACATTTTTATGTAAAATGTTGCCAAGACGAGACCTTATGAATCGCAATGTCAAAAAGTTATCAGATCTCATGTAGAGCCAAGAGTCTTGGCAACATTTCACATGAAAATGTTTTTGGTGGGATTTTACTTTTCTTTAACATTAATAAACTAACTTTTAGGAGCATAATCGCCAAATAACATTAATTCATTTATTCAGTTGCATAATGTGAAACCAAATCCATGGACCCTTCAACATATCGTGTGTGGTGTTAAAAATATGTAATGTCTAAAATCGTGTTGTTATTATCTTCAAAAGGCATGACAATTTTAGCTACGTAAATTGTACAATGTAATGCAGGCAAGGAAATTACACAGTTAAGAGCTTTTCAATGATATTGACATTGAACTTATGATACTTTTAAGTATATGATAACAAAACCAATAGGTCCGATAACCAGTACTGTGCTTTAGGCATTGCTTGACAATTTTTGCTGAATAAATACTTTATATTTTTATTAATTTATCTCTACTTTAAATCATTTAACCTATTTCGTTTTTTGCCCTTCACTATTTTGTAGCACAAACTTAATTCAAATGATACTTTTTATATTCAAAATGTTGTTTTTTAATCATCTTGGTCTTTTTCAAGGCACTTGTTCCTTGTAACTTGTATATCTTGCCCCCTTTTGTATCTCTTCTTAAATTTTATATTTTAGAATTTTTTGTTTTCTTTTAGTATTCGTTTCTGGTGACGATAATGAAATGAGATTTCTCGATATGATCAACTACCTCGACTGGTCTCGATCCCGAGACGTTTGCTGATATGTGGTTGCCCGTCTTTCACAAAATGCGGGAGAATGAAGTTTTTCCAGAAGACTGGAATGAGCGCATACTAGTTAAAATCCCAAAAAAGCGCGATTTAAGCACAACTATAATTCACAAATATAATTTTGAAACGTATGTATATCTACGGCTATTGAATCTAATCTGCGTAAAAATCAATTTGGCTTTAGAGCTGCTTGGTAAAATTTTTGGCTTTATAGCTCTTATAATGTCTGAGATGCTTTTGCTATATCGACGGACAGACAGGCAAGACATAATAAATATTTTCTCTGATAATATATTCGCAATAAGACACACGAAAAAAAAATCTTCTTTAAGTGGTTCCTCGTGTAGCCGTTTCCGGTTTAAATAATGATTAAATAGTTTGGTAAGATAACAAATCTGTTAATCAAAATCTAAATTTCCCTAATATGGCGTTGATCTCGTGGATGGACTCGTTGGAAGATACAAATGCTTGACATAGCTATGGTATTATTTAATAAACTCAATAAGCCCAACACCAATGATAGGAAATATCAGTACGATTTTCAATCACATGCCGCACTTAACTTGTAATGCTAAGAATTTTACCACATAAAACCCCAACCGCATGAACAAAAAAATTGTTTTTTATATTTATATACTTATTTTTAGCCCTGAAGGCCTATGTTGCTCTGGCGTAATACAATTTTGTTTCCTAGAATTCAATTCTAAGTAACAAAATAAATAATAACAATTTTTGTATATTTTGTTTTACCAATATTAACAAAAATAATAAGGTGTGTTCTAGATTTCGACTAAAGTTTTGAAACTTGCATTCTAGATTTAGACTGAGTTCGAATCGTTTTCATTCAGGCCAGAAACATCTGTGTTCTTTATGTTTGATTACGTGGCGCAAAATTTAAATGGCAGCGACATCACACAGCAGCCGTCTTTTAAAAATGGAAACGTGGTAAAAAATTAAGTTGCTTGTAGTTCGCATTTTCATTTTATTAGTATAACACACGAATTTTCGCTAACATTATAAGTTATTTTATTTAATTCAACTTTATTTAAGTAAAGTTTTAATGTTTATTTTTTTCAAACTATTTTATGTATCATTCATTATCATTCTGATGCAAGCTGATGACTTGCTTGAACAGGTACACTTTTAGCATTAACTTTACAGCCGTAGTTTCTATTGGTCACAAGCACACTATATATTTATTTGCAACATAACAAGGACGTGTAATAAGTACATATATGACACTAAGATCTATTTTTTTTTTAATACTTGAGAATCGGAGGCAGTGTGTACTGGTATTTTTAGATAATAATTATTATGTTTGTTGCCTGATTAACATTTAGAAAATATATTAATACATTTTAAACTTTGGGTAACACTGTTTCTTTGGCGTGGAGTTTAATTCAACTATAAGCAACATGGCAGCAGAGATAATCAAATCCTTGCGCGGCGCTGAGCGCCAGCGCACTGTGGGCCTAGATTTTCATATTTTGGCCAAAACCTTGTCATTTCCATAATCATTTTTTTAGAGTGATGAAATTTTAAACACGTGTTCCTAAAGTATTGAACTACTTTTCTGGGAAGTTTGAGCCTCCTCCGATTTTTTAGAGATAAAGATATTCCAGACCAAAATTGGAAAAAATTAAAAAAATACCAAGCAGTTTTATTAACTTAAATAAAAACAAAAGCGGTTCATTGGAATTGGACCATATTTCATACAGAGGTAGATATGAGCTCCTTATACATTGAAAAAGTAGCCTACCCCCAAAATATTGAATGGTTTTGGAGTTATAGCCCCAAATAGTTTCAGCTTTCCAAGCAAATTACAAAAAGACGATATCCCCAATCCAACTGGTTTTTAACTGTTATAATTTTTTTTTGCATGCTCTTTTAATTTCCGAAAAAAAATTTTAAAAATCCATATTTAAATTTTAACGTATTTTCCTCAAAATTTATCATTTTTATATTTTTTGATTTGCATCTTTGTAGGTAGGTAGGTAGGTTAGGGCGGCAGCTGGGACTTAGCGTCCCAACTCACTTAGGCCAAGAATAGGCCCATTGTGATACCGATAACGGGAGAAAGTGATAAGGATATGGAATAGACAGGAAAAATTAGAGGAATAGGAAAAGTGGAAAGTGCAGGACCATGGCTTTCCGTTGCATCTTTGTAAGTATGCTATAAAATTTTCAAATTGTAAATTTTTTGCACATTTTAGTACAACTTTTGAAAAATCGTTATTGAAGCATACTTCTAGGCAGCTAAAAAATTAAAAAAAGTCAACTTTGATTGCCAGTAACTTAAAAACCACTAATTATAATTTAAAATTTTATTCTACACAGGGATACCTTAATATGTGTAAAATAATATTAAATTGTCATTTTGTCCAAATTGTGATTTTCATCAGGAGGGCTTTTGGCCAAAATCTGGCCACGCGGGCCCATGTGCAGCGTAACAATTGAAATCATAGATGAGAATCTTGGCCTTCATGCCTTTTCTCCCTCGAGAAGTAATACTAGTGGTGGTACCTTAAGAGGAAAGGCGCTGAGTATGTGGTAGCTTTAGTGGGTGGGGTAACAAAAGTCCCACACTTTTCGGCTTTTCAAGATTCCTACACCTATAGGACCAAAAAAGACCAAATCTATGTTTCGTAAATTCTTACCGATTTTGATTGATTGGTTATATGGGATAAGTTTCAAGCTCATATGTTGAGGGGTGTGGAAGAAAACACGGTAGATCGATTGCAGGGGGCGGGGGGGCGCATCGATAAAATTTGGATGTAGGTTTGTTTATTAGAGCGACACGAGTAATCGGACGGTGGGACAGACGGACATGGCTCAATCGCTACACGAGGTTATGATAAGAATTTTGGTATGAATAACTTGGGTCCTGCCACGCCTCCTTCTGTCCGTTACATACAATGCACAAATCTAGTATACTCTTTGTATCTATAGGTACAGGGTATAAAAATATAAGCACCCTATCAATTTCAAAATGAGAATGGCAAGAGTCAGCTGTTCAGCTTTTGTGTGAATGTCGAAATCTCAGTCATATTTTGGTAGTAAGTAAATTCACGGCCAACGTACAAAATTTCGCGGTCAACGCTACGCGGAAGCGTATTTCGCTTTATGTAACATGTTAAGCTGACAAAAAGTATTATTCTTGTAAATAAATGCCATAAATTATTAAAAGGCCACTCCCACGCGTGCTGCTTAAACCAATAAAAATGTTACGCTATCAACTTCGTGTTGTCGTACAATGTTCCCTACAGGGGAAGAAATTGCTCAACGGGCAACTGGGCAAAATTGTTTGCCTATGTGAACGACATAATCACCACAGTCCGCTGCAGGAATACCAGAATCGTGTGCAGGCAGGCAAGTTGATGGTGGATGAGAAACAAAAGGCGACCATGGATCAACTAGATGCCCTATATCATAGATTACAGAATTACCAGCCGAGGGCGCGTTCAACATCAGCAAGCGGTAGATTCTTTAGTTCACTTTTTCGCAGCAAAAGCAACGATAGCTATGATGCCGCCGATGATTTAGACGCTGGTAGCCATGCACCCATGGGTCTATATATTTACGGTAGCGTAGGCGTGGGAAAAACCACGCTAATGGATTTGTTTTATGACTGCTGCGAGGAGGTGACTAAAAGAAGTCGTTTATACCGAAATCGCTACTCATATCTGTTATTATCATATTTCCAGATTCGGCTCAAACATCGTGTTCATTTCACCGCCTTCATGACAAACGTGCACACCCGCATTCACGAGGCGAAGGAACTACAAGGGCCTATTGATCGCGCCTTCAACTCGGAGAAGCCCGCTCCTTTCGACCCCACACGGCCCGTAGCGGAGCAAATCGCTAGAGAGTCTTGGCTCATTTGCTTCGATGAATTTCAAGTGACGGACATAGCAGATGCCATGATACTTAAACGTTTGTTTACGCATCTGTTTAACTTAGGCATAGTTGTTGTGGCTACGAGTAATCGCCATCCAGAGGATTTGTACAAAAATGGACTGCAGCGCACAAATTTTTTACCTTTCATTGCTCTGTTGCAGCGCCGCTGTCAGTTGGCCAAGCTGGACTCTATAGATTATAGGCGCATTGCTCAATCAGGTGACACAAACTATTTTGTAAAGGGTAAAACAGATGCCAATGCAGAGATGAATCGAATGTTTAAGATACTATGCGCGGAAGAGAACGATATCATAAGACCGCGTACCATAACACATTTCGGACGTAATCTGACATTTCAACGTACTTGTGGTCAAGTTTTGGATAGTAATTTTGAAGAACTATGTAATCGCGTAAGTATTCTATTGTTATGTATTGGCTAAATAGTTGAATATATGTACTTAATATTTTCATTATTAGCCTTTGGCGGGCAGCGACTATCTGCAAATAGCGCAGTTTTTCCACACGGTGCTAATACGCGATTTGCCTCAGCTAACTTTGGACGTAAAGTCGCAAATGCGTCGCTTTATAACGCTTATAGACACCCTGTACGATAACCGTGTTCGCGTTGTCATATCTTCCGACGTATCCTTGGATAATCTTTTTCGTTTGACAGATGCGCCTGAATTTATCTCGGACACAGACCGTGTCCTTATGGATGACCTAAAAATTTCGCATGGCTCGGTATGTTATAAAATTTTTTGTAATACTGTCTTTAAATAATTAATCTTTCAATCTAAGCAAGCGGCAGAATCGAGCGTTTTTACTGGCGAGGAGGAGCTTTTTGCCTTTGAGCGGACAATATCTCGTCTCTATGAAATGCAGAAAAGCGAATACTGGGAAGAGTGGGCAAAACATCGTTAAATGCAAGGCATAAAAGCAATACCAATTTTAAGCAATTTATACCTAGACCGTCATTCAAATTGTTATACATATGCAATTCAAATATAGTGTAAATACAAGTCCTGATATAACAACTAACTAGCAATTGCTTTGACTTTCAAAATAGTTTTGTACTTCAAAGTATAATTGACACGTTTTAAATTATTCGTTATATATTGCTGTAGTCCGGCAACACTGCCAACAGCTGTTAGCATACTGATAAGAACCTGTTGTCGCAGGGGACACAAAATTTTGTATTGGGTGTGTTGGGCTCGAGCTCAGAAGTTCAAGTTCACTGATAAACACGACGTAGTCGCAACTCGCAAAATGGAGCCAAAAACTTTTGAGGTCAACAAATCACTTCCATATGGTAAGCACATTTATTTTTTAAACGTCTTACAGAATTAATAGGGATACAACTCCTCAGATTCCACGCTTTTGACGGCAAACTTTTCTTTGCGTCAAATTGAAGAAATTGCTTTTAGCGTATCTCAGCGTTGTAATGTTACTGGAACAAACGAAGTAGCTTGGGCTCTACGTGCTCTTATGCTAACCGATTTAACAACTTTAGCCGGCGATGACACTGCTGCAAATGTGCGACGTCTTTGTCTGCGTGCTGCTTACCCCTTTGAGCCGCAGTTCTTTGACAAATACTTTGAGCGCGCTCTCATTCCAGAGATTCACACAGCAGCCGTTTGTGTTTATCCGGCACGCGTTAAGGATGCATTTGAGGCCTTGCAACAATTTAATAAATTAGATAAAGTGGGTATAGCAGCAGTGGCCACAGGCTTCCCCACTGGTCAGTATGGCTTACAGACACGTCTACAAGAAATAAGCCATGCTATTCTGGCAGGAGCTACGGAAATCGATATAGTTATCAATCGTCAGTTAGCTCTAGTTGGAGACTGGGAGGCGCTCTATAATGAGGTGCAACTCATGCGCAGCGCTTGCGGTGCACGAGCTCATTTGAAAACTATTCTAGCCATAGGAGAGCTGGGCACCATGGAAAATGTAAGCGCTATTCCCACTTTTTTAAACAACTATCACCTACTAATTAATTTTTGTAGGTCTACAAAGCCGCCATGGTCTGCATGATGGCGGGTGCCGACTTTATCAAGACATCCACAGGCAAAGAGGCTGTCAATGCGACCCTACCTGTCGGTCTAGTTATGATATTTGCCATACAGGAGTTCAAACGACGCACTTGTCAAATAGTCGGTCTTAAGCCAGCTGGCGGCGTGCGCTCAGTACGCGATGCAATTGCCTGGATGACGCTGGTCAGCGAAACCCTGGGCGCGGAATGGCTCAGACCCGAACGGTTTCGTTTCGGTGCTTCAGGACTCCTCGATGATATTGATCGAGTGGTCCGCGAAGGCGTGGCCAGATTGGCTCGTGAAGAGGCAGATGCTAATAAAACTAGTAATGTTGAACACTTAGAGGAAGCAGGTACCGAGGAAGCTTTTTGCAAGGAGCTGCGCAAGAAGCAACAAAAGGTGAAATAAGTAGCGATCCTTTGTATGCATTTAAATACTTGTGCCTTGACTATGCATTTATACATAACTGGAAAGTTCGTAAATGACTAAAATTAAATAACAGTGTTCATAACTAAAACTACACCCGCTGCGCCGCCTTAAAACTATAAGATAATTGAGCTGGGGCAGCCATCAAATCCTCCTCAGCCAGCTCCTCGCCATGCTGCATCAGTTCAACGGGCACCACCTGGTCTCTGTGTGGTTGGTTATCCGGTATTTTGACTTCCATGTCAACAGCAAAAAACGAATCGTCAAAGTTTATGCGATTTCGCTCATCTTGCTCTAAATAGAGCGCCTTGGGTGCAGCCGCACCGAAAGCTTTCTCATAAGTGTTGAGCCATTTCAAGTTGACATGTTTATTAGCCGCATTGAACTTCTTTGGCGTCTTTTTTGGCTTGGCAGAATAATAGTTCTGCTCCTGCTGCAAAAGTTGCGGTGGAGGCGCTATTTTCTCCATTTGTCGACTTTTGCTATCCAATTTGGGATCGACGTAATCATAGAGTGGCAAATAAAAGTTATAGGGCTGATCTGTGGGTGGCAACATATACTGCTGCGGCTGTTGCTCCTGGCTTTCAGCTGTTGTGGTATCCTCTATTGTTGCTCCGAAGATTTCTCCAGCGCGTCTTAATAAATTTTCCAAACGTTCAATAGTTATTATGTGTGGATGTAACAATTGTACATCACCACTTTGTTGACTTCGTAGTGGGGATGTGTTTGGTAGTTTGGTTGTGTTGACAGCGCAAAAAGCACATAGAAAGAACTAAAATATATAAAAAAAAAACGTTTAATATATTTTTAAGGTTAATATTAGAGCGCAACATCGAATACTAGTAAAAGATTTAAGTTTATTATACATTAGTGTAATGTACGCAACAGGCAATAGGAGGCGCTGAGACTATTAAGCAAGGCCGTCCATTGACCGTACAAGAATTTCCCGGCAAAGCAGCTGTTATCCCATTTATTCTTGGGTTATACATCATATTCCTATAACTAACAATAGTATGCTGCAAAAATGATTAAAATGGTTTAAAAATGCATTGTTTTTGGCACACCTCCATTATAAACTGTAGCGCTATTAAACTTTACCACCAATTTTGATATGCACAAGTGATCCCTTTCCACAACGTAACATGACAATTCCGCTGTACCCAAATAACCTATTTCCTTATAAAACGTCTATAATACTCAACGTACAATTGCAAAACTAAGCACAAATAATGATTTTTTTCTTTTAAGTAGTCACTTTAAAATTTTTTATACCAAAAAAATTTGTTAAGTAGCACCACCAATGTATAAAGAAATTCGAAGTATCAGATGATATTGTCCACATTAAATATATGTACATGGTTTTGGAATAAGTATTGTACATTTTCAAATACTTTGCAAAGTTTTTATATCATTAAAAAACCCTTATTCTTGTGGTATACTTTCGGTGTTATGTTTAGCACTCACAATCATTGATTGCCTTGCCATATTGCCAACGGTTGTTGATATCCACGATTTACTTTTGATTTCAATGCACACACAGGTTTTTGCTTTTATCGTCAGTGTATCTTTCGATTGAGTAAAGCGACTTCGGGGCAGACAATCCATTTATACCCAATGCAACTATTTTCCCGACATAAAACGGAAGCTCGGAAATGCAATGGAAAAGCGCAAGTAGCAGTTAGGTGGGAAAACTTATTCAAACGAGTTTCTCCAAAGTAGAGTGCGCGCAAAAAAATATAATATATAAATATGTACAGCATATACACACAGAGGCCGCTCACATATGCCACATATAATAATGTTAATGTAACAGCCGAACTCGAATTGTCCGGGAGTTGAACAACCTGGATATGGGAGAAAAACGAGATGCAGTTTTTTCAACGCTGCTGCCTGTTAATGAGTCTGAATTGATTGCAACGAGTGCAATTGAATCAAACGGTCAATATATGTATGTATGTACATGTCTACAACGGTTGCGCGTTCAAGAAAAGTCGGCCGTTTATACTGCAGCGGGTGCATTGACACTGGATTGCGCATTTATGACAAAAGCTTTGCCATTTCACACGATTTCCGCAGCTTGATGTGAACCCGTTTTGATTGTTAAAACTTTATTATTTAATTTCTTTCTTAGCCATAATAGTGCAAGTTCAAAGTAACAGGAAGTTAAGGGAGGACAGCAGCGACCAGTCAAAAAGTATAGTATTTTATTCAAAAACAAACTGTTAAGGCTGTAGCAATTCCGGTAACCCTTGTATGATCAGGTCAAGCGCTTTTGAGTCCTTGTTAATGGTTTCACTTAATATCTCCATGGCTAGCTGCTGCGAGCTAAGATACGTCTTCATCTGGTTCTCGGCGTTCTTATCAATGGCGTATTCAGCGCTTCCATTGCTGGCAAATTGATTACGTTGCATTCGCATCTGTGAAAGTAGTTCACTTAAACGTCCCTTAAATTGAGTGGGCGCTGAAACGACTGCCTGCATGTTTTGCAATTTGGTGCGCAGAGCCTCTTCCTCGGGCGTTAGCGTAGTGCCAAACTTACGTGTACATTCCTGTTTGACCACAATCTAAAGGCACCCAAGATTAATAATGAACATACCCAACATCTCATCAACCTTACCCGTAATATACGATGGCTCAACTCCGCATGTTTGCGCTTCTGCTCTAAAATCTTGGCCGTGGCAGCAGCATGCCTTTGCTGCAGCTCTGTCAAATCTTTTTCCACTTTTTTGATATACAAGGCATGGGTATCGGTCTCTTGTTCCTGGCACTTAACACGCCATTTCACATCATTAAAGCCTACCAAGGGAACGGGTATAAATTTTGTCGAATCTGGATTATCGAGATTAGCCTGACGCCACATACGTGGGTCTACGCCCTTTGGTGGATTCTCAATATACTCCTTTAGATGATCTTCATCGGGCAGCACTAAGGCCAAAGCTTCCGCTATACCCAAATTAGTGAGCTGTGGTTTCACATTAGCTTGGCACAAAAAGTTAGCTAAATCAGTAGCTAAGATACGTTTGCTTTGATTGGGCGCATGTTGAAACTTTTCTTCCACATAAATAACCATTTGACACTTTTTGTTTTCTAATTCCTTGAGACTGTCAATATGCACCAATACATTTGGCTTACCGCCAAGCAAACTGTGCAATGTTTGCACTATCTGCTGCTGTTGGGGTCTGTAAATAAAACAGATAAAAAAAAATATTTTCGGGTATAATTACATAATCATACTTGACTGCAGCAAGTTGTGTGTTGAAATTTAACGCGACTAGGCCCAATTTGTTATCCTTGCCCGGCATGCGACTATAGCCTATAGCTTTAAAGCGACACAGATAATTTTCCTGCGTTATATCAACCGGAGCTGCGCTTTGAGAGTAAAACAACTTGCCAGTACCCCACATTGCTTGCAAGTAGTTCCATTTGGCTATTATATTATCGCGTTCATCACCGAAAATTGAGACGTTCAAGATGGATTGAGCAAATGCTTCGTCAGCGGAAATGGGTGGCGGCTGTTGTTGTGGCTGACCCAACATGAAATTTGTATTGCCAAAGCCACCAAAGCCGGGCGTTACAGTTGTTGTGGGAGGTTTGCCAAAAGCTATCAAGAAGAATTTTCATTATCTTTTCAACTCAAATGAGATAAAATTTCATTAATTACCAGAGGCGAAGGTGCCGCCACCAAAAGCACTTGCCTGGCTAGTACCAAAGCCACCAAAACTTGGTGCAGTTGTTGTCGTTGCACCAAAATTTGAAAACCCAGTCATTGGCGCATTGCTGTTGGCGGGCGGCTGCCCAAAACCCGTAAATGAGGGCTGCACCGAACTAACTGCGGGTGTTGCAAACAAACTTGCTTGAGGTGGGGCAGACGCGCCTCCAAAACCTCCAAAGCCACCGCCTAGCGTGCTCGCGCCGGTTGTTGTGTTGGCTCCAAAAGCGATGGATGCTGCTCCAAAAGCAGGTGCCGGCGCAGCTCCACCAAAGACTGGTGCGGAGCTTGCAGCCCCAAAAGCAGGTGCTGAGCTTGGTGCGCCAAAGGCAGGCGTTGGATTTTGGGTGCCGAACGCGGGAGCGTTGGTTGCCGCTGCACTTCCAAATGATGAACCAAAAATTCCACCCGCTAAAAAGAGATAAGACAGAGTTAATAGGTCAACTAAAAAACAAATTTCGGCGGCCGATTGTTTGTAAGAACATTTCCTGTATGTGGCTGCTTATCAGCTTTTTACTAATAACTTAGACTATGTACAATTCCAAGCATCAGTGCTCATTGAACGTTGGAAGTAGTTGCTTTATAATCATGTCAATATTTATCATCTTTATGCTATTTGTATTATTTTCGCTGGCCTATGTTATTTTTATTCTACATAAGAAAGGGTAAGGTAAAAAATATCTGCACGATGTCTTTGTTGTTGTAATATGTATTCTGTCTTTCAGCCTAAATCTCAAGGAGATACGTGTGCACAGTTTAAAGGACGCCAAAAAGTTACTTACGCCATCGCTTACTGATAGGCCACTTAAATATTTACAAAAAGTTGCATGATTAAACGTAAACAAATGTGCAAAAATAACTTACGTTTGGCCGGCGTGCTCGTTGCGCCAAGCGATGTGTTTGCACCAAAGAAGGACATAATTTCTGTATTCTATTAAATATAACTCGTCTAAATATTGGCACTGCTTTTAAACGCTTTAATTTAGATTTTATTTGTAGTACTTATAAAATAAATATAAACATGATTTAAAAATATACAAAAAACTTGGCGTCGCGCTGCTAAGTAATGAAAGACTTTTCGCAGTGTTGTAAAATTCAAGTTACGCTTGTTTTACTACACTTAGAATTAAGTGACAATCATATTGTCAGCCATTTAGCCCACAAAATATTCGAAAAAATGTATTAAAAGTAAAACATAAATTTACTTAAACTTGGAACATTTAAATTTCTAGATTTGTAAATTTAAATGGCATGATTATAAATGCATTTTTAGTGAACCTTTAGTTCGATAAATATAACTTGGAGTTGTCGTTTTAAGTAGTTATTAACACTTGCCCATTAGCATATGTACATATGTGATTCGATTTGCCGCTTAAAAATAACATATAAGAGATGACGAAATACAACGCAAAATACCTAGAAGAAAAGCTTAAAGAGCAGTTGCAAGCTGAATATGTTAATGCTGTTGACGAATCCGACGGTTGTGGCGGAAAATTCAGTGTTATTATTGTATCTGATGCATTCAAAGGCAAAACTCTGTTACAGAAACATCGCTTGGTAAACACAGTGCTTGCCGAAGAACTGAAAGACATCCACGCTTTCTCGCAAAAAACATACACGCCCGAAGAGTGGGAGAAAGTGCAACAACAATAGCATAGTAGTAATACCTGTTGCGCGTGGAGCTTGGTGCCGAAATAAAAACCAGTAACAAACCAGAAAGCGTACCGACAAAACCGTAAGCAGCCGAAACCGAAAACAGTTGAAACAAAGAAAGTGAAAGGGAAGCAGTACGAGCGCTGTAAGCGCTAGAAAATAATACATAATATATCATAAATATTCACATAATAAACCAAGAACTTAACCCCAAGCGCTGTCGTTGATATTTGAAGCGTAGCTGCTTGTTCATTACCAATTTAAATTATTCGATTGCCAGATAATAAAGTGCCTTTTGTACAAGTTTACTCTGTAAGCTAATCACTTACAAAACAAACAATACAATGAAGTTCAAGATTCACGCTCCAGGCAAAGTTATATTACATGGGGAACACGCTGTTGTTTATAATAAGCCCGCTCTGGCTGCCGTTGTGGGCCTGGGAACAACGCTTAGTTTCTGCACTCAAACGGAGAGCCAAGTGGCGAGCTTTCAGTTGGAGGCACTGAACTGCAAACTCGAGATACAGTTGCCAGAGTTCAATGCGTTTTTAGCCAAGTTTCGCAGTAAATATCCGGGTGAAAAATTTGATTCCACTGCGAAACTCTTGGAGGAAGTGCGTGCTGAGGTAAACAAGCAACAAGAATGCAGTAGTGGCAGCTCTCCCAAGCAGCAATCAACGCAAAAAGCTTTTGTCTCTATATATTATTTGCTGGCAGGCGCAATACTCTCTGCGCCTGATAATCCGAAACTAACATTGCAAGACGCATTCCAGGTGAAAATCGACACAGAACTGAATGTGGGCGCTGGACTTGGCAGCTCTGCTTCGTATGGCGCCGCGTTGGCTGCCGCGTTTTTAATGTTATCCGGACATTTTGACAAAGATAGTTATTTGCGCGAGGAAAACCAATCCTTAATTTCACAGTGGGCATTTGAATCGGAGCGCGTTAATCATGGTACTCCCTCCGGTGTGGACAATACAGTCTGCACTTATGGTGGCATGCTGCGTTTTGTCAAAGGTCAAGGTTTTAAGCCGCTGAGCATACAAAAACCTTTAAACATCATGCTGGTGGACAGCCGCGTTAGCCGCAGCACAGCGGATATTGTGGCTAAGGTGCGTCACCTGGCCGAGGCTTTCCCGCAGTTGATTGAGGCAATTTGGCAGGCGTGCGAGGAGCTGGTTACAACTGCTATTCCGCTGTACGAAAGTTTTGGCAACGCTCAAGACGACAGTGAAAAATTTGAAAAGCTCGAGCGACTATTTCAAATTAATAATGATCTGCTTAAGGCCATTGGCGTGACGCACCCCAAGCTGGAACAAATATTTACGATTGCCTTCAAGCGTGGTTTCTTCTCAAAGTTGACTGGCGCTGGGGCTGGGGGCTATGCCATTATATTGCTGCCGGAGAACTACGAGTGTAATGAGGTGTACTGGAAGCTAAAGGAGGAGCTAGAAGGCGCTGGCTTTGGTGTGCACGCGACAACAGCGGGAGGCGTGGGTTTACGAATTACTTCAATGGATGATTGATTCAGCAATTGATCACTTAACTTGTATTTTATTACTATTGTATGTATTCGTGGTTTGCTCATAATGCTTATAATAAAATTTTCATATTTTCTATGCACCAAAAGTAGCAGTCTCTTTTAACGTTGGCTTCTGTCCCGGGATTTGTAAACAATGCCGCGGTTTTTCATGTCACGAAGTGTTGACTGTGGCAGTGTGCCCGATACGGAGATAGCATAGATTCCTCGTGTAAAGCGCGCTGGGCATGAATTCAACAATCAGTTAAAGGCTACAAAAATTATGTTTCTGCTCATTTTACCTAGTCGCTGCCATTTGGCTACCCAGGAGTCTGTGGGTGTAGTCAGTGCTATAATGCCATCGAAATTGTTGCTCGTATGATCATAAACATTCTCCTTGTTGCCCTTCATACGCAGGAACTCTTCACAGTTTTCGCATCCATCGCTTTCAAACTGATCAAAACTCTATAAATTGGAAAAAATTTGTTAAAAGGTTGTTTGTTACCAACTTGTTGGCATCTCTTTTTCACTTGCCTTTACTAGCGAACACACCAAACAGGCGCGCAGGCCACGTAAATCTTTGGGTATTGCGTCAAAAGACATCTTAACACACCATAAAATGCCAAATGAAATTAAAATTTATATTAATGATTTTTGCAGAGTAAAACACGCTTAAGCCGCTTTTGCCAGGGTTGTTTTAAAGGATGCACATGTACGTGTAAATATGTTGATTTTTGTTGTTTCTGCCAATTAAGCTATACTTTAAGTTGCTGGTAAAATGTGTTATTCAAAATTTTCAGCGCACAAGCCGTATATTAATTTTATTAAGTGTTATTAGGCAAAAATAACTAGAAGACGCTGCCGATTTTTCGATAAGCCACTCTCGATAGCAACTCTCTAGTAGTTTTAGTACCGATGTTCGTCGTGTAAGTTTTAAGCTGCCAACCTATTACATTTAGATCTGCGCAAGTTGGCAGTTTGTTTATAAAACTTTAAAGCAGCTGTGCAGGAGGGGTTCACGCACAATCGAAAAGAGCAATACATTTATTTCAATTTATAATCGGTTATTATAGCTGGGAGCTAATTTAGTTAGTTTATTTAACGCAGTGTGCACTGCAACATACTGCGCAATTAATAATGTCATCTTCCACGAGCTCCAGCAGCCCTACGAACAGCTCCAATAGTTCAGTGGCTATTCTTACCGCGCTCGAGTCTAACGAGGATAATGCATATCGAAAACCATTTACACTCAGTGAAGTTGAACGACTATCTTTTGAAATCTACAATTATTCCAGTTATTCGCCAAATTATTTACCCGAGTGAGTACACATTCGCATTAAACGCAAGTAACGTACATATGTATGTGCATATAGAATTAACGATAGGGCTGGGTTCATAATTTTGCAATGTACATTTTGTATAGTTGTTATTCTTGTACTGTGCAGCGGAACCGTATGCAGGATGTATCTTTAGGGGGTCGATTTTATTTTATACATACCTTTCACGACGTTGAAAAAAATTACATATTTGCTAGGTAGGGGCTTAAAGTCCGAACACCGCACCCCGTGACCTCGGTCCTGCTGTACGTCAACGGTACTTTTACCGTTTTAAATATTTTCTTTTTTTTTTGTTAATTTTAGAAATGTTCTCGTAGACTGTCCTAACGATCAAACTTCTCGTTGGTCTGCCTATACCAATAGCCCACCGCAGTATTTGACTTTAAAGTTGAAAAGACCCGCCATAGTAAAAACAATAAAATTTGGAAAATTTGAAAAATCGCATGTTTGTAATATCAAGAAATTTCGCATATTTGGTGGGTTGGAAGAGGATCACATGGTGTTACTTCTGGAGGGGTAAGCTCAATTCATAAATGGTTTTTTTTTTCACATACAGCTCTAATTGTAAAATAATACTTGCAGTGGACTTAAAAACGACAATATACCAGAAGTTTTCAATCTACGTTGCCTTACCGAGGACGGCGTTGAAAACTTGCCAGTACTCTTTTTAAAAATTGTGCCATTGCTTTCGTGGGGACCATCTTTTAATTTTAGCATTTGGTACATAGAACTGCACGGTCAGGACGATCCCATGTATACTTCTACACGCATGAAGAACTACAATAAGCTGCGAGAGATCGAGATTATAAAACTATGCCTAAAACATTTTCGACAGCAAGGTTATACGGGCGCTTTTGAGGCTCTCCAGGAGCAAACCAACATACGTCTTGAACACCCACTTATAAGTGAGCTTCATAAATACCTGGTTGCTCAAGGTGATTTTGACAAAGCTGAGCGTTTTATAGCAAAATGCATTGATGAAGGCTTGATGGATGAGTACTTAAATAGGCAGGACTACAAGCATGTCTGGCACATGAAGCATACGGAAAGTGAAATCAAGCCTGGTAAGCCTGTTGTTTGCTATATTTACGAAAATTTATTTTTTATTTCACTCAGTGCAGCGAACTCACTTATAGATAAGCGTTACATATTGAACTTTTATGCGCTTTTAATAATCGTATTACGTTATGCTTGTTTTATAGGAAATCGTGGCGGCCATCAACTGGTGGTTGATACTAAAAAAAGACTCATTTATTTGTATGGCGGCTGGGATGGCTACCAAGATCTCAGCGATTTATGGGTCTATAAGATCGAGTTAGATGAATGGTTAATGCTCTGCGAAAGATCTGAGCTTTCTAATGGACCTACTCCACGTTCGTGTCACAAAATGATCTTTGATCCTATAAGCGAAAATATTTTTATGCTTGGTCGTTACCTAGACAACTCGATACGCACCACGGACTATATAAAAAGCGATTTTTATTTATACGATACGCGTGCGCGCACTTGGATGCAAATATGCGAT
Source organism: Chymomyza costata (assembly GCA_018150985.1). Lineage (NCBI taxonomy): Eukaryota > Metazoa > Arthropoda > Insecta > Diptera > Drosophilidae > Chymomyza > Chymomyza costata. The sequence continues at coordinate 2,213,387 of JAECWU010000089.1, read as the reverse complement.
GACACTAGTCAAGTTGGTGGCCCACATCTTGTTTACGATCATCAGATGAGCATTGACGCTGATAAGCGCACAATATATGTTTTTGGCGGCAAAATATTGACGCCTCGCAGTGTTAATGCCACTTCATCAGTTGAGCCGGAATACTCGGGCTTATTTTCCTATCACATAGCCACTAACACATGGACGCAAATTTTGGTAGATTGCCATCATGCCAGCTCTTCGCAGGCCGATGTTATGTCCATAAAATCCCGTATTACTCACTGCATGGTTTTCCACAACGTACGTAACAGTTCAGTTTAAAATAAACTGTTGTATGTTCAACTATTTCAAACTATTTTGTAGAAACAACGCAAGCTCTACATTTACGGAGGTCAGCGTGGAAAGGAAGATCTTCATGAATTCCTCAGTTATGATGTAGACACGCAAGCCATTTCAGTACTTAACAAAGAACACTCACATCTTGCCAATACAGCCAATACTGAGCCCAAGTTTGAACCTTCCCCGGGCTATACTTTGCGTGCCACTATAGATTGTGAACGTGATGAAATTTACATTTTTTCGGTAATTGATTACTTTTTAAAAATATATGATCTGAACATAATCGTCCTTCTTTCTTGTAGAGCTTAAACAAGGTCAAAGATCGTCGTGATATTCAACATGTGGATGCTTCTAACGCTTTTTATGTATACTCATTGAGCTGTCATAAATGGTCTCGTATCTATCATTTTCGCCATAATGCTCAAGATGCCAACTCAATCGGCAAGCAGTCCTATTTCAGCAACAACAATCAAACTGTTGTTTCCGAGCCATGCCCACGTTATGCCCACCAATTGGTCTACGACGAGTTGGCTAAGGTAGGAGTTTCACTTCGAGCTTCTCGGGGCTGGAAAATATTTTAATAGGGGGATGGGTGGACTAATTTTATTTTCAACACTTAAAAAATTGCTTTTGTGAGTAAATTACTAACTTTTAATCGTCGTCTTTTCGTATCTAACTGGTTAAAATACAATACTAAACAATATTTTTTTTAGTCGCACTACCTCTTTGGCGGCAATCCAGGCATCTGTCAGCAGCAACAGCTGCGGTTGAATGACTTTTGGCTACTCTGTTTGGAAAAGTTAGTTTTTAGATATGCATATTTTGTAAATTAGTTGACTTTCAAGTTTAACTTGCAGGCCAAAACGGGATGAAATACTCCGCCATTGTCGTTATTTAGTGCGAAAGTTGCGTTATGAAGAAATGACACGCCATGATCCTTTAAAAGCCATGGAATACCTGCGTTATAACATATCAGCAGTAATCGATCACAGCGACGCAGAACAGCTGAGCAATGTAAGTGTCACCTAAACAAAATTCAAAAAGTCTTTTTTTTAATATAATTTATATCTTTCCATTATCTTTTCAGTTTCATAAGTTAGCTTCACTGCTTTTTAAGACACACGATACTGAAAACGAGCAAAGACCGCTTGCCACGCCTACCCTATGTAACAAAAACGAAGCAGAAGATGTGGAAATTGAAAATGTTGTGAATTTCAACGGTGCGTTATTATTACATATAATATAATTTAACTGTAATCTAATTTTAAAAGTTTTTGTCTTTTAGAATCAAAATTTGAACCTACCCCATCTGTAGATATTTCGGTTGATTCAAATGAAAGTACTGCAACATCAAGCATAGATGAGATTATGTCCAGTACAATCCAGCATCGCGGTTATGAGCCTAAGAATCGACGTGCATTTCTGTTCAATAAACTGGTGCAATTGATGCCCCCGAACATGGTGCAACCAGAACGCAATTTGAGTGATTTTGTTGTGTTGTAAGATGTTTTCTTTTGTGCCAAATCAAATGTTAAACTAGTTGTGGTTACTGCTTAGTATAGTTTTAGGCTATTCTAGATGATGATATGATGAAATATGTGATTTGTTTTAAATGCTAATGTTAAATCTGAGCCTGTATAATATGATTTTTTTGTCAGCGTAAATCAGAGTCAATTCAGTTAAGTTTTATAACAGGTGTCTTTGATGATGTTTTTACCATTATAATTTCATTGTGATAAATATTTTGTATAAAAAAAGAAAAACAAATTGTCTAAAATTAGGAAACAAACAAAAATAAATGTATAAATATAATTATTAAATAAATAGTTTTTGTAATTTCTGTGAAATGATTTTAACAGTTTTTGTTTTTATTAAAATATACTGTAGTGGCGTTTACGTATCATGTTTGAAAAAATTTTACGAACTATTTACCTCGAAATTTTGTCTTTTTATACCCTGTACTAAAAGTACTAACAGGCAGACCCCACAAAGTATCTGTCTGTCTGTCTCAGGGACAACAAGAGCTATGGAGCTGAAAGTTTACCAAAAGATGCGCATAATAGTCCTGCAGTTCGTTTCCGATTTATTTCGATATCTTTTCGGATTCACTTTTCTTACGCTTATATGTATATACATAAGTAAAACCATAAGTGACATTAAATTGCAAACACTGTCGAAAAGAACTAAATGCTAATGCCTTGAAGTTTAAAAAATAAATAATAATAAAGCACTCGAACAGTATCTACGTGATCGACGTGTGTTTAGGTTTCGGGACTTGCGCCAAATGGCTTCAGCGAATAAATGTAGAAGTCAGGCTACAAGAGCAAGTGTTTAATACTATGCAAAGATCGAAGAGATGATTAAGCGATTAGAAATGTAGAGCAGGAGAGGCATATAAAGTGTAGACGGCGCAGCAGCTAAGACGTAGAAGTTCAGCGTCAAGAGCAAGCTAGGAATGCAGCAGAGAGAAGACACAGAGTTTGGGACTGCAGAAGAGTGATACATTGCGTAGATCGCAGAGCAGACACGTTGAAGATGTTAGGCGACACGCAATTTAGTTTAGCAGGCAAGCGATACAATTAATAGAAAAAATGCAAGAATACAGTCACGTCACGGTAATGAGGAATGGACATCTTAATTTTTTTTCTTCTACTGTAGGGATGAGCAACACGCGGCCCGTTTAACATGTTTATAAGGCCCGCCAAGTGTTTTCAAAATTTATTAATATATATTATATATTGTTATAAAGTTAATTATAATAAAATGGTAGTACATGCTAAAGGGAACGATGGGGGTGTGTAAGGTGAAGTGGTCAAGCAATCCTTAGTAAGTCATATTCGCTACGAATAAGCACAAGGCAACGCGTTTTTCCAAGATCCTTAATAATTCATCTTAAGCCGACTCGAAGGTCTTGCGGACCCCCTTGCTAGCAAGGGTCTCCCCGTGGTGTTCCCTAGGTACCTTCGTGTAAACGAAGTGGTAGCGAATTCGAGCGACGCTTTCAAAAGGTCTTACCTCAGACCGTCAAAAGGTTGCGTTGGGGTAGTAATCCGGCCGTAAAACAAAGTTTCATAAGTTAGCTTCACTGCTTTTTAAGACACACGATACTGAAAACGAGCAAAGACCGCTTGCCACGCCTACCCTATGTAACAAAAACGAAGCAGAAGATGTGGAAATTGAAAATGTTGTGAATTTCAACGGTGCGTTATTATTACATATAATATAATTTAACTGTAATCTAATTTTAAAAGTTTTTGTCTTTTAGAATCAAAATTTGAACCTACCCCATCTGTAGATATTTCGGTTGATTCAAATGAAAGTACTGCAACATCAAGCATAGATGAGATTATGTCCAGTACAATCCAGCATCGCGGTTATGAGCCTAAGAATCGACGTGCATTTCTGTTCAATAAACTGGTGCAATTGATGCCCCCGAACATGGTGCAACCAGAACGCAATTTGAGTGATTTTGTTGTGTTGTAAGATGTTTTCTTTTGTGCCAAATCAAATGTTAAACTAGTTGTGGTTACTGCTTAGTATAGTTTTAGGCTATTCTAGATGATGATATGATGAAATATGTGATTTGTTTTAAATGCTAATGTTAAATCTGAGCCTGTATAATATGATTTTTTTGTCAGCGTAAATCAGAGTCAATTCAGTTAAGTTTTATAACAGGTGTCTTTGATGATGTTTTTACCATTATAATTTCATTGTGATAAATATTTTGTATAAAAAAAAAAAAACAAATTGTCTAAAATTAGGAAACAAACAAAAATAAATGTATAAATATAATTATTAAATAAATAGTTTTTGTAATTTCTGTGAAATGATTTTAACAGTTTTTGTTTTTATTAAAATATACTGTAGTGGCGTTTACGTATCATGTTTGAAAAAATTTTACGAACTATTTACCTCGAAATTTTGTCTTTTTATACCCTGTACTAAAAGTACTAACAGGCAGACCCCACAAAGTATCTGTCTGTCTGTCTCAGGGACAACAAGAGCTATGGAGCTGAAAGTTTACCAAAAGATGCGCATAATAGTCCTGCAGTTCGTTTCCGATTTATTTCGATATCTTTTCGGATTCACTTTTCTTACGCTTATATGTATATACATAAGTAAAACCATAAGTGACATTAAATTGCAAACACTGTCGAAAAGAACTAAATGCTAATGCCTTGAAGTTTAAAAAATAAATAATAATAAAGCACTCGAACAGTATCTACGTGATCGACGTGTGTTTAGGTTTCGGGACTTGCGCCAAATGGCTTCAGCGAATAAATGTAGAAGTCAGGCTACAAGAGCAAGTGTTTAATACTATGCAAAGATCGAAGAGATGATTAAGCGATTAGAAATGTAGAGCAGGAGAGGCATATAAAGTGTAGACGGCGCAGCAGCTAAGACGTAGAAGTTCAGCGTCAAGAGCAAGCTAGGAATGCAGCAGAGAGAAGACACAGAGTTTGGGACTGCAGAAGAGTGATACATTGCGTAGATCGCAGAGCAGACACGTTGAAGATGTTAGGCGACACGCAATTTAGTTTAGCAGGCAAGCGATACAATTAATAGAAAAAATGCAAGAATACAGTCACGTCACGGTAATGAGGAATGGACATCTTAATTTTTTTTCTTCTACTGTAGGGATGAGCAACACGCGGCCCGTTTAACATGTTTATAAGGCCCGCCAAGTGTTTTCAAAATTTATTAATATATATTATATATTGTTATAAAGTTAATTATAATAAAATGGTAGTACATGCTAAAGGGAACGATGGGGGTGTGTAAGGTGAAGTGGTCAAGCAATCCTTAGTAAGTCATATTCGCTACGAATAAGCACAAGGCAACGCGTTTTTCCAAGATCCTTAATAATTCATCTTAAGCCGACTCGAAGGTCTTGCGGACCCCCTTGCTAGCAAGGGTCTCCCCGTGGTGTTCCCTAGGTACCTTCGTGTAAACGAAGTGGTAGCGAATTCGAGCGACGCTTTCAAAAGGTCTTACCTCAGACCGTCAAAAGGTTGCGTTGGGGTAGTAATCCGGCCGTAAAACAAAAATACTCAAGAAACGGAAACAAGCCTCGGATACAATAACAATAATATCCGATCAACGATGACGACATCGGAACATGGTGTGCAGGGAATTGGACATATATAACCTCGGAGTTCTGGGACTATCGGAAACTCGTTGGCTGGGAGAAGGCAACATCACTACTCTTGCTGGTCATGCGTTTTTGTATAGTGGCACACACATACGCGCTGAAATGTTTTCCGCTCTATGCTCCTCCTAGGGGCGACTACTCGTAAATGCAAAACTAAGCAGACACGAAAAAAGCCACCTAGCAAAAAGAGCGACTTATTTTGGTCACGAAAGGAACAGTGTGTCTCTAGTAACAAAATGTGCAATTTATCGAAATTATTATCAAAAATCAGCTGCTTTTTAAAATTTTTAAAAGGCGCGAAATAAAACATAAAACATGAATTATCGTCAAAAAATCAAGATATTTTATTAAATACGGCAGTAAAGGCTAGTTTTGTTGTCACTGTTTGTTTACTGGCAAAAAAAATGAAACCCTTTGCGGATGGAGAGATGATAAAAGAATGTCTGACTGCCGTTGCAGAAATAGCATTTCCTGATAAAATAAATATTATTTCAAACATTAGTTTATCAAGATTCACCATTGCAAGGAGAACTGAAGACTTGTCTGAGAACATAGCAACAATGCTTCGTGAACTCATTGCTAAATTCGAATACTGTTCTTTGGCACTTGATGAGAGTGTCGACATTAGCGATACAGCACAACTGGCTATATTTTTACGTGGTATTGACACCAAATTTAATATTACCGAAGAATTGTGTTCACTGATTCCAATGCAAGGAACTACAACTGGCAAAGACCTGTACGATAAACTAAAGTCTGTGTTGGAAAATTTTTAAATTTTATTAAAAAAGATTATGGGTATGTATATCGACAGATGGAGCACGAGCAATATCAAGCATGGATGTAGGAGTATCGGGAAGGCTGTTTTAAGACATTAAGAAGGTCACAGGAAAGCAAATATTCGTTAACCATTGCATAATTCACCAGGAAAATTTGTGTGCAAAAAGATTGATTTTGCCACATTTCACAGTACCAATAATTGAACTAATCAACTGTATAAAGTCCCGCGCGTTAAATCACCGTGAATTTAAACAATTCTTGAAAGAATTTGAAACTGAATATGGCGACTTGAATTTTAATACTGAAGTACGTTGGCTTAGTAGATCTGCAATGTTAAAAAGAGTATACAACCTAAAAAGCGAAATACAATTGTTCTTGGACATGAAGGGATATGCCTCGCCTCATTTTGGTAATAAAGAATGGATGTGCGCTCTTGGGTTTCTTATCGACATGACTCAGCATATCTCAATGATCTTAATGTGGAACTTCAAGGCAAAGGACAGTTTATTCACAATTTGTATGATAAAATTCAGGGCTTTGAGCGCAAATTAAAATATTGGAAACAACATCTTTTGCAGATTAATGTGTCTCACTTTCCACATTTAGAAACAGAAAACGTTACTACTTCTCAAAAATGCACAATATTTTAACCAACGAATTTCAATTACGATTCCGAATGTTCAAAGCTGAGAAGACAGCGGTTTCTATGAAAATGTTTTCCTCGCGAACAATTATTTTCAACCATGAAAAGAATCAAAAATGACCACCGATCAAGACTGAGTGATGCACGATTAGAAAGCTGCGTACGTGTAGCTACCTCATCAATTCCGGCTGATATTGATCAGCTTGTATCGAAAAAACAATGCCAAGTTTCTCATTAAAAATTTCAAGTAAATTCGTTTTCTTTCCTCCGTGTGTTCTTTTCTTGTTTGTTTTCATTTTGCATTAAAATTTGTGTAAGAAATCTTTACGTTATTATTAAGTACCTAGTTTAGTCATAGAATAAGTCCTAGATATAAGTTTCTCATAGTCATGGGTTTTTCGAAATTTTTCCCCGCCTCTTATGACTCTAATGCTATAGTATATATATTCAGAACATTTTAATAACACAGTAGAAAAGGTAATTGACTTAGCCTGAACTCTGTATTTAAAGAAAATTAAGCTCCACAACATGTTCGTAATGCCTAAGATTTTGTGAATAAATTGAATTGAAAATTGAAATCTTTACTTTTTTTAAATTTTATATTTTTTTATTCTAATGTTTGTTATAAATAAAGTTTTATAAGTTATTAATAAGTGTTACTTTATGTGCGACCCGCCAAAAAATTTTAAAGCTTAAATTCGCCCGTTGATTAAAAAGGTTGCTCACCCCTGTTCTACTGAATCTGTTCTCTACAGCAGCGGAAGACACATAGTTAATTAGAAAATTCAATGATAGGTATGCACCTTCTGGTTTAGAATGGGACATCCAGGCAAAAGAGGAGAAGTAGGTATTGCTCCAGATGAGGGAAAGTTTTGCCTATGATAAGGCATATATGCTTTAGAGGGTATTTTAAAGTCGGGCAGGACTGACTATAGAATTCAGGCATGCAGCGGAATGAACACTATGGAAAGAAAGAAAATTGCAGCGGATATTATGGTCTCTCTAGATGATGATCTGAATTGAATAAAGAAGACTGCCCAGCACATTGATTAATTCACTCCACAAGATGATTCAGAAAGGACAGCACATACTAGATACATATGCATGTAGTCAAAGATTGTTAATGTAGGAAATGGAATTATTTGCATCTTAAACAGTTGTCAACATTATAAAACTTCCCTCCTAGGTTCTCGCCATGATAAGAAGTTCAAGTCCAATTGAGATTCCCATCATACAACAGACTTGTGACGGCGGGTTCTAGTATGCGCTGTCCTTTCTGAATCATCTTGTGGAGTCACAACCTAAACTATGGAATGCTACCTTGCCGATTGAGTGTCGATAACACTGGATATGTTCATAGGAGTTTTGAACAAGGCGCACATTAGTCTTTCGCTTACCAAGCTTCATAGAGCTATGCTTAAGAGACGCTAAGCCAAGCGAAATGATGAATGATCCAGTGCTTTCTTTCATCTAAGAGCCGTCCCACAGTGGTCGATTTGACCCATCTGGCGGAAGAAATTTAATATCCTCTAAAATAATCAACCAATCTTCATAAAATTGTACATTTAGAAAAATGTTAAGAACATTATGTGCCGAGTTTGGTCCGGATCGAACCACTATATCATATAGTTGCCATATAACCCGGAATCGGTTTTGGCCATATCTCCGTCATTTGGCAGTCAATCTCAACCAAACCTGATACTTAAAAATATTTTAAAGAGTCACATACGTGTGTCGAGTTTGGTCCGGATCGAACCACTATATCATATAGCTGCCATATAACAGTTACATATACGTATGACTATTTTATATAGCTACCATGTAACCCGAAATCGGTTTTGGCATATCTCCTTCGTTTTTAATTGTTTCTGAGCCAAATTTGATATTTAAAAATAGAATAAGAAGATACACGTATATATCGTATATGATCTGGATCGCACAACTATATTATATAGCTGTCATACATCCCGAAATCGGTTTTGGCCGTATCTCCGCCAAACATAAACCCATGTCCTCCAAATTTGGCATTTAAAAATATTTTGAATAGATATACAAATATGCCGAGTTTGGTTCGAATCGGGGGACTATATCATATAGCTGATATGTCAATGCTGTAGCGCACCATGCTTAAAAACAGTGCACTTGCAACCCGACATAGTATCTAAAAAAATCATATATTATTCAAGGTAGCAAGTTGTAGAAGCAAAATTTAATTATTTTACAGAGACAATGAATCATTTTACCAAAAACAAAAAGATTTAGACGAGACATATTGTTACATTAAAAGATGCACACCACGAAAGTCAAGAAAATGTTACAAAAAAAGTTCAGCAAGGTTGCAAGCTTCCACGTCGATTTACTTTTACAACATATAAATACAGGCATAAAACTTTTTTTTTTTATAAATACATACCTCAAACTATTTCAAAACCCAAACATAGAATGAAATAAAGTAATTTTTTCCAATTTGCAAGCCAAAATTGTTGACATTAAAAAACGGGGAAATATTTTGGTGTGGACCTGCTGCAACATATTTTACGTTGGAAAGCTCACAGCTGATCCAATATTGCGAGTACAATAATAAAAAACATGTCGATGGACTCATTGAAGTGTTGAGAATCGTATGCAATTCAAAAATATGCAAGTTTTCACATTTTAAAATTTGGTTTTTCTTCCGAATGAAAGTTTCTACCTTCCATTTCTCTCTCTTTGACAAAGACATACAAAATTATACTTTTATTTTTGAGCTGTTACGCAGAGGTAACTTTGTTGCTGTTGCCTGCAGTAGATGGCATAAGTTTAGTTTTCGGCACAGGAAGACTTTAAAGCGTTATAACGTGGAAACACTAGAGATACTTACATGATTCGAAAACCAGTCTTGTGTACTTTTTTAAGATCTACAATTTTTTGATACACACTAAAAACAAAAAAGGGCAAGGAGATGGGTAATGATACGAAAAACTGCGTTGTAGTAACTCTGGCGCCCTCTGCCGCCTAAAATATGAACTTCTGGGTATACCTTCCAGTACAAGTAAAATTTCAAATTCAATTTTAAACATTTTCTAGCTTGGAAGTTTTTGTGTACAGCTTATAGATTTCGAGATTAATGGGCTATAACAAATGTCAAAATAACGGAAAACCCTACGGGGGGAGAAGGTCTCCAATTTGATTTTAGACTTTTTGGATGGTCCTCAATACATTAAGCAAAAGAAATTCCAGTGTGCAATTTTTTCCAGGTCAGCCCCTGTTTTGGTCTATTTTTACTGTACTATTATTTCAAGGTCAAAATAACGTCGAAGGCCGTCCGTGGCTTGGATCGCTGCTGTCCAGGACTGCCCGTTCTTTACATCTTCTGGAGAGTGCTTGGGTGGCCTTTGTTGTTTGTCGTTTTTTATCAGAACAATACGTATACATTGTTGTGACGACTTTTTATACCCTGTACCGTATGGTACAAAGGGTATATTGTGTTTGTGCAAGCCAAAAATGTATGTAACGTACAGAAGGAGACGTCGGAGACCCCCCAAAATTACCTAAAGTATGATCAGTGTGACTCGAGAAGTCGATATACTAGATCTCAGAGATGGTAAGAGCTAGAGCAACCAAACTTTCAGATTAGATCCCTTATTAATCCAAAGGAGACAAGTTTATTTTATTTTTTTGATATCGGGATTACATTATATAGCTCCCATAGGGGTGTTTCAGAGGACCTCGAAAAAAGCAAAAGTTTTAGATGAATAATTCGTTTGTTTATGAAGATATCATAACCAAATCTGGGTTTAGAGACCCCAGCACTATACCAAATTTTATCAAAATCGGTTGACTATATCATATAGCTCCCATAGTATCGATCGGTCGAAAAAATGTTTTTTGTACAAAATTCGTTGTGTTTCGTTCGTTTGTGAAGATACCGTAACCAAATTTGGCAAGAGGAAGTTTTTTAGAGTTCCCAAGCACTGCTTCAAATTTGATCAAAATCGGTTGACTATATCATATAGCTCCCATAAGACCAATCGGTCAAAAAATCGTTTTTTGTACAAAATTCGTTGCGTTTCGTTTCTTTGTAAAGATATTGTTAGCAAATTTGGCATTAAGAAGTTTTTTAGAGTACCCAAGCACTGCACCAAGTTTGATCAAAATCGGTTGACTATATCACATAGCTCCCATAGGAACGATCGGTCAAAAAAACGCTTTTTTTACAAAATTCGTTGTGTTTCGTTTGGTTTTGAAGATATCAGAACCAAATTTGGCAGTCGTAAGTTTTTTATAGTTCCCAATCAGTGTACTAAATTTGATCAAAATCAGTTGACTATATCATATAGTCCCCATAGAACCGATCGGTCAAAAAAATTTTTTGGTGCAAAATTCGACTGATTTCTTTTTTTTTTTGAAAACATCGTAACCAAATTTGCCGAATAAAATATCTTTTGGAGGTTTTAGGCAATGTGTCGGAATTAGTTGCAATGTGGTGGTACAGGGTATCCCAAAGTCGTCTGCGCCCGACTTTAAACTACGCCATCTTTCGTATAGAGTCTGTTTTGAGTCCAAAATGCAATTTAGGTACTTGACATCGATAAAGGCGTTTCTTCAAGATGCGGGGCATGAACTTTAAAGTCTTGTAGTTGCTTGTGCAAAGCAAACTAGCTTAGTTTGTTTTTGGTAAAAACAGACTAGGGTGGTGACAAGAGCAGACACCAAGATCTCTGTTTTACATAAGATCTCATAGAAAATAAGAGGCAGTGCTACCAAATTTAATAAAAAGATGTGCATATTAACTCACATTAAGCGACTGTACAACGATGGTTTGCAAAATTGAGTTCGTGAACCTCGGCCGTAATTGCAGAATATATTGTTGAGATAGAGGCATAGCTGGACATTAGATTCTCTTCAACAAAAAAAAAATGCGTTTTTGCATAAATAAATTATACCGGTTTCATTTTTAATATACTTTTAATTATAATATATCATCTGTTGTTTTTTTTTTGGTTTTTATTTTTAGGTGTACATAGATCATTTTTTTTTTAATTATCTAAAAAATTTCTTAGTTACCTTTATCAATGTGGTTTGCCACCTCATACATACTCATTTTCTAAATAATATTTTAATGACAAATGTCTAGACACTCAAACATATGCGGCAATCCAACGCCAACAAGTGTAAGATCCCAATTTGTTATGTAAATTTTCGTAAAAAAGTCAATCAATTCAAATGCTACAATTTGAAAATATTACACTTATTGGGTGGGTTGAACAGTTGCATATGAAAGCACGTGCGTTTATCTTAAAGTTAAGCTAAGCATGCAGCTTATGTGGAAATTAGTTTTTAGCTCTTTAATTTTCTTTTTATTTTATTTTTTTTTTTTTTTTAAAAATAGAAATACACACTTTACAATAAGTTCTCATTCAATATCATGCCACACCAAACTGTGTTTTTTTTTTTTTTATATGTTATATTTATAAAGTAGCCTAAACTTGTGAAATATCATATATTTATTTGTTTGGTTTTTTTTTTTTAACACAATAACTTAGTTTTAGTTGGTTTAACGTTAAGAGAGAGTTTTTTTGGTTTTTTATCTTTTTTTAATAGTATGCAATTATTAGATTCCCAAACGGTGTAAGAAATGTGGCCTTAATGCTTATATATGCATATTTAGTGTAATTATTTCTTTTAAACCACATTCAAACCTCTTCTTAGCATATATGTATATGGCTTAACTTGATTTTACTTTAATGTTTGACATGCTCAAGTTAAAACATTAAAATTGATTTCAATTTCCATGGTAATGGAATTCATATTCAAACCAATTCATACAATTTTTCAAATGCGCTCGTACTTAAATTTGTATTTGTTATTATCATTTGAATTTTTGTATGTAGTACTTTAAACCTTTATTTTCTGTGTTTCAGAAAATTTTAGTTTTAATGTACGTTGAAAATTCCTTTAGCCATAATTTTATAGTTTTTTTTTCTTTTAATATATGTTTTATTAAATATTGGTTTATGGTGGTTTGTATATCGAAATTACATAGCTAGTAGTTTTTGGTTTTTTTTTTTTAGATTTAACAAATTATAAATTGTATATAAAAATACAAAATTCATACATTCATTATTATATATATATTATACCAATTAAATGTAATTTATTATAGCTTCTTATTGAATTTATAATATATATATATAAATTTTTGACACAAGTATATTTACAATACAAATGGAAAAACAAAAAAAAAACAAAAACAATTAACTAGACATTAAAATGCATTGACTTATTAATACTAAAGCATTGAAAGCGCAACTTTTAAAAATGTTAAAATATAACACAATATGTCAGACAAGTTTAAAACTTGCGCCTTAATGCTTAGAAAAAAAAAAAAACAAATTTAGTTTATTAAGTAATGTCAACAAAGGATTTAGTTTTCGTCATTGTATGCATGATGCTTGCTAACTTTATAGTTATTTACTATAATATGTAATTTCAATTTTAATTTTATGCAAGAATTTAATTTTATATAGTATGTATGTATGTATTTGAATTTAATGAGCACTAGAAAGGCACAAAACGCGAACTAAACAAATAGTTGATTAAACTGCTTAGCACTGCTTTAAATTAAAAACTTAATCATTTTGTCAACTGAATTTCATTTTAAAATGTTTAGCTTAAAAACTTAAAAATGTTACGTGAAACCGCCAAATACATTTTTTTGTTGTCAAAATTAAATTATAACTAAATAAAAAATCATAATTTTTTAAACAGTATGTGCTTATAGTACAAATATCATTAATAACTACTATGTATATATGTATGCATCTTTAACGTACATATGTGTGCCGACCTATATACTAAATGCAAACGGTTTCTTATGTATTGCCCAAAAACGTTTGCTTTTTCCAAGTTATGCATAACTAAATTCATAAAGCCCCTTCCAATGTCCGTCCTAAACCAGACATACCTATTATTTGGTGCGTTTTGCGTAAATATATAAATATTTGTTGAATTCTTGGGCGTTTTTATAGAACTTTTGAAAAAAATCTAATTTTTAAATTTAATTTTTACCGAGTTATTTTGGTCTCAAAAGTTTTAAACATTTTTTCATTCAATTTTTTCAAGTTTTTATCGAAATAGCATTTCAATTCACATATTATTAATTTTACTTTCAAAAGTACGTACTTTTGGAAAACACAAATTAAAAATAGTTTTTTATTAAATTTTGTCGGTTTTAAACTTGTGACGTCACTGGAATCGTAGAAACTCTAAATTTTAAAATGATAATCGTTTAAAAATAAAAACTTTTGGATACTTCAACTGCCCTCTGCTGCAGTTCATTGGACGGAAAACCATATATAATAATGCATATAAAAATGTACAACGCGCAACTACATATGTATACGCTGCTATATAGTAGTATACTACTAGTAGAATATATAGCATTATGTACGCATGTCCCAACTGAATCCTTGGGAAATGGTATGGCGTTCAATTTGTTTTTGATTGTAAAATGTCAGTTAGTCTCGCCTTAAGAACCGAAAATTTATTTGCTTTTTTTTTTAAATTGTTATTATTATTATTATATATTTACTGACGACAATTTTAAGCTTAATCGCAAGTTATATATTATGTTTTTCATATATGTACTATTATAAACACACATTTACTATGCTGCATTTTTTGTATTGTATATAATATACTTTATGCATATTTGCTGTATATATATATTGTACACATATCTTTTGACTTATTTAAGCTTTTTAAAAGCTAATCAATTAAAATGTAATCAATTAATATATACGTTAATCATAAAAATTGTTTAATCATCTAATTTTTTACTATACGTGTTTACGTGGATTAAAGCTTTATACAACACACTGTTGAATCGTACTTAAACTAAGACGCTTTTGGGTTATCGTATGGCGGAGTTATACATAAGTACAAGTACATAGTGCACACATAGTACATACTAGCTTGCATGTAGTATTTTGTGTTTTAATGAATATTGAATCCGTCTTTGTCGATACAAGCTATAAGTGAAGAGTGTAGAAAAGTACTATAGCATTTGAAAGGGGGGAGGGTTTGACTTATATACTATATATATTTTTATACACATTTGTATTATCTGGATTTAGTTGGTTTGCATCATAAAAGAAAAATATAAGAGCAAAGTGGACTCTATATTGTGTATTAAAAATTAATTTTTTGGTTAGTCAATCGCATTTCTGCAACATTTCTTATATTCTTCACGTAGTGCACACGAATATATGCCTCTTTTGGATTTTTTTTTGCATCAGGGTTTTTGAAAACTTGTAATCTATCCTTGAGCTAAAATAAAAAATATGTTCTGTGATAAAGCTATTTATGCGTATTAAAAATGTGCAAATGGTTACCCCTCTAGTTTCACCTTTGGATTCTAAAATATTCAATTTTTAAGTTCATTTAAAAAAAAAGATTTAGAAAATTACCAAATATTGAACAAATTTTACTAAAATGGATAACACTGAGACTATTTTTTGCTCTCTAGCGTTTTGTTTCGGCTAAGTCGTTTATGATTGCAGGCCCGTAGCCACGTAAGGGCAATAGTACTAGCGACTTGTTTGCCCGTACAGCCCGTCTAAGCTGCATAACTGAGACTAGATTACCTACAAAATACTCGATGAATCGCGCCACTCATGGGGATCTACACGAATCGAAGATGAAGCTGAAACAAACTTACAATGAATGTCTTGATCTCATCATAAATGAAATTAATCGACGCTTCTCGGATAATCAAAAGCTTCTTACTGCTATTTCCAGCATAAACGAATTTAAAACCGATAATTTGAACATTTTCAAAGAACTATATAATTTGAAATGAGTTACAGTCAACATGAAATTATTAAGCCTTTCACTAACATGCTCGAATTCATATACTATTTTAAGGTTTAAAAGTTCCTTGTGAAGAAGAATTGACAGTTGTGAAAAACTTCTTGATGAATCGGGAAGCGAAGACTGACGCTGGGACAAGATTGGAGGTACTTTTAGATTTCGTGAATCTTTCGAAAACGAAACGTTCGAATTGATGGCAGCTGTTGAGACATTCGGTTGTAGTACAGCAACTTGCGAATCAACGTTTACGGCATTGACTGCGACTGCGATCAATGGCCCATGCTCACATGGCTGATCTTGTGTACTTGGCTTTCGAAAGTCATCGCACAAATGCATTGGATATGCATTGGATATAAACATGATGCTCAGAAAATTTAATGATCGAAAAGATCGTAAACTGCCGTTGTACTAGATTTGGGCAACTATATTTTCTGTATCTTTTTTCAGAAACATAATTTTAAAAAATACATAGCATTAACGTTTTTTAGGTATCATTCTTTAAATCATTTGTTGTAAATTTATAATCTCGTACAACTAGTTAGGTCTGACTACGGGCCTGTATGATTGTGAATAGATTTTTTTAAAACTTATTATTATGTTCATCAAATAAAATGCAATATTTTGATATTCTAGAGTAAATGATTTCACTTTGTTTTTTTTTTTTGTGAAATTCGGGATATCCCGCACAACGGAATATAGTTTTTCTTTTCATTTAAGTATGTTTAAAATTATTACAAGTTTCATGCTAACTATGTATATATTCGCATGCTGCTACGTGAAGAGTATAAAACCTTCGGCCATGCCGAATTTTTTGTAATTTTTCTCATTTTCCTAAGAGAACACCAAACTAATTTATTCAAAACCGTCTTCTTCTTTAGCCAATGTTATACTTTACTTAAGTTTTCAAATTATTCGGTAGTTTTGAGTGCTCTTAGTTACAACTTGTGTTGTATCCATTTGGATTTTGTTTTTTTTTTTAAGTTTCCATAATGCTTACCTTTCTCTAAGCAGGCTTTTGTTTTTTTTTTTGTTTGATGTGAAATTTGTGACACTGACCGATATTTCAAAATATTCTTTTGGCCCCAGGAAACAATGTCAGTTTCAACTAACCCACTTTTTCATTTCGTTCAAATCAAAACATTATTATGCATTAATTATAAAACAAAGTGGCAATAAGTTTTGTGTAAAAATATAAAATTATGAAAACATGTTCTTTTACATTTATTTATACATATATGCTTGGTTCTGCTGCATATACTATATAAGAGTGTTTATTTAGATTTTTTACATAAATAGTGTTTTTTCTTTCAATGTGTGCTTCTAGTTGTTATTTATTATTTATGTGTTTATACGTATGTGTATATATATCGTACATTAAATTAAACTAAAATTATAAAAACAAAAACAAAACATTGTTGTATGTAACTATATATAAAAAAAATTAAACACACTAACAAAATTATTTATGTTTTAAATTATAAAAATCATGCTACAAATCATTTTTTTTTTAAATTAATTAACAATATTATTTGTTTATATTTTTCATATTTACTTCTTTTATTTGTTGTTATTCCATTTATGATTGGTATGAAAGAAATTGTTTTTTTTTGCGCGTTTTTTTATGTACTTATATCTTTGCTTTCTTGTTGTTGTTGTTGCATACACTTTAGTTGGTTCAAATATCAATAATTATGTTTGTGGCATGCCAAAAAAAAAAAAACAAAACAATCGCCCAACACTGCTCACTTTACATATGTATTTATAGTACATTATGTAAATTGTAAGCTTAATTGTTAGTTTAGTACGATTTTTAATTTACACTGAATGGTTCTTTGAAATACATATACAAATAATTCTATGGTTTTAATTGGTTTATGTATATAGATATATATATATATATTTTTTTTTTTAATATATATAGTTTGTATGTATATATATGCATGTGAGTATGTTTACATGTACATATGCATATGTATACATGATTATAGTTTTGTGTAAACAACAGTTGTTGCAATATTTACGGTTTTAGCTGAATACAAAAAGTAAAATATTTTTTGTTTTTGCCTGGTTTTCTTCGTTTGTTTACATCTTTTTGCTTTTATGTATTCTCTTTTGCTTTCTTGCTTTATGAGTGAATGGCTTAGATTTGTATGAGAAAGGTTTTTCAAAGTGTTAATGCAAAAATGCAAATATTTTGCCTGCTTATTTGAAATAATATGTATGTATATGCTTTCATGTTAATTATTTCTCGGTACAATATTTATTTATTTGTTCAAATTATTATTCTTTTTTTTATGCTTACAAAAGTTTTTTTTTCTTTCTTTTTGGGCGTTCTATGCCTTACACTCTTACTTTCTTTGCTGAAATCAAATCATTTTTATCTATTTAGTCGTTCTATTTTTGATACAACTTCGGTTTGAGATGTTACAACGTTCTTTTGTTTTGTATTTTTAACCCATCAGTTTTTTTATTATATGCAAAAAAGGAATTATGAATATATGTATATATATATATTGTTTTATATATATGTATGTATATATATATATATGTGTGTATATATATATATAATAAAAATCACAAAAATAGGTTTCTGATCCAAATCCAGTTCAGACTAAATTGTATTCCTTAAGGTTGAATTGGAGAATTGTATCCTTAACCGCAGCAAACACAAACCTTATATTTTCAGTATCTAAAGTAATTATAGAGAGACAAGAGTAGTATATTAAAATATTTTTATTTAAAATAAACAATATATATAAATAAATAATGCTTCTCACACAGACAATCCCGTTTACACTCGAAAAATACTTAAAAAACCTTGGAGACTGATTTGAAAAATATACCCGAATCCACTTAACTTCTCATTACGTTGCTAAAACTAAAGAGTAACGAAGTATCCCTTGGCTATTATTAAAATATAACATCGGTTAAAAAAAGTCTAAGAGTAACACCAACATTTTTGATATGGGTCAATAGTTGTTAGGAATGCATAAAAAGCAAACCTGATTTTTCTTACTTTATTAGTTCTTTCTTCTGCTTTGTGATTTCGCACATACAATAGTGGCCAAAAGTATTTTGACAAAACTGTACCAAATATTATATCGCTTATATATAAAAACTGAGAGAAGTAACGGAATCCATTTAACTTTTGAGAAAGAGAATCTATTATTAGCTATCAGTGAGCAAAAAATTGCACTGATAATGATTTGCATTTTTTTTCTATATTATCTTAAAGTTGAGATGATGCATTTTTGGCTGGACAAAAGTATTTTGACATTGCGATCAATTGCAATTTCTTTGATTCCCGTTCGGTACAAGTAATGTGTGGCAATTTTTAAAGTTGTTTTTATTCATTTTTAAAAACAATATCCAATTTTCTTACCCTTTGTTTTTTTTTTATAATCGGCAAAATACCTGAATTCGTTCAACTTGTTCGAAACGAAAAAGTCACAAAATATAATGCCGGTCTTCCAGCGGAATACCATATCAGATTTGGTAAATTGCCTAGACAAACCATTTACAGCCAGTTCGGGCAGAGCACGCAAAAGGACGCTATAGATCACGCCGTTAAACTAAGAAAATTTTTGAAAGATGCTTTAAATACACCAAAAGCTTTATGAATTGAATTCAATAAATCGCATAAAACATTAATTAGTAGAAAAAACTATTTTATCAATAAATAGGCTTAAGAGGTTAACATTTGCTAAATAACATAAAAACAAGGCACGATCGTTTTGGGAACCCAAATTATGTATATATAGAGCTCCTTTGAATATCCTAGATCGAAAAAATAAAGTTTATTGAAGGCGATTGAACAATGTTTAGGAAAAAACCAATGCCTGTTTGGGTACGTGTAACTCATGGTGGAGGCTCGTTATCTTTTGAGTATGTTTAAGCTGCATTTGCTTGGACGATTTACTATCAATTAATAGCATAATGAATAAAGACAAATATTTACACATCCCAAATGACCGGGCCTTCACTTCCGGTTGCAGAGTCATTGGAAAATCGTTTATTATGCTACAGGATAATACTTTATGCCACAATACCCATATGATCCAAGATTTTGAGAAAAGTCAATACATTTAATTGGCCAACTCTAAGCTTGGATCTCAACAAAATAGTAAAGTTTAATGCACATCAGCCCATTAAATAAAAAAAAACGATGCCTAAATTGATCAAGATCGCGAGAAGAGACAATTGTTTAAGAAAAAAGGCGTGGGAAGGATATTTTACAGGAAACGCAGAAAAAATTGGTAACTGAACTTTTGCAAAGGGTCTTTGACGTCAAAACTGGGTTTACTTTTAATTATTAATTTTATTTAATCTAAGGTAACAGCTTTTTCTCTTCATCCGTCAAACTATTTTGTTTTGTCAAAATACTTTTGTGCACTAACATTTATGAAAAATTCTCAAAAATAATTTTTTAAAAGCTATATAATAAATAAATCATAAGAAATTTCCAAATCAATTTTGTTTTACATATGTCAAAATACTTTTGACCACTATTGTATGAAAGTTACGACGACGCGTTGAAAATTGCTTCTGAACCAAGGTGCACGAAAACATGTTTCAAAAATATAGCATGCCAAAAAGGTCCTTAGTCCTTAGGTCCTTATATATAATCTTTTAATTCTTTTTTTACTGTAGGTTTCTGCAATATACAGATATCAAAGGTACAAGAAGACGCGGCTGAACATAAGATTCTTCGATCAGCATCGAGCCGGCGTATTGATACAGTATTGTACATCTGTCTGTCCTTATAGACAGACACCTTAATCTTCATCTATCGATAAGAATTATGAGCAGAGATAAACTAAGTAGACCTATATTGGATGCCCTCTCCCATAAATTACACTAATTTAAGATGATTTCTGTTCAATTTTTGGATTTAACATAAAAAAGTGCCATCGTCGAAAAAAAACTCTTAAATGGGCTAAAGTTGGAAAAAACAAAATTGGTGTGCAGACTCGGGTATGCCTCATAATCAACATTTTTTCATTTTACTAGACGGCTAGAGAGCTTAAACCAATGAGATTCATTTGATTTTAAAACTAAACATAAAAAGAATACCACATCACATTAAATTTTAACCAGAAACCGTCCCAACCAGCAATATTTACTTCGTTTATCTAAAATGAAATTGCACAAATTAAAAAAATATAAATTAAAAATTATAGGTACTTTTATATTGTGTAACAAATAAAGGTTAAATAATCAATTTTTATTTAAAAACTTTGCTCTGCAAGTACATTTCAGAAGCCAGTTTTATCTCCTAGTTCCTTTTTTTTTTTTGAACAATCAATTAATGTACATAAATCAAATATAATTAGGCTAAGGTTGTTAAGAGAGGACGGACGTGGATATAGTTCTCAAAGCATTCGATTCAAGTTTTCGTTGTTGCTGTGATTAAAGGCTTCATGCATTGTAGGTATTCAACCCAAATTAAACTCCTTAAGCGCATTTTGCATAATTGTATCTTTGACAGCGCAGAACACAAGCTTGATGTTTTCGGTATCTGTTCGGGTTATCCAGCAAAGGCAGCCGTTAAAAGTTTAAATCATTCAAAATTAGACCCAATCTATAAACAATTCGCAATGGTGCATAATAACTAGCGCAACTACTTCAGCATTTTGGCAAAAGCATAAATAATTGAAAAAATTACCTCGTACCCTCTATTGATAAACTCTTCCCCAGAAACATACCAGAAACACAACTCACTCAGCCACACATTAGATAGGTGGGGTATATCAGTCATAATATAGTACAATACTTACCCGTAGCACAGGTGAAATGAGAATAGATGATTTTTTCGGAATCTGGATTTAAGTCTACAAACATGCGCAGTATGAATTCACGGGCTGATATTGCATCTCGCTGTGGACCTGTTGTAAAGTAAGGCGGAATATCGAATGTTACAACAACTAGCATATAGCTACAGTAAACTAGCTGTAGATACTACAACTAAAAATACAACTACGGTTTGTAACTAGCACTTGAGTTGGCCAAGCTGCGCGTATATAGTATTAAAAAAGTGCTTATTTGCATATAAAGAATTAGTAATAATCAACCTGTGGCTGTAGTAAAATGTGAATAACATTGACGCTCAGGATCTGGATTGCTGGCCAAGTATTTTTTCAAAACGAATTGTTTGGCTGCAGCATGATCACATTTTGGACCTGGTTAAGGCCAAGTGTTATGATGATTTTATAATTTTGTTTTCGTATTAAAAGTAAAAAAAATTATGTACAATTATTTTAATGCTGAGTTGTCTTACCATCGTATTCGGGAAAGTAGTCCACCAAATGCGAATACATAATTTTCTCTTCTAACAAGTCTTTCTTGTTTAGAAAAAGAATAACTGACGAATTTTGGAACCACGGGTATGTTATAATAGTTCTAAATAAAGCTTTTGATTCCTCCATGCGATTCTGCAAAGTTAAAAAATAAAAAGTTTTTTTATATTTATTATTGTTTTTTTGTTTTGCAATTGCATACCTCGTTATCAGATTCGAATAAGATTTGATCATATTCCGATAGAGCTACCAAAAATATAATTGAGGTCACATTCTCAAAACAATGAATCCACTTTCTTCTTTCGGAACGCTGACCGCCGACATCAACCATTCTGTTAGGGTGTTCAATATAAGAATAATTAATTACATAAGCTACAAGAGTTAATAAACAAAAGTAATTTAACAAAATCATTAAAAAGTTTATTATTAGTTAAAATAGCAAGCCAAATAAAATCTTAAATTCCAATTACAAATAGCAATAATAACGCGATAACTAGCCATAGATATAGCAGACATTTACCAAAATATGTTTATTTTTAAAAGAATACCTAAATACAATGCCATCCAAATCGAATGGATACTCAAGTATGCCAGTTGTTGGCACACGAGCACGTAAAATGTCCTGCTCAGTTGGCAGATATCCGGGATCTTCAATGCGCGCTATATCATCCAAATAGCTACACAGAGATTATTTATTTATTTTTGATATCAAGCTTGATTTTTGTAAAATCATTTCTCAGTCAGTAAGTCCGATATTTTCCAAAATTTTGTATTCAAGAGTGTCCCTTTTGAAGGTAAATAAAGCATTAACTGGCTTCTGTTTCCGTTTTTATGTGAAGCCTAAACTATACAGGTCAAAATCACATGACTTTATATGCTTTAATAATTGTATACTTGGAAGAGTCTCTTTTTCTCACTGTGCATTAGGATTATATTCATTGCCCTAAGATCTCGATTAAGCTGACTATTAAATCGCTTTATTGCTTGTAATTCTGAATATGTTACTTTATGTTAGTTTTGAGCATGCCAAAGAAGTATAAACCAAAAATTAGTTCTTATAATAGTAACTTATATTCAAGTTTAATAAAAATAAGAACATGCATTAAAGTTGACTCATTTACACTACCTAAATCGAATTTCTTCTAAGTCAAAGGGGTATTCAATGATCCCCGTTGTCGGCACACGTACTCTTAATATGTCTTGCTCAGTGGGTAAATAATCAGGTTGTGCCACGCGGTCGAGATCCATCAGATAACTATGTAAATAAAATATTTTTAATACAAGTTTGCAAAGCAATGTTCATTCGTCTTTTGTCGCATATAGTAGTTTAAGTTACGTTTTTTATGTCTCAACTCACTATTTAGCTGAATCTGTTAATTGATATTCTCTTCGGCGATCGTAGCATTCCCTGATGCCAGCATCGGCCCAAAGCGTTTTAATGGCATTTAAATATGGATCCTCGAATGTTGTAACTGTTTCATAATCAATGCTCATTACCAAATCTGCAAGTTCCTGTTAAAATATAACAAAAAAGCCATTGTTACTATTGGTATGTTCGATATGTATGATTATTATTACTCACGCTATGCTCTCCAACTCCATAGGAGATTTTCAACATATCCATCGCCTTGATCATTGACTGCATGGCCATGAATATGTTTTGAAAAACCAGTTTAATATAGCCACGTTTGTCTTCATCCGAGTAACCGCTGCCGTGAATAATACGCATCTGTTTGATAAATGTAGACTTGCCGGACTCACCAGTCCCTGTAAAAAAAATAAAAAAAAATTGTGTTTTAGTTTAACTAGGCATATTCAAATCGCTTCGCAAAAACCTGGAACCTTAAAAAAATCAGTACTGTACGGATATTCTTTAAACGTTGTTCCGTTTCTATGGCTTCAATTATCTTTGAGGTGGTAGTACAGTATATATGTGATCTTGTGGATTAAGGCTGTGGCTGTCAATAATCCTATTATCCCATGTACAAAATTTTAAAATACAAAAATCAAAACTTTTCATATTGTAACTTTATAGATCTATCTCAGAGCCGATTAAATAAAAATCAGCGTTTTCTATAATATAATTAAGAGTGTACAAGAACACTTTTGGGATTTTTATTTTTGACTTTATTTTACTCAAGTTGACATATTGTATTAAAGTTTCAACTAGCATGTTTAAACCGTGATAAGGGGAAATTTCAAAAAACAAATGTCACGTTTGTCTACAAAATTGCAGAAAGAGCGCCTTTTGAAGTGCAGTAACTGCTTTAAATCAGAACAAAGGTCAGTTTGAATTGAGTCAAAAGATGTTTGGGAAATCATGATAATATGCATATTTTCCAGGCCACATTTTAAAATAAACCGGAACATTTAAAAAATATATATATATATGTGTTGGAAATGATATGAAATAATGAATACATTTAAAAAAAAAGAAGTAGTACCTTAAAAGGAAACTCAAGCACGTTTTGTAGAATCAGGTGTTTCTCATTTTGTTTATTTATTTTAAGAACTAATTATATCTGTTAAGCTGCAAGTCCCATTATATCGAAGTTTTACTGTATATATGTATACTAGGAATTGTTCTTTGCTACCTTTAGTTAAATTATAGATATACTTGCATATTTCTGCGGTTTTCTATGTTAAGGTAAGAGCACTCTACTAATTAGTAAAAATGTCGCGTCATTTGTGTTGACAGCACTGGAAATGCAGCAGCGTAGGATCTTCTGGCTTTTGCCATTATATAAAATTGCATTAAACCAGTTTAAATGTAATCATATCATATACTCGTATGTATATAACATACATAATAATGAACCTCCATCATGGCCAGTAATAAAATTTGGCTTATTAATTGCTTCAGACAGTAGATGACTGTTGCAAGTGCACGGCCGTCGTTTGCGTTGAGTGGATGGAACCAACACCGGCCGGCAGGTAGCATAAAATCAAACAGCGTCTGGGGTCATGGCGTCGTCAATGTCAATATTGACTAATTAATCGCAAAAGCGCAATGCACTAAGCTTTCCAGCAATATGCTGATGGTCAAGGTTAAATGGCTTTTAACAGTGCATTAGGAAGAGCTCCATAGCTAATACACTACAACTAATACGTACTACATACAATACTTAGTTAAAGTAATACCACTTACCCAGTAAGAGCAGTTTCAACTCTCGGCGTGCATCTCGTTTGTCACGACGTAGCTGCTTCTCGATTTCCTGATTGATGCGCTTTTGTTCCTTGGCCTCTTCCGATAAACAGCACTCCATGCTAACTAGATTTATAGACGCTTACGCGTGCTACGGCCGCTGCTCTACGCTCCGTGACGTGCAAATAATATGGAATCCGTGTGGCGCTAGGTCTTTCTGTACTTTAGTTCAATGTAAGTGTGTATGTTTGTGTGTTTGTATCTGTGCCAAACAATGTTTCTTATAATTTCTTATTGGATTCAGTAAACAGTTAATAATGTTTTTGTTGTTGGTCAACACTACGGTATGTTGTTATTATATATTGAATCATCCAAAATTTTAGTTCTCTACTTTTCTGCAATTTTCTATGTATTTTGCCTTTTGTATAACCTAAGACTTGTTTATGTTTAATCTTTTTTAGTTGCTCGGGAGCATTTGTACTTTGGCGTTGCTCGCTGTTTCCTACGACACTCAGGCTCTCTTTGGCTATTGCTTAGTTTCCTTCAAAGGCGTTTTCTCTTTATTATAATTTTATACGTTTGACAATAGCCAGTAAATTGCAATCCACTTGGTCTCGGCTAGTTTACTAAGTTGTTGACCAGAATTATGCTGTAGTGTTAAGGATTTTGCTTAAAAATGTTGACCAGGAATTTGAAATTAAGTTTAAACGCTGCGCTGCTTCCGCTTTATGCTCTGCTTGTAGTTGTTGAAGTAACTTACTTAAAAAATCCATAAACATCTGCAAAGAAAGCATTAAAATTGACTTATTTAAATATTTATTATAAATAGCAAAAACTTAAGCATATACAATTTGTTGTTTTTTTTTGTTTTTTTTTACAATTGAAAGCGAGCAGTGTAAAACATCAAACATACAAAAGATACCGACCCAAAGTTGTTTACTCAACGAAAGTTCGTAACGTAATGTCCAGTATCAGAAATCAACGTTTCATATTTGCCTGTCCCTGTCTTGGCAGCAGACAACGCTCTCTGCCGTTTGCACTACCCTGACCATGGCCCTGTCTTTGTCAATGGAGGCACCTATAAAACCCCACTCCTCTCAATAGGTTGTGCTAGTATTTCACGCGCATGCACCTGCATTTTACTATATACAACACCTGCGTGTGCTGGCGCGCTTTGGCCGGGAGGCAAGGGCTTTTTAATAGTCCACTCTCTGACCAGCATATACACGGAACAGCAAGTGCAGCAGGTAGCAACAGATTGAGGAAGCACTGTACAGCGCTGAGTATGTCGCAAAATATTGCTCATGGCTAAGTTCAAAGCGAGAAAGCTGATTTTGGAAAATGTATGGCTTCTCCGCTTGGTCTACTATCCCACTATGTACTTCTATGTACCGCCGCATGCTGCCCCGTATGTACCCCCGAGTTTACGCATCTTCTATACATTGTGCGCTACTGATGTAATTAGCGTAACTCGTATTCGGGTCGTTTCCAGGCTTTAAAAATTGATTTTAGTTAAACTCCAATTTAAGGAGATTTACAGATCCAGAAAACAACCTGCAGTATTTAAAGCACATAAAGTTATAGTTAGTACCTATAGGTTTAAAGTTTATACTAGATTTGTGCAATGTGGACGCATCGATAAAATCTTTTCCCCCTGACCCAGAGTTTTCTCAGAGACCAAGCTAAAGGTGTAATAGAGGGGCCGGTACATTTACCCACCGGGGCCGGATTTGCTCTCTCGACTTTAATGTACGACATCTTTTGGTATGGGACCCGATTATCCCCAATTCCAGAATTTTCCAGTTTACTGTCACATTTTCCAAGAAATAATTTGTAAGCGAAACTCGATATAAGCATTTCGTTATTATTATCCATTCGTTGCTAATTGTATTAAGATAAGATACGAAAAATCTTTTTACTTTTTGATGATACCCTTACACGATTTTTACATAATTAGTACAAGGATACAACTTTTAGTAAAAACGTTTGGAAACTTTGGCCAACCTTTAGGTAAAAATTGTTGTAAAGAAGCTAAAGTCACAGAAGAAAGTACAGGGTATTCTATAGTCTATATGACCTGCATGTAACTGACCCAAATGAACGCTTTGTCAACTTCTATTTGTTAAAATAGATAAATAAAGGAGGAATTGTATCAAACTTTGCTTCCCTGTTATGCGTCATACACCAATAGTACGGTCGTTAAGAATTAGTGTGAACCGTATCTGCTTCCAAGCCGGCAGCAATACCGTCTACCAATATCTAGTGTTTGCTAATCCAATTGTACACGAATACATAAGACCCACAGCGACCCAATACCCAATGGCAAGGTTGGCCAGCATGTTCACATAAATATATACAATATATCAATAGATGGCAACAGACCAAAATAGAGACACAAATTTTAGCCATATCAAGGCACTACTATTGAAAAAAGCTGTGCTTCAATTCCGATTTGATTTTCATTAATATATATCACTAATAAATTTGGCATATGCATGCAACCCAATCTCGAGCAGGTCAGTCGAAACAGCTGTTTCTTATGGCAGACTCCTAGTATGTCTAGTTACTAGCAAATATCATGACAGTTGGATGGCACTTGGCACGCTTGCCCACACAAACGGCGGAAGTAGGTAGTAGAAATAGACCCAGACCTAAAGAAAAACGTTTCCACTTGAATAAAGAGACAAAATCTAATTAGCAATGGTACGGCATTTGGTCAGGTTTAGGTCACTACTGGACTACTGAGCATTATCAGCCAGCATGGACATGGGATTGGCGCAAAACAATTTTTTTGACATTGACATGTGATTTTTCGTTGCTAGCTAATATTTTGAAATGCGAAAAAGGCGACAATGCCCTTAACTTCAAAAATATGGCAGACATTGAATTCCCGTTTGGGTAAATAGGATTCTACTATTAAAGATATTTTGGTCGATGGACTTTACTATAAGATACAACTTTTTTTGATTTTCTGTTTTCATCAGAGATGAGTTTTCAAAAGAAACCTGATGTTACCAGAGTAAATATCTTGGACGAACCGCTTGTTAGTGTCTCAAAAAATAGAAAGCATACAGATATTCAAGAATGTACTCATTTGATATATAAACGTATGAAGTATGGAACTATGTACATGTGTGTATGTAATAAGTATCTATAATTGGGATGCTTACTTTATCGGGCCTAAATGCATAAAGTTAAGAATACACGAGCAACAACGTTAGCAACACTAACAACAAGATATAAAAGTACAAGCAACGTGAACAACAACAATCAGCTGTTGCAAGTGTCAGATTGTTTGGTTTGATTTTGTTAAAAAAAATGTTTGTGAGCAAAATGGGCTTTAAAAGCATAAAAGATAAAGCACCTATAGGTACAAAGGGTATACTAGAATTGTGCAATGTATGTAACGGACAGAAGGAGGCGTGGCAGATCCCGATTTTTTCATACCAAAATGCTTATCATAACCCCTGGTAGCGATTGAGCCGCCTCCGTCTGTATGAACACCTAGATTCCGGAGACTATAAGAGATAGAGTTACGAAACTTCACCAGCTGGTGCGCATTGAATTATATCCAAATCTTATCCCGTTCCCCCTAGTAGAATTTTGCGCTTTTTAGCTGCACCGTTTAATATTTGATCTAACAGAGCTATGTGGCGTCGTGGTTCTTTGCAAATAGAATAAAAGTTAATGTCAACATATTTTAAATAACTGTTTTGAAGTAGCTTTTGACTGCCATCAAAATTGGTAGAAATTTACGCAACTTATAGGCATAAATATCGTTCTGCACAAAAAAAGTCCAGAAAAAAGGGCATTACGCTGTCGGACACTTCCTCGACTGTATCGCAGTTTATAATTATGTATTCAAATGTATTTGTTTGATACATATATAGATTTTTATTTCTAACACTAAATAGAGTGTTAAAAATATGGTCACCCTCGTAGATATTGTTGCTTTTTACAACACTCTTTTGTGCAAGAATACGCATCTTTAAGTAGCTAAGTTGTTGGGTCGGGCATTAATGCCCATCTGTTTTTTTAGTGTACTTGTTGTTGGCCACTATCCTTTTGCAATTATGCATTTATGCCCGAAAACGTGAATTGAGTATTTTATTGGTTAGTAAGAAGGATACAGTTCTGTTTATAATTTGGCTGGGCATAGTCAAATACTAAACTAAAGGTTCTTTTCGCTTTCCAATCATTCATTGATTTCAAAATGTTTCCAGTGCCGATCGATTGACATATTCGTACACTCTAAACATTGCTTGCGTTGTCATTGGTACTCTACTTGCCTTAATTATGCCTCAAATTATTTCTGCAACTAAATTTTTGCCTTATTTCCAGAAAATTTTAGTAACGCTAATTTAAGGTATTACAATAATGTGCCTATACGATAGTACAATTCTTGTGGTTATTTCTTCTAAGTTTGTGGTTTCTATATTAAGCTATATACAGCCCGAAGCTTAAGCTATTTATGGGAATTTACGGGTAATCTAATTTTTTCGATTCCCTATAGCTACGCATATGGCTTGCCAACAGTAGCAGCAACCAGATAAGAAATTCAAGATAAATGCAGCTTATATTTTAGGGTTTCGGTTAGCAGGTATATAAATATTTGTTGATGGCAGATGCTTTGAGTGATGCAAAACGGTTAACAATTTTCTAGATACTTATCTTGAATGACTTAATGCTTACAGTAAGACACAGAGGGAACAAGCTTAGACACTTTGAAGTTGGCATGCCCTTTGACTGGAACTCTTGAGAATGCGACAAAAATACTTTTTATCAAAGCTCATTCATAATCTTATTCTATGAGATAAAAAGTAATTGCATCAAATTGATGCAAATCCAGCATGAGAGTGAAGGATCAAAACATGCCATTTACTCATTCAATGTTATTCATATTATGTTGCATAAATAGCAAATCTTCCAGTGGCAAAAAATAGTCATCTTATTAGTCATAATGCTTATCAAATGCAGCCTTTTTAATTGCCGCAATATCAGAAATTTGTCGCCTAGAATAAAAATATGAGCTCTATTTATATATGTATTCTGTCTACTGATCATAAGTTCAAGACTTGAATTAAACATAAACTTAACAAAGTTAATTTCGTCTTGGGCTAGTTTGTTTTCATGCTGTTGCTTTCGTTTAGGATATGTGTTAATTTAATGTGAAATTCTGTCACCATATCGTAAGGTGATGAAATATTTCAAACAGGCTTTGTTAATCTTCAATGTCACTCCCTCTTCAGTAATTTTTCATAAAATAAAAGGGACAGTAAGTTCTTGAGGCTAAACACTGATAACCAAAAACAAAATCATCGGTTTTGCATCCAACATGGTTCTTGGAAAATAAAGAACCACATATACAAAACTCTACTTTGACATTATCTGGTAATTAATTTCTTATTGGCCATTACACAATCTTCAGTTAATCTTGGCATTGGTATCCTTAAAAAAGTTAAATATTATTTGTCAGTCATATGTTGTTTTTAATTCAATGATCTCTCTTCCCAGTACCATCCACTCTGATCGAACTCATTAAAGTTCTTGATATATCTAAGCAAACCTTGTGATAAAAAATTTACTAGACTCTGGGTAAGACTTAAAACTAAGAAAGTGTGATTTATTTATCTTGCTTTATGTACATGATGTTTCCTTTCCTTGCATTTTTTTTTTTTCTACAGCTTCTGTTTCGGGTCCACAATTTGCGCACGTAATTTAATTTATATTTGTTGTTTATTTAATCAGATAACTTACTTGGTTTTATGGTTTTTGCTTAAGCTACTCGAAAAGCATTTCGTTAAGTTGGTTGTTTTAGTTGCGATTGGAAAACATTAGTTTTTAAGGAACGTGTTGTTGGTTAATAATTTATTAACTGGTGCGTTTTTTTTTTTAGATTATAAATACAATTATTTCACACTATCAATATATAAATTTGCTACGTTTTAGGCGCGATCAAACAAATAATTCATGTACTCTTTGTTTTTTTTTTTGAGTTGCTGGTTTCGCCTTAAGACAAGTTTTTCTTCCTTTATTTATTTAAATGCAACGAAGGATCAACACATTTGCATTGTATATTAATTTAAACAAAATTAGGTTTGACGACGACGACGGCGACGAGAACGACGTTTATTTCTTTCACAAGAGACACTTAAAAGCTTTTGTATTTAATTTTCTGCATAGTTTATGTTTTTTATATTTATTTATTTTTCTATATGCATTGGAACTGCAAATAAAAGAAAGATATAACAAAAAGCTATTTAACCAATAGCCATATCATCAGAAGTTTAACGAGCAAAGTAAACACACTGGGTTTCTGGCGCCCGCGCTACCCATTTTTTAGTATGTAGAACCACCAGCGCACCACCTCTCGCACTCAGCGCCCTCACAACAAGCAGTCACACGATAGAGAAGCAGTACTTAATGCAGAGGCTGTATGCTTCGCTGGGGCCTATTTAAATGGCAAAGCCGTATTATTTATTTGTTATAAAACTGTTTAAAATATTATTAAGCAAATATGTTTTTGGATTTTAAAGCATTTTACGTAAAATAATGTGTAAAAGATGCTACCTTCTTATGCAAAATGCTCTAAAATATGCCAAAGCGGACAAGCAGTGCAACACAGTGGTGTCACCGCCTATAGCTGTTTCGCTCGCACTACTGCTAGCCACTGCGTGTGGGCAACTGCTCTATCGACGAAACGAATACACACAAGAGCGACGACGGGCGAGGCCAAAAAACGAATATGAAAAAATTTGGTAAAAAAAGAAGTTGAAAATTATCAATCTTGCATGCAAATTCTTTAATAATTGTCACTAATGCACTTTCTATACACACACACTGTCTATTCACTCTGTACACACATCAATTAAACTCAATTTAATGCCTGCTTCATGAGTGTCGGGTAAGAAATGTCCTATGGATTGGTAGATAGGCTGATTGGTTTTTTTAGGTTGTCGGTGTCGTTGGGCCAAAACTCACAACATATTTGATTTTGCATTTTTTGTTAACGTCGTCGCACAATCCGTTCGTTTTGTTAGCTTTAAAATTTCGGAATTATTTACACTTTTGTACCCGTATTCCGCCGCACGCAACCAACAACCAAAAAATCAGATTGCGAAGTAACTCAATGCAATAAGTTAGAGGAGTAAAAAACATACCTTATGGAAATACAAATGCGTTAGAAGAGATCAGACCAAATTTTCACGTTCAGCGTTGCTTAGCGATGTTGCAAACGATACTTCGATACAGCCAGCAAATCGATGAGCTTACATGACTTTATTATCGTCTGCAAATTTATCGATGTTGAAAAATTGTACATTTAAAATAAATAATAATGAAAAGTGGCAAAATACAAAGAATTTTTTGATAAAGTGAGGCCCAGTTTGGTTGAAATAAGTATGCAATTAAGTCAACTATTTAGAAGCGTCTGCTTAATCAAATATCAATTTTGATACAATATTAAATTTTTTTTTTTATTACCTGTATATAACACTAGCTTACAAATTTATGGGTCATCGAGTGAACCATCGTAAAAACACTTTTTTTGGAAGGTTCATTTTTCGTGCAAACTAGTGTAACCAAATGAAGCGCTATTTTGTAGAATGTATTTGTTACAAATATATTTTTGTGTAAAGTATCTTTATTAAGATTCATATGAAACTTGATTTAAATATCTAATTTTCAAGCAAAGTTTAATATGTAACTTTTAAGCGTAGCATTCTCTTAAGCATAGCTTTGAATACTATGCTACAAAATTGAAGAATCGTGCCGATACTTCATTCTGTAAAGAGAATTTATATATACTTCCTTGTTTTGTAACGTCCAACTCAATTAGTATCCACTTGCTACCGTAATATGTTGAATCACCTGTCGAAACTGTTTATTCCTATAATATTCGGCCACTTGTAAGATACACAATTGGATATTTATATTTGCATACTAATTTTTTCTTTACAAACCATACTAACAAGTGTATTGTACTTTATGCTTAAATAATTTAAAATACGCAAAGAACGTGGATTTTTTTACGTCAATCTGCTTCTACAGCGTGCACGTAGAAACAAAGTGGTTCGGGATAGCACAAACAAAAGATTACGAAAAATCGCAACACTCTTTACTTGTGCAGCGCCGCTGTCTCCAGTTTGGGCTCCGGCTTGGATGCCAGACCCGACAGCAGCTTCTTGATCTCGGCAATAGCGCGTCCAGGATTTAAGCCTTTCGGGCACGTGCGCGTGCAGTTCATGATGGTGTGACAACGATACACGCTGAAGGGATCCTTAAGTTTGTTCAGACGCTCCGTAGTGCTTTCATCGCGTGAATCAATGATCCATCGGTACGCCTGCATAAGGACTGCTGGACCCAAATATTTCTCAGCATTCCACCAGTATGAAGGGCAAGATGAGGAGCAGCAAGCACATAAAATGCACTCATACAGACCATCCAGTTTCAAACGGTCCTCAACGGATTGCAAATACTGCGCCTTGCCCTTCTTCTCACTGGCTTCATTTCTACCAAAGAAGCGAAGACATAGCAAAAAAGTTACAGAAAAACAATTATATAATTACTTACTTGCGTTGCAGCCATGGCTGAATGTTTCTGTACTGCTCATAGAAGTGGTTCATGTCCGGCACCAAATCGCGCACCACATACATATGTGGCAATGGGTAAACTTTCAACGACTTGGATGTGTTGGTATCGATTTTGCTATTCAATGTAAAATAGTGTTAGCCACAATAAAAGCCGAATCTTTTTTTTTCGCACCTGATACAAGCCAAAGTGTTGATGCCACCAATGTTCATGGCGCAGGAACCACAAATACCCTCGCGACATGAGCGACGAAACGTCAGCGTTGGATCCATTTCGTTCTTGATCTTGATGAGTGCATCCAAGACCATTGGACCACAATCACGCAAATTTATTTCATAAGTCTGCATGTAGGGTTTCTCGCCGCTGTTATCAGGATTCCAGCGATAGATCTCGAACTTCTTGACTTGCGGTTCCTTCGCCTCCTTCGGCTGTGCCTGCTGATCCAACTGGGCTGTGCCATTGCTTATAGCCCGTATCTGTAGAATTGCAGATACGTGGGATGTGTTTTTATTTGATTGAATGTATGTATGCGTGAAAGCGAGGTGGGGTTGGGCTTTTGACGTTGTGTCACGCCACTGCAATTTCTCATTTGGCAAATGCAAAAACGTTTACATAATACTTGTGAAATCATTTTTGCCAGGCAAAATGCATTATTTGTAATTTTTGTCAGATTTTGTTAGCTGTTGCTTGAAAATTATATAACAAAGAAGCTCACAAAGCCGCGCAGCATATTTACCAATGTTGTTAGAAGCGAATAGCCTTACCTGGTGGCGTGCAGCCAAGGAGCTGGCTCGACTGAGTACATGTCTGGCTTCGTTAACCAACATAATGATTATTTACTTGCAATAAATACAAATTAAATAAAGAACTCTTTTTAGACTAAATTAATTGAAACGACACTGCGTTTGCAATTGATAGATTTTATAGAACGAGCTGCCAACTTGAGACAGCTGTCCGTGGGTTGGCATCTCTTTGTTTTGTTATTGCTAGGAATTGTAGTTGTTTTCAAAGACTTGCAGCTTATAACTTTGAGTTTATAACTTTTGGTAACAACAAAATCGACAATTGCAATTATTTCAGTATTTACTTTCAATCATGAAAAAAAACCAAATCTTTCCAATTGTTTTGTTCATTAAAAATTTGTATCGCCTAAAATCGATGATTCTTGAATGCTCGCCTATTCGATATATTAAATCAGCACTAGATGGCGCCAGTTACATAAGCTGATGGCGGTTAATTTTTTAATTAACTACTATCGCAAAGAACTCCAATGTAAATTAAAACTTGCTTTATAGATGCACAGCTTACTTTGAAAACCAGCTTCACTGTCTTGTTTTAATGCCTGTTCCTATTATAAGCCTTTGGACACTGAAAACCCAAACTGCAAAGTTCAGAGCGCTCATGCTTTAACCATTCGCTTTAACTTGACTTGAACATTCAGCACAACGTTGTTTTCGTCAAGTCAGCCGGGATGGCAACATTGAGCAGCATTAATAAAGCAGAATTAAAAAACTAAATTTTTCTTTTTAAACAAGTTGAAAATATTTTTTTGTTTTGTCAAAACCTTAATATGCAGTGATGCCAACAAAAAAATTATCATCTGTACACTAAAAATAAAACACACTGTTGTCTAACTTGACGAAACATAATGAGCTTAAAGCAAATTTTTCGACTACTCATGCAGCACTTTATTTATTACAACTGTGCTTTGAAGCATGTGCTGGAATATTACGATATTTAGTTTTAATTTTTGAGCTCATGATGGATAATATAGTAGTCCAGTTCAACGAACGTCATCTATCGAATTATTAATAAATTGAGCAAAACAATGTGTTAATAGCTCGTCTCTTTAATGGCTATTCTTAAGAACGATGGGTTTTCGTTTTTTTGGACTACAATGGATACTTTAATGCAATTTAGTTAAATAAATAATTTCTAAGAAATTGCAAGAAAAATACAAGTTTTCTTCTAATATTCACCTGGACAATACATTAAAGTCGACGAGCAAAGTTTGTGCAAAGTGGGACTCTTTCGCTTTATGATCTGCGCCGGCAAAACTTTTACAATGTTAAA
Source organism: Chymomyza costata (assembly GCA_018150985.1). Classification (NCBI taxonomy): domain Eukaryota; kingdom Metazoa; phylum Arthropoda; class Insecta; order Diptera; family Drosophilidae; genus Chymomyza; species Chymomyza costata. The sequence continues at coordinate 2,177,538 of JAECWU010000089.1, read as the reverse complement.
GTAAATACTTGCTACATAGTATGAAAATTGCCACTGAGGCGTCACTTGGGAGACGCCGCAGCTCTCAACACAATAGCAAAAAACTTGAACTACATCTGGTAGCTCAGGGGCCGCATTAATACCAAATAAAAACAATGGGCGGGTGTTCGTCATCTGCAAGAAGCAAAGTTCATTTGCCAACCTTTTTCCGGAAGAAGAGAGGGTGTTAGACAATAACAACAAAAACGAGAACTGCTAAAACTTGTTTTGATTGCTGCCTTACAGCTAATTTGCCATTGAGTTATGACGTCATTGATTGGTAAGCTCGCTTAACTTATTTGGCAAATAGTTTGTAGGGTTAGCGTTTAATAAATGTGTCTAAGAGCTGGATAAAGTTTTGGCAAACTTGTAAAGGCCTAAGCCTATAAGTATGCAGCGCTTTTTTTAATTTTTAATTTTTATGCATTCTCATTCAGAATCAAATCGTTTTCTTTAGGTTAGAAAGAACTTGTTTCTTTAGTACTTTTTCCTACACGGTTTTCCGCCATGCTCTTAAACCTTTGAAGCATGCACTTTCTCAGTGACTGCTTTACAATAATCTATATTTGAATCAGAAACTTTCAGGATCGTTGATTACCGAATCTCAAAATAAAATCAAGGTCAGCAATCCCGAACACTTTTTGAAACTTGGTCCACCAATTTATGCCCGCCATTTGAATTGGAAATCTGATAACCGAATCGTAATAAGCTCAATTCTCAATAAATTAAAATAAAGTCGAAATTCTCATGAGCGAATATCCTTATTGTAGCTTAATTGTCTTCAAGTGCTTACCGTACTCCAAGTTATTTCATAAATAAAAAGTTTGTGATGACAACCGTGAAATTTAGATAAGCTTGCAAACTCTAATCAATAATCAGCTGTTTGCTTACATCGACGGAAATGTAAGAAAGTATGCACAGTAAATTTAAGAAATAAAAAACTTCCGAGAAGTAAAAAATAAACTTACTTTCGTCCAATATTGCCCTATATGTAAACATGTCCAAATACAAATCAGTGTCGATCAATTTCATCCTAACAAAAAATCGCCAAAAAGAAAATTTAAACAGTGTAAAGGGCACAGATTATGCTTCCTACCTTAACAAAGTCTCCGACGCCGAGAATGTTAAAGCACTAAAAAACCAGCACGTCACGTAATCCTACTAACTTTTAACCTTTATAAGCTCCCAAGCAAAATAAACGCTTCATGGTATACCGAGAAAGTCCGGGAATATGTTCCTAACCCAATGCGGTGCAAAACGTGCCAATTTTAGGGTGGTACAGCCAAACTCTGTAAGAACCCTCCAATCTGTCAAGACTGCAATCATCCTCTACATTACCCAGGAAAGTGTACTCGCAGTTAATGCGTCAACTGCAACAAAGAACATGTTTCTCCTTTTCATGCCTGAATTCACGGCTGCATTTTTCAGGTCTGAACAACCGCAAGGATATAACTCACTATTACACGAAGGATGCAATGGAAGTTGCTGATTGTTAATCAGTTACTTAGCCTACATTCTCCAGCACACATTCTATATCTATTATCTTCTTTTTGGTTTTATACCCTGTATCTATAGGTACGAAGGGTATACTAGATTTTTGCAATATATGTATCGGACAGAAGGAGGCGTGGGAGACCCCAATTCCATTGTACGAAAATACTTATCATAACCTCGGAAAGCGATTGAGAACGTCCGTCTTTATGAACACCTAGATTTCGGAGACTATAAGAGCCAGAGATACAAAACTTTACCAGCTGGTGCGCGTATTTCCTCAGTAGATGAAGTTTGTTGAATCATGTCAATATCTTTCCCGTCCCCCCGTAGCAAAGTTTCGCGGTTTTTAGCTAAAGCTCCGCCAACAACACATCTGCCAAACAAGGGATTGGCTTGTTGGTTAAACGCCACATTCCACACAAATACTACATTATAATTTATTATTTATTTATTCTTCCCTATGTTCCGACTAGGAGTGATATCTTGTACATATTATTATACATAATATCAAGGAAATTAAAAAAATTAATTTGTTTACCCTAATATTTTACATATTCACTTACTGACTAATTACAAAACATATATAGAGCTTAGCCTTATCAGCTTTACAACTAAGATACTTGAATTTTAAAAATTGAATCAAATTATTTGTTATACAATATTAAATTAATAAGGAAAACGGGAAAAAACCTTACATAAAAGAGAAAAAAAAAGAAAAGAGAACGAAATAAAAAAAAAAATTACAACTAAATTACAAACTAAGACTAGAACAAGGCTAAGAATCATAAAGATCTGGATCATCACTAACAGTATGGGATGTCAATGTTTTTAAATTAAATTTAGTTATAGCCTCATCAATTTTGTCATGAATCATGCAAATATCTGCTTTTTTATGGAGTCGAGAAGTGGAGTAACAGAATGGAACATCAAACATGATTTTTAGGATTTAATTATACATTAATGTAAGTTCAAATTTTCTTTGGTACGCTTTACAGCTGTATATCGACTCTTCTTTACGTATTAAAAATTATTAAATACCTCCCTGTCAAAAATTCTCCACTTTTGAACTCCAACCACTTGCCACGCAGTTCTCTAATTCACTTTTATTTACAGTAGACTTTAACGCCTGGAGCCCATTCTGAGGATCTAGTTCCGCCAACTCCTGTGGGAAAAAAAATTGAAAGTTTTATTGACAAGGTCAAGCTCATAATCTTAAACAATCGTTCACCCACACATTTTTCTTTACATGGCTCTTTTATCCATAACGACCTTACAATGATTTCCCCGCACATTACCCACAAATGTCAGAGGACAATTGCAAACTCTCTTTACAGCAGTGATACTTTTTTTTTCCGATTACCACCACCATAAACACTAAGTGCCAGCAAGAAAAGTCTATCCATTTTCCAAAACACAAAACAGATGCAGCCAACTAGAATAAATTCCGGGAACAGCTGAGCTCGTTTTCATTAGTAGTTCAAATCACTATGGCAATTCGAAAAGCGGCCAACTGCTCAATCCCTCAAACTAAAAGAGCTTCTAACAAAGCCAACTGGTGGTCTGGTGGAACCAATCTCTCACAGAACTTCGCAAACGAAAGCAAACTCTTTGGAATGTCTATAAAAAAAACCAAACAATCACAAATTTAATCGCTTATGAAAAGCAAAATGCTCCAAAAGGCAATCGCTCGCAGACTTCACCAAACGTTTATCTCCGCAAGGTTGTACAAAAACTAATCAAACAGTTTTAACATCGTCTCAAGATATTGCGGAAGCACTAGGATCCGCTTGGTCAAATTACTGCAAGGATAGAAACCAAAAAAACCTTTCACTCACTGCAACTTACTTTCCCAATCAACTAACGATAGCTGTTAACGCTTTGAATCTCCCATTACTTTGATTTAATTAGAAGCTGCTCTCTCAAAAACCAAAGGGAAAACCAGTGGGTTTGATAAAATTTTATACCCTAGGAGTAAAACTTAAAGTAACAAAAATGTAAAATTTCATCTTTGATAAATCCTTGATTTATCCCCACGCTTGTTTAACTGGGACTGTTTTGCCTGTTCCCAAAACCAAATAGGTAACCACATGAGATATCCAGTTACAGATCTATCTCTTTACTCCCCTGCCTAAGCAAACTGTTTGACAATATGCTCGCCCAACGTCTTGTTTAGTTTATGAGCGGTAGCAACAAAACTTCAGAAAAATAGGACCGCATTTAAACGTAGAACTTGAGTTCACAAATGTTTATTTAGTTTATCATTTTATTACTAAAACATCTTAATTTGCGTTTTACTTTCTTTACTTCATTATTTATTAACAGCGTAACAAATCCACGTCTAACATTCTGGCTGCTCTCTCAAAGCTCCGCAATGCTGCTTTAGTTCTGCCAACTCATGTCTTTCTTACTTTACTAACGCTGACCACTTCTATACTCAATGGTTGCTGCTAAGCTGCCAACTGTCATTCCCACAACGTTAACAAAGCACGATTGATGCACGATTGATGCACGATCTTGCAAATTCATCTTTTCGTGCCTGACGCTCTTTCATCCAAAAACCACGTCACAATTTTGGGCGGTCCTAAGACCTTTAAAGTGCTTAAGGCGAGTTAACAATGTCATTAACTCAGATTAAGTTTAGGCGCTCGACTCAATATTTCAAAATTTCTTAGTTCTAAGTTCTCAGACATTCATATTAACATATCTAGAGCTCTTATACTCGCAAAACTGGGTAGCCAATTTTTGGTTGGAGTTCACGCGCCAACCGAAAAAACTTCAAACGCCTTATCACGAAGCTATCCGCCGCAGCCCAAATGCATTTCAAACATCCCCGCTCAAATGTGTTCTAGCAACTACTATAAAACTATTGGCTAACCTCTGCTCATCCCCCAATCAGCTGTTACACAAAAACTTCATCGGTGCTTTAAACGCAAACAGGAAGTTCAAAGTGTTATCAAGCATCCGTCGTTGTGCATCTACCTGGAAAGAACATAATCGTATTGTGCCAATTAAAAGCAAAAATAAACTCAACCACCCACCTTGGCTACTGCGGAATACCTTCCGCAGCTTCAATTATTCAAAAAGAACGTAACCGATAGTCCCATTTTTCGGCAACTTTTCCTTGCGGAAGCTGAAAAGAATAAGAAATGCATTTGGTTAACACTGCTTCACTGCGGAAGCATTCGCTGTCCTCCAAGCTTGTACCTTCGCCTATAACAATAGCGGACTGTTCACCATCTGCACGGACAGCCTTTCTACCATAAAAGCAGTCACAAATTTAAATTGCCACAAAAACATCAGAGTTGGTATACGTAATTTCTGTATCCAACACCCAAGAAAAATAACGATACTCTGGGCTCCAAGTCATCAAGGTATAACGGGCAATAAAACGCCGATGCATTTGCAAACGCCATGACCAAAGCTCCCACTATAATTTCCAATTCTCAGGGATATAAAGACTTGAAGAGGCATATAAAACAGATTTTAAAACAAAAATATATTGGTGGCTGGTCAATTTCCCAGCACAAATACAAAGCGTTTAACCACGATAGCCGTCAGCCAATAGGTATCAAAAAGGAATCAACTTGTAACCACTTTGTGCGGAAGCTCTTACTTCCGAACAAATGGCTCGGATCAAAGAGGCCATACTCGCTGTCACCATCGAATTCGACGGTGATGTGACAGCACAGTTCGAAGGATGTGTCCTTCGCTCGAACTGGGTGTTGTTGATCTGTGCGAATGAACCCACAGTCGAGTGAGCTAAAACCAACTTTTGCCATATCAAGAGCAAGATGGCTGTGGATATCAAGTTTATGTCGAAGTGGGTCCTCTCATCAACAGCTGGTGGTACTGGGCGGGCAAGTTTATTACCTCTTTGGGAAGGTGAAGCTTAGTCTTAAAGGAAGTGGCCCTAACACTGCTGAGCCTTTCCAAGTGGATTATCCAGTATCCAGTATCCACCTCCACCAACACCTCAGTTGCTCCCGCGGAGCAAGAGTGATGGCTCCTTCACTTCAGACCGTAGGAAACATTGGAGCTCTTACTCCAAAGTCACTTTCCAGGCTCGTCAATCTGCAACGGAGATGCCTAACTCTCAGACTGGATCGAGCCACATTTCCGACGGGCAGCCAGGATATCAGGCACAATATTTGGTGCCGACAAAGTCAGATGGGCTATTGTCTCTTTTGAACCTTTCAAGGCACATGGTGAGGACGGAATTTTTCAAGCACTTCTGCAGAAATGCCTGTACTTCATCCTGAACACATTGATTCGTCGTTTTAGAGCAAGCTTTGATTGGGGGTACATACCTCACTTTTGGCAATAGGCCAATAGATAAGCCCAAGTCATACAGACCTATCAGTCTTACCTGATTCCTTCTAAAAACAGTACAGAGGCTTCTCGCACATTAGAAACAAACTGCAAGTCACGACCCCGCTGCACCCAATGCAGTTTGCCTCAAAGGTTACACTACACGAACTAGTCAGGAAGATTGACTCCAAGAACATAGCTTTGTGTGCCTTCCTGGATGCCGAAGGAGCTTTCGACAATACTTATTTCGGTTCTATCTCTAGAGCGTAAGCACGTAGAAATATAGAGCCACACGTGATGGATCGAATCCATGCTTCGACAGAGGGATACAACTCCTCCTACCATACCTAGGAGTGGTCCTAGACAAGCGACTGCAAAGCTACTCCAGATGTGTGGGCTTGTAGGAAATTCTTCGTCCACACATGGGGCTTCAGTCCAATTATAATAGAGTGGGTATACCTAATGATGGTTCGGTATCGTCACATATGCAGCCCTTGTGTGCTCGCCCAAGACGCAGCAAAATGTGGCCATCATGAAGTGCAGCAAGCTTCAAAGATTGGTATGCCACTCTCTCCCGGGAGCTATGCGTACTTGTCCAACATGGGGTCGGTCCAACAATGGTTCACGGATCGGTCCAAAACTGAACGGATTGTAAGAGTTGGAGTCGTTGGGCCCAACACCAAAATCTCTATTGCAATGGGTATGTGGACCAGCGTCTTTCAAGCAGAGATTCATGCCATAGAGATCTGCGCCCACAGTATTCATCACAAAGGAACTAGGAGAGCAAACATTTTCATTTATTCAGATAGCCAAGCTGCTACCATGGCGCTATCATCGTGGAGCATCTCCTCTAGGATGGTTAAAGAATGTCATAACAAACTCTAACTCCTGTCTTCCCCAAGCAGAGTCGTGTTATGTTGGGTACCTGGACACTCAGAAGTGGAAGGAAACGCGTTCGCTGATGGTCTAGCACGACAGGGTGCATCCACCCCCACTATCTTTTGATCAAAACAAAAGGTCTTGGCAGAGCGGACTTAAAACACCTGGTAGCATACCTTTTTGGGCACCACACTGTAAGTTATCAACTACAGAAAGTGGGCCTATCGGATTTTTCAGAGTGTAGACTCTGTCTCGAAGACAATGAAACCACCAGATATATTATCTATGACTGCCCAGTGCTGGTGTGGGACAGAGCCTGTCACATGGGAAAGAATGGATAAGGAGGAACCATGCATGGGAAAAAAAAAATCAGGATGGCTCACGAGCTACCTGCCTGTCGCTCAAAAAAAGATGTGGTCAATGTTTGTTTGTCTACGTTGAGGGCATTCTGAATTGACGCATGAAAATATTCTGCCAGGGAATCCTTTGGCCCGATCTTCATGCTCCCTTCTCTATCGAACATATATTTGAAAGTTGGCGAGGATCAATTTTAATTTAATTTTGTTCCATGGCATTAATATTTGGTTTTATACAGGTAAAAATATATACAGAGTTTAGCTGAATTAAGCGTTTTAACTGAATGGTTGATCTTAAAAATATTAAATTAAGTTTACAATAACAATATATTAATTTTCTTGGCGAGGATCATATTCTCCTTTTTTAATACAAAAAATCTATCCAATTTTCTTAAAGAAACCTCTTTTAGCAACATTAAAATTGCATTTAAATATCTTAAACCTTGTAATTTGTAAGACAAAATCTAATATAAACAATATTCGCATTATTAAAATCGAGTCGTAGGCCATTTTTGCTAGTACTCTAGTTTCTTAAGCATACTATTGTATTATTTAAATAAATAAATAATACATAATAATAAAAAATTCCAATTCAAACCTGCTTAGTAGATTGCTTACTAAACTGCTTGTTAGATTGAATTCAAGCAGTTCTGACTTGTTAAGAAGATCCTCTCAACTGTACCTATCAAATTTGCGTAATGAAACCTTTTACATTGTTTGTCAAAAGCAATTAAAATATATAATGAATTTAATAGCGTATATTTGCTTTAAAACATCTAAAACAAAAGAAGAGAAATCAATATTAAGCTTATCTCATAAAAATCGCATTTGGTATAGATTTTTCAAAAATGTGGCCACCAGTTGATAAACGCTGTCGGTTTAATAGAAATTCATTTCCGCCTGTTGCTGTGGAAAATGTTTAATGCCCAAAACACACACTTACTCAGACACACACACATTTTGTATGGGTCAACTTTTTTGCGGTTTATTCATATACATACGAACACATACATATATAGATTTGTATGAAACAGCTTGAAAAACTTTTGAAGTATGCTATCAATAGATACAAGTGACACCAATATGGCATTTAGATTTGTACATTTTGTTATTGTGTGGGTGTATGTATATATGTATGTCTGTGTGAGTGAGCGACGAAGTTTGTATATTAAAGCGGCTTTCATATGGCGTCATTTCCCTAGGGTGCCATAAAAATATACATATACATACACACTATATATTTGTGGATGTACGCGTGTGTATATGTGTATAAGTTTATACTAATCTAACATTGAGACAGTTGGACAGAAAGATACAGAGAACATCAGAAATAGGCCAGCAAGTAACAGTTGACAAGCACATAAAGGCTATGTAATTCAATATACTCGTAAAGGCATGTAGTTGCCTGTAAGTGTATGAGTGAGTCAGCCACTTTACGCACTAAATGAATTATTTATTCCTACTCGATAGGAAGAGTCGTGCGTTACTGCATCCAAACATACATAAAGTAAAAACTCTGAGTCTGAGTCTCGTTATGTGCTTGACATTTAATATGTCATTAAAATTATCTAACACAAAAGCACACAGATACACACACACACACACACACACACACACACTAACACCATTCACGTACAATTGTAATGATTGCCAATTGCCTCAAATTGAGCGCAATTTGTTTGCCCAGACAATTTACTCCCTTTCCTTTTGAGTGGTTTCCTGGAATGCATGCAGGGCGTAAAACTACTTGAAATATTACACATACGTCACTTAAGCCACCCCAGTGAATACCATGGAGTTGTTAATTTAAACTTTCATCCCTATTGAATTTGTGTTGATTTTATGTCTATGCAAGGTATTTACTTTAAATTTGGTTTTATGCTAAGCTTTTTGGTATTGTTTTAAGCATCTGTTTACTAGGACCCGGGAGGATCCGTTCACAATGCCGCTTATGAAGCTGCGCGTGGGAATTCAAACATTTTGTCAAGCTATTTTCTACTTAATTGATCAATTTATTATAGGATTCAGCAGTACTTGAAAATTAATTTTAGTCACATAAAAATTGTGACGCTGTCCTGGCTGTGGGGTGCCTGTTTTCCTGTACACTTTTATAAACTTTAACAAGGGAAACCTAAGTATATAAGCTGTTTCCTATAAGTTATACCCCGAAAAGGCCGTTTTAAATATAAGTGGAAAGTTTTAAGCGAAATTTTTGTGAAACTTTGTTGTTGCTGTGCAGATTAGGGCATCTTGAGGATACTTACGAAATTTTGGCGAATCTGTGTTGTTTATAAAAATAATATTTTTTAAAATACTACTACTACTAATTTTCGAATTTTGATAAAGTTTATTGGAATTTCCCTCTAGTAGTGCTACCTGGTGAGCACTGGTTACCCGGCGCATTACATCCTTGGTGAATTGGGATATCATTGTTGGTAATGTCTCGTCACCGTCTGCATTACCACTCACCATTGATTTCACCACGAACCACAGTGGTCGATATGACCTGATCAGAGAAAGAAATCCCAAATGTGAAAACTAGCCAATTTTTGGCTCGGGTCCGGACCCCCCCCCCAAAAGCAAAGTTAAGTTTTTTTTATTATAATAAAAAAATTTAATAATTGAATAGAAATTATACAAACTTTGTTTATTATTATGATAATAGACTAAATTGAAGACTAAGTCGCAAAAATGTTTAAGCGTGTAAGAATTTTCGGGGTTTTTTGAAAAATTCTTCAAGAATTTCGTTTTTGGTCAGTTCAATGCGACTATGGATGTTTAAAGAAGCAAGGCCATTCAGACGGTCTTATCCCATTGTATATCTATGGTAGCTTTTGATCCTTCTCAACGTCGAAAATTATCGTTCTGGAGTTGCTGTGCTTACAGGTAATACTGCTAACACTCGCAAAATCCTTTTAAGATTTTTGAATGACTCGCTGTTCCTCACCAGAAAAATACAGTAAGCTTAAGTTTTGCATAGCACCTTTTTCGGCTCGTAAAAATTATAATCGAGAAATACGGACCAACAAAACATCAAGTGCATTTTGGATATTCAGATCCTTAATACGATGTCTCCACTTTCTGACTTCAGCGATAAATTCCCTTCTGAAAAATCCAATATTTCTTCATTAGATTTGTAAAGGCATGTATCGAGCAACGTAATGTAGAAAGCAATTCTATGATACTCTTCTACATTTTTTGCTTCAACTTTGCAACGACACGGCAGTTTCATTGCGATCTCGTATATGGAACAAATTTCAGGAACATGTTCATAAATAACACGGAAAGATGAATATGCATTTCCTCGCTTTTCCCTGTATTCATTCAAAGCGCCATCTGCTAATTTGATAGGTTTGCCTAAATCTTGGTTTTTCGACTGCCATTCCCGACTCAAAGGCAAAACAATCGAATTAACATTTGATATGTTACGTTTTAAATTTTTAAAGCCTTTTTTAATGTATGCAAATTTGGCTTGCAAAATAAAAAAAAAGTTTATTTTCCTCCATAATATTTTTAGTTTTTAATTAGTGTTAGGTATGTATTTAGAAAAAAAATGTTCCTTCAGCTGTGTTTATATGTTGTCATAGTAAATTGATCTTTTCTTAGTAACATTTTTTTGACTTTTGTGGAGTGCATCCTGTACTAAAAAGAAGAGAATTATTCGCGGTTTATTTTTTTTTATGAGAATTTTTCCGATATTTGAATACTTATGCTATTAATTAGATAGATCATAGATCATCAAAATCTAACCGATTTTAATAAAATGGGTCGTCAAAAAACGGCAAAAAAGTTGCAAGTTCTGGGGGTAAAGCACGAAACTCTATTGAGAAAAAAGGGGGCTAATATCAACAAATTGAATGGAAGTCCATAACTAAAGCATAAGCTGAATCTTCTGCCAAAATTTCATGTTTCTAGGTCTTTGGGTCGTCGAGAAATAGGCAGCACGGATATAAAAAAAGACTGGCAGATAATTTTGGTATAAATGTTGTGGAGACTTACTCATTTCTTTTTAAATGCACAAACTTAATATACCCTTTGTACTTAAAGTACAGTGTATTTTAGAGTAGATAAACACTGGGAAAATTAAGCAAAAATTATGGTCTCGACTCGAAGCCGCTTGGGGATTGGCGTTCGAAATCTGCTAGCTTTTTCGGATTTTTCGATTATGGTATTATTAATGCCTTATCACTACGAAAAAGAAGAGTGTACTTTTTCGTTTTGTACACTTGTGTGTTTCGAGATCTCAAATATTAGAGCGCTTAGAACTTATCATTAATTATATATATTTACATAAACGAATTATTATAAAGAAAAATGTGACATCTTTTTGCTCGATTCTGAGTTAATTAAAGGCCATCTAAAGTTTAACAACTTTTCTTTACAAAATTCTAACATTTTATTTTTTGTGTTTCAGAGACGTGGAAACATTTTTTATATATAATAAGTATGTACATTTTATTTTTGCTGGTTTCTGTTGCTGTCGTTGTTTTTGTAGCTCTGTTGTTGTTCACATGCTGCGCCAGCATTTACATTATTTAGGTAAGTACATAAAAATTTATGTACCATACAAAAGAAGGAATGACAAGGGTGAAGTGAAATTCTTACCTTAATGCGCTTTAAAAAGAAAATGTTGAAGAAGCAGCATAATTTCTCTCTCTTTCTTTTTGTCACTCTCTGTTCTTGGGTTCTCTCAGTGAATTCAAATCTACTTGAAAGGATACCGCAAAGCATCTGAACTGTCCTGATATTGATATCATCTGGTCGTACGTGCACTGAGGACTTTCGTTAATGTAGCGTTTATGGAGACCCCATAAAAGTGCTCCGCTCCTTAATTTAAATCAGCTTATGTGGTAAATCCTGTTAAATTTAAGCGCCAAGCAGCAAAATCTGCTTGGAGCATTCGCCGAAAGCGTTGGCAATGACAACTTGTCGGCGCTCTGACAAAGATGTCACAGCTCCAACAAGCAACTTATCAAAAAGGCATCAAGCGTAACACTAAATGACATGCAGCACCTGCAGGAAACCAGTACCAGGTGTAAACTGTGGTCTATGTCCTTCTATTTTGTTGCCTTATACATTTGTGCATTGGCAGCTAGCTGCTACTAGATAACTCAGGACGTGGTGTAGATATTGTTTAGAGCGTGTTAACATTTCCTGTACATTTGGAAGCACATTAATATTCAATCGACCGTGCTCAGGAAAATGAATCTAAATATTTTATTCGGTGTCGGTTTGAAACCACATGTTTGGTTTTTTATTTTTTTATGTAAAGAAAAATAAGTGCTAAGTCCGTACACAGCAGTACCTTACCAACAATAGAAATAACAATAAAAGAGGGCGTACGTCAAAGTCAGGCGCACGACTTTGGGATACCTTGTACTACTCTATAGCGATCAAATCCAATATATTGCTTAAGAACTCCAAAAGATATTTGTTTACCAAATTTAGTTACGATATTTTCAAAAGCAAACAAAAAAGTCGAATTTTACACCAAACACGTTTTTTTGACTAATCGGTCCTGATATAGTCAACCGATTTTGATTAAATTTGGTACGATATCTTCATAAAAAAATGAATTATTCATATAACATTTTTTGCTTTTTTTTTTTTCGAGGTCCACTGAAACACCCCTATGGCAGCTATATCATATAGCCCCGATATCAAAAAAATAAAATAAACTTGTCTCCCCTGACATAATAAGGCATCTAATCTGAAATTTTGGTTTCTCTAGCTCTTACCATCTTTGAGATCTAGGAGTTCATAAGGACAGGCAGATGGTCAGATAGACAGACTGAGGGACATGGGTGTATCGACTTTTCTTGTCATCCTGATTACTTTAGGTGACTGATGTCTCCTTATGTATGTTACGTACATTTTCGGCTTGCACAAGCTTAATATATACCCTGTACCTTATGGTAAAAAAAGCCAAACTTCGTGGAATCGGCACGAGGATTAAAAAATAGGGTGGAGGAACGTCACGATTGGGCAATCGTTTTGGCGAATCCTTGTTTTATATGCCGGCTTAGAGGCCTAGCGGGAAATTACATGTTTGGTGCTCCCAATTTCACCAAAACCAGTTTTAAATGTGGTTTGAAAGCGAAAGTTTTGTTGCAAGTGAAATCAAAACGAATTGGCAAAATAGGTTCAAAAGTGTACGTAATTGACACTGAAATAACTTTTAAAATATTCTTTGATATTTTCAGGTTCTATCTATGTCAATTTCAAGTTATATATTTATTGAGAATTATTTTAATTTTTTTTTTTGACTTAACTCAAAACGGAGTTTTTGGCATTTGGAATCCATACACACACATGGTTAATGCCTTGCATGCACAAAATATATTTTGTAATAAAAATAGCTAAAACGTGAATTATTTTAATAAATATTGCTTCTAAAGCTAACATTATTGTTTAAATTTATTCAAAAGACAAAGTAAAGTACACCCCATTCTGTTTTTAAACGGTTTTCATATAACAAGGTCTAATTGATTGAAATTTTAAAGAAAAATAATGTTATTTCTATTTCTAATTTCTAATTTATTTTCATACTTTTTTTACACGGTTTTTTCTGGAACGTTTCTACCGTGTAAAAACAGAATTAAGTGTACTAACAATTTTTTATTCAAACGAAAATGTAATCGTTATGAGGGAATCGAAAGGTGCAAAGCCATGCTACTAAAGAGTAAGTGTAAATGTGTGAAGAAAACGATGGCAAAAAATGTGGAATTGGGAGCACATAAAAAAACGAAAACGAATAAAATTTGTTCGTTTTCCGAACAGCTGATTGTAAGGCAAACAATAAATTCGCTAATGCATCTGGTTAATGTAAAAGATACTATGAAAATACTCTATTTGTATAAAAATCTCCGCAATTCTCAACAGTATATAGTAATTTGTAAATTATAAAAAATGTATAGAAATAGTAATATAGGCCTTCAGGCTAGTTCTAAGATTTTGTACGTTATGGGCTAATATTAATTCTGTGTTTAACACAAAAATAAATTATTTAGTAGTGCGTTAAAATATTTAAGTTTCCTCTATCTAAGTTAAAATAAATTTAAACGAAAAGTGATGAAAACAACCAATTAAGACTTAAATGAAATAAAAATAAAAGAATTTAAAAACTCAAGCACAAAACTTTATTTAAAGTTATCCATATACGCATAAGCACAAACGCAGTATGCCGCGAGACAGTACTAAGGCTACCATTCAAACATTTAGGAAGTAATCCTACGTTTCAATACCTTAATTTTGAAAACTAAAAAAACTAGATACACCAAAATATGCGCATTATACGAATGCAAGGTAAATTTGCTTATTCATATTGGTACCTAGTTGTTCCTTCATAAGGGAATTTTTCGACTTAAGGCCGAACTTCATGATGTAAGGAGAAAATATGGTGTGGCTTGGTTCAATTTTTTTATGGTAGCTATAAGAAATAATTTGAGAAACTCGAAGCGAAGCGCAGTAACGCAACTTTTAATTTAATTAAAAGCTTTTAAGAATTCCATACAAATATTAACAATATTTTTACTATTTATGCACAGTTATCGCTTGTATAACTGCTTCAAGTTTTTATTATATAATTGAATGTAACCTAAGGTTCTGAGTTACGTGAGAATTACAACATATCTTTTCTATGTGCTTATAATTCGTAACTAGCTTAAGTAGGCTATTGAAGGAAGCAATTAACTTGTTGATGCTTATAATTCATAACATATTAAAGCAGTGACTGTTTTGTAACGAAACTTTAAGTCGATTGTTCTTTGTCTGTGAAGTTGTTTTACTGGTTTTTTGTTTTGTGATATGCATTTTCTTGTTATTATATGGTGAATAATTTTTAGCTTCAACAAATTTAAAAAATAAATGCAAATTGTTATAAACCATGATCCAACAATAAGAAGGTCACGCAAAGCGCAGTCCCGTTATTCGTGTCTCTCTCAAAAGAGAGCGGGTTCACATTTTGTATGGTAGCTACATGAAATAGTGGACCAATTTGGACCAAACTTCACACAAATGTTGTTTCGTTTTTTGCTTATGCATTCATCTGTTCTGTTAATTAACATTTGTGTGTATGCATGCTGTTAACTGCTCTCACACAAACGCTGATCTTGAAAACAGTTTTTGTTAGAAAAACTTTTTTGTTTTGTTTTAGAATATCGCAACCAAATATGTCAGTTTAATTTAGTGTAAGTCTTTACATTTGTGTGAAGTTTGGTCCGAATTGGTCCACTATTTCATGTAGCTACCATACAAAATGTGAACCCGATCCGAATGTTTGCGGCACCTTGTAAAATTCTTTGCATCATGGTTATAAACAGTGCAATAAGAATAGCTTTGGGTGCATTCAGATCGACCCCAGCCAAAAACATTTTAATGGTATCCAATTTTAACACCGTAGTTGAACGACGAGATAAAAACTCACCTCTTTGCACAACCTCAAAAAAACATAAAATCAACTCTCATTTTAGCAATAAATTTTCATCTGCCATACGAAAATCGATAAAACTACACTTTACATTAAACCCTTTTGCTCCATCAGAAATAAAAGCTAAACAACACTTTTGGATCTACCTCAAAACTTAATCAATACTGAACTCTCATTATTGCCAATACACGAAACACACCAGAACATATTTTTGCAAAAATTCCTGAATATTGAAAATAATTCACAAAAACGCACCTTCATCTACACTGACGGGTCTATAACCCAAGACGGACATGGGTATATCGACTTCTCTAGTCAACCTGATCATCTAGTCAACCTGATCATACCTTAGGTAACTTTGGTAGGTCTCCGACGTCTCCTTCTGTATGTTACATACATTTTTGGCTTGCGCAAACTTAATATACCCTTTGTACCATACGGTACAGGGTATAATAATAAATTTTCTATAAGAAGCCAAATTATACCATACCATTTGAAAAAAAAAAAACTATTAGTAAACAATATACTTAAAGTAATTTTCTGTTAGCACGCCCTATTCTACATTAAGAGTAATATGTAACATTTATAAAATAGTCTATCTCTAAAAACATAATCATAAGTAACCTACTCAACATATATACATATATGTACATAACTTTATTGTTCAAACTTACACTTATTAGTATTATTTCTAACACATACATAAATACCATAGCCAAAGGGCTTAGTAGCCAGCGCTATACCCCTGTCAATAAGCTAGGTTGGAAATATATTTTTAATCTTGCTGTATATAATAATAATAAGAATACTTTGTTTCAATTCAAACGATACGATTGCCCAGCTAGCTCAAAATAAATAACTTTTCCTGATGAGATCTCTTAACGGATGTAAGTGTATCTAAACTTTGTGTCTGCCAAATTGTCATTTTCAGTCTTCATTTTATTTATTTTTTATTTCGTTGCCAGACGCTACACTTGCATTGTTTGCAAAAAATGTCACGTTTTGTCAGTTTCAATAAACTGTCAAAGATAAATCTTCAATCTTCAGAAATTGACAAGCATAAGTTGACATATTTACTTGCACTTCAGAAGAACAGCTGTTATTTTTTTATACCCTGTACCATATGGTACAAAGGGTATATTAAGAATGTGCAAGTCGAAAATGTATGTAACATATAGAAGGAGATATCGGAAACCCCCCAAAGTTACCCAAAGTATGATCAGGGTGACTAGAGAAGTCGATATACCGATATCCGACTGTCTGTCCGTATAAACGCCTAGATCTCAGAGATGGTAAGAGCTAGAGCAACCAAACTTTCAGATTCGATCCTTTATTATTCCATAGGCGACAAGTTTATTTTATTTTCTCGATATCAGGGTTACATTATATATCTTCCATAGAGGTGTTTCAGAGGACCTCGAAAAATGCCAAAAGTTTTAGATGGATAATTAGTTTGTTTATGAAGATATCGCAACCAAATGTGGCATTCGGAAGTTTTTTAGAGATATTCAAGACTGTACCAAATTTTATTAAAATCGGTTGACTATATCATATAGGTACCATAGGACCAATCGGACAAAAAAAAATTTTTTTTTATAAAATTCGTTGTATTTTGTTTGTTTTTTAATGTAACATAACCAATGTGGACATTCAGCAGTTTTTTAGAGTACCCAAGCAGTGAACCAAATTTGATCAAAATCGGATGACTATATCATATAACAATCATAGGAGTGATCGGCCAAAAAATCGATTTTTGAACAAAATTTGGTATTTTTCGTTTGTTTATGAAGATATCGTAACCAAATTTGGTTCTCGGTTTTTTATAAGTCCCAAGCACTGTACCAAATCTGATCAAAATCGGTTGACTGTATCATATAGTCCTTATAGGACCGATCAGTTTATGAAGATATCGTAACCAAATTTGGCAAATAAATTACTTTTAGAGCTCTGAAGCAATATGCCGGATTTGATTGCAAAGGGTATCCCAAAGTCGTCCGCGCCAGAAATTTTGAAAGTTTAGAGAAAAATTTTTAATTTAGATCAAAATATGCAGTTTTTAAATTGTATAGCAGTCTTTAACGTGAGTTGGCAGGTTTAATACGTGTGCGGAGAAAAAGTAAAATTTTATTTTTAATGGACAAAGCTACTATTGTGGCAAATTATAATTCGTTTGTGATCTCGAATTTTAACTATTAACACAACAACAAGAATTGTTTTTTTTTTCTGATAACGAAATAACAAAGTTTATCATTAAACGTCAGATTATATCAGCCAATATCAAAATGCCTCGTTCAACGAAAGCCAACTGTGTAAATAGTAACGAATTTGTTAATTATTTTCGCAAGTTACTAACTACTAATTTGGCCATTACAACCGGTTTTCAGTCTTGGTCGCAGAAATTATCCTACGCCAGCGGTTTCTGTCCTGTGCTTGCTGGCGCCAATTGGTAATCCCAAGGCTACGAAGATCCTCCGTTGCCTGATCTTCCCATCGCAGAGGCGGGCGTCCCTGTCGTCGTCGACCTTCCAGTGATTTCCGCTCCAATACCTTCTTGGCTGGAGCATTTTCATCCATTCGTGCAACATGACCTAGCCAGCGCAGACGTTGTAGCTGTATGCGCCGAACTAAATCAGTGTCGCCGTATAGCTCATACAGCTCGTGGTTCATTCGAATACGAAAAGCACCTTCCACATTTATCGGTCCAAGGATACGTCGGAGGATTTTTCTCTCGAAAGCCCCTAAAATCGCCTTATCGGATGAAGACAATGTCCATGCTTCAGCGCCGTAGAGAAGCACGGGTATGATGAGGGATTTGTAGAGGGTTATTTTCGTATGCCGAGAGAGGGCTTTACTCTTGAGTTTCTTACTTAGCCCAAAGTAACACCGGTTAGCAAGATTAATCCGTCGACGTATTTCCATGCTGACGTCATTTTTTGTGTCGCTAATACTGGTGCCCAAGTACACGAAGTTGTAGCTATCTATTCCCCGTGGTGTCGTTTCCTTACTTGTAGATAGCTGGTATTTCGTCTTGTCCAGATTTACAGCCAGACCCATGTTTTTCGACTCTTTTTCAATTTTAGAGAAGGCTCCGCTTACTGCACGTATGTTAGTGCCTATAATGTCAATGTCGTCGGCATACGCCAGCAGCATGACACTCTTATAAAAGATAGTGCCTGACCTGTTCACATCGGCACGTCGCAGGATAGCTTCCAGTAGTAAATTGAAAAAGTCGCATGATAGTGTATCACCCTGCCTGATACCTCGTTTGGTATCAAATGGTTCGGAGAGGTCTTTTCCTATCAAGACGGAACTGCAGGAGTTACTCAACGTCATCATGCAAAGCCGAACTAGCCGTGCAGGGATGCCAAACTCAGACATGGCGACAAAAAACTTCTCTCTATCAGGCGTATCAAAAGCAGCTTTGAAATCGACGAATAGGTGGTGTGTGTCGATTTGGTTTTCACGAGTCTTCTCCAGAATTTGTCGCAATGTAAATATCTGGTCTATCGTAGACTTTCCAGGCCTGAAACCACACTGATAGGGTCCAATCAGTTCTTTCATATATGGCTTCAGTTTTTCGCACAATACATTTGCCAGGACCTTGTATGCAACGGACAAAAGGCTGATCCCGCGGTAGTTGGCGCAGATTGCGGCATCACTTTTTTTGTGGACAGGGCAGAGTACGCTAAGACTCTAATCGAAAGGCATGCTTTCTTCCGACCATATCTTGCACAATAGTTGTTGCATGCTCCTGATCAACGCCACCAGTCTTGAACAACTCGGCTGGCAGGCAATCTGCCCGTGCAGCTTTGCCGTTCATCAGCCTAGATATGGCTGTTTTGACTTCATTATAGTCGGGGGGTGGTATGTTAACACCATCATTTACGATTGGGAGTGGTTGGATACTTTCTGTATCGGTGGAATTTTGTTCATCTTCACCTGCTAGAAGCTTACAGAAGTAGTCCCTCCATCGTGTTAGCGATTCCTCAGCGTTTGTGGCTAGATTTCCGTTTTCGTCTTTGCAGAAAGATGGCTCCGGCTTAAAACCTTCAGTTCGACGTTTCACCTTGTCGTAGAACTTTTTGGCATCGTTTCTGTTTCTGTACGATTCAATCTCTTCCCGTTCACGCCTTTCTTGCTCCTTTTTTTTGCATCTGAAAAGGCGTTTCTCTTCTCTTTACCTTGTAGCGCTCCACAACAGCTCGCGTCGCTGAGGGCTGTAGAGTTCTTTTGTAGGCAGTATTCTTCTCTTCAGTTGCGCGGCGGCAATCGTCATCATACCAGCTATTTCGCTGCGGGCGGTAGAAGCCTAGTACCTCTTCGCTAGCAGTAGTGAGCGATTGCGAGATTTATCTCCACTGTGAGCTTATGCTTTCGTGTTCAGAGAGAGTGTTTCGGCGGAGCGATTCCGAGAGTTTGTTGGCGAACCTACCGGCTATCTCTTGTGTTTGAAGTTTTTCGACGTCAAGCTTTCTTCGTGTGCTTTCTTGTGCCTTATAGAGCGCACTAAGGCGAGTTCGCACCTTGGCTGCAACAAGGTGGTGGTCCGAGTCGATGTTGGCTCCTCGGATTGTGCGAACGTCTAGCACACTAGATGCATGCCTTCCGTCAATTAACACATGATCGATTTGGTTTCGTGTCTGTCGATCGGGAGATACCCAGGTCGCCTTGTGGATATTGAGATGTTGAAACCTAGTGCTACTAACAACCATATTTTGAGCCGTCGCAAAATCAATCAGCCTCATTCCGTTGTCGGAAGTGGTGTCATGTAGGCTGTGCTTTCCGATTGTGCTGCCAAAGATGTGTGTCTCTCCCAACTTTGGCGTTGAAGTCGCCAAGCACGATTTTTACATCATGTTGGGGGCAGCGCTCATATAGTGTATTTAGGCGCTCATAGAATGCTTCTTTGTCAGCTTCATCTTTCTCTTCCGTCGGGGCGTGGGCGCAGATAAGACTAATATAAAAGTATTTTGCCTTGATGCGGATTGCAGCGAGACGTTCATCGAACGGGTCGAACCTGGAGACGAGATGTTTTAGTCTCTGGCTCACGGCAAATCCACATCCAAATTTGCGCTGATCTATATGGCCGCTGTAGAAAATTTCGAAAGAAGACACTTTCGAACATCCTTGTCCAGTCCATCGTATTTCCTGGAGCGCTGTAATAACTGCTTTGTACTTGGTTAGGGCATCAACAAGCTGGATAGAGGCACCTTCCCTATTGAGGGTCCGGACATTCCAGGTACATATCCGTAGATCATGGTCCTTAAATCGTTTGCGGGGGTCGTCATCAGAGGGGGTCCGTTTCCGAGGCTTTCTTTCCATTTTCATTGATCTTATGTTTTTTTACGGTGGCGGGAACCAAACCCAGCGGCACCAACCTCAGATTGAGGCAGTGTTTGCCGCTCACATTCGCCATTGGTCTAGCAGGCGCTAGACCAAAGTTTCCAGAGGTCCCCACGAGGAGGGTGTGAGTCGACTTGAGCCGCAGTCAAATAAGGATCGCGCTGGGTCCACCAGGTAGAACCAATCAGCAACTTTGCCTTACGACTTACGTCCCCAGACCTCTTTTCGCAAGTTGCAATCATTTAAAGATGAAAACGATACCGACGTCCCTTTGGTCCCCGACAAGCCTGTCAAATAGTCTTCTAATTCCTTACATTACACCGCATTGCTCATATTAATATTATTGATTATTGCATTAAAAATATTTCCATTAGAATCAAAATTTTTGTTGATAGAGTTACCAATTATAATTTGGTTTGTGCTTAATTAAAGGAACATAATTGCGAGATCTACTCATATGTTATGAAAAACAAAGATAGCGTACGTTAGCGTCGGGCACGGACGACTTTGGAATACCCTGATAATATAAATAAACTTGTCTCCGCTGACATAATAAGGCAAAGAATCTGAAAATTTGGTTACTCTAGCTCTTACTATCTCTGAGATCTAGGCGTCACGGAATGACAAAACTTCATATAAAAAAAATATCCCAAACTGGATATCCCAAATGGCTTTTATCAAACAGTTTTATATTCTAAAAAAGTTTAAGTATTAATTTAAAATTTTTTTTAATTATCGTAAGCTTAAATTATTATTATTAATTTTAGGATTTCGAAGTATTTAATATTTGGGGGCACTTGGGTGAGTGGCTTGATTTTTGTATAAATATTTACTTATACAAACATTCAATACACAAAGATATATACGTACTTACATATATACAATATATTTGCACAATTAATGACCAGAGACATCCTTGATTAAATAACTTAACAAAGCCAAGCCACGAAAATAAATAAATCTTATGTACTGCTGTAATAGAAGTAAATACAAATACGCACAATACATACGTATAATAGTAAAATGCACAGTTTGTGTTGTGTATGTGTGCTGTGTGCGTATTTACCTAGCTACCATTTATGTAATGCAAATAAAATTAGTGAATATTTGCAGGATTAACAGCACAAACATAGCAACAAGAATGACCCAACATTAATATATATTTAGCTGATTTTACCAACAAATAAATAAATAATAAAAAAAAACCATAAACTTACTCATATGTACATACGAGAGCTGGTTGAAGAGAAAAATGCCCAAACATAGCAAACACCTGTGTCACCCAGTGTGGTTAGGGCGTTTAAGAAAATTGGAAGCATCTTTAGCACGAATTAGATATCAAAATTTAATCCATTTAAGCACAATAAAATCCATTAAATACAGAAAAAAAACTGAAGCAATAAATTTCATCAAGTTTCGACGGACAAGTTTGAGGCAGATGCAACGAACCGGCTCACAGAGGTCACTCACTCAGTTAAAATTTTGTCGTTCCTTGGTGCCATTACTAGTTTTTTTTTGGAAACCTGAAGAAATGAGCCACTGGAAAGAAATTCCGACTAAATAATATTGTCCGTAGTGAAACGAAAAACTATTACCAAAAGCTAGACAATTCATACTTTTTGGTAGGCTTTACAAATTGTTGAAACGATCAAATATTTTCACTTCAAAAAAAAAAAAAAACCATTTCTCTGCTGTGCCGAATACTTTTCAGACTGCCCTCGTTAAGCGAGTCAGCAACAATAGCAGCAGCTGTATGACATGGACAGCTTTTTTATGTGCCTGGAATGACTTTAATGCGATTTTTGTGTGATAAGCATCGCATAACGGCGTATAAGCTCGATATAATCAGCAACATGAAAAATCGCACATACATAGATACAAACATATACATACTTTCTGCCTATGTGTGTATCTATGTATGTTGTATGTACTATATACAGGTGTCTAACCCAAATGCCATGAGGCTTAACTTAATGTTTTAGTCTTGAGTTTAATGCGCTTCGCCCAAGTGTGCTATAAACACTCACTGTGCATGTGTGTTTGTATGTGTATCTGTGCGTATGCTGTACGTTTATGTGTGTGTTTGCGTGCCTTTTGGCCTAAATCTTTATGCTTTGCTGGCCACTTAGCATAGCCGCGCGCACATTAAATTCGTGCGCAAAAAAGTATGCAAACTTTTTTTTTTTTTGCTGCCATGGCTTTAATATTGATGTGTTTAACTTTTTTTTTGTTTTGTTTCTTTTTTTGTTTCGGTTTCTTTTGCTTTATGCAAATGTAAGCAGCGTTAAGGTGATGAAATGCTTGGCACCTCACTGTGCTTACCCTTGCTGACAATGATGCCGAAGTGAAAGCCATGGCGAATCAATTTGTCTGGGAAAATGAAGTGAGAAAAATAAAATTAAAACTTATACCGTACACATATTTGCTTGTTGTTGCTGTTCTTTTCCTTTTTGTTTGCTGCCGTACACTTTTCCAATAAATTTAAATGAGCGTGGGGATTGTGGGTGCAAGGAAAGCAAAGGTGTAAACACCATAACAACAAAAAAACAACAACAAAATGTAAATAACTTTTACGTTGGTTTTCACGCTTTTCTTTTTTGTGTGTTTTTTTTCCCATAGCTGATAATACTCACATTGAAGTCGTACAATGCACCCAATAACTATTTATACTCGTGTCTTTCACCATGTGCTGTCAAAGAACCCATTAAAGTCGCACGCTCATGAACTCATTTTGTATTGAGAAATAAGTTCAAAAGTATACTATAAGGTCTTAAAACTAAAAATTTTCGCAATTCGAGAAGTATACTTCCTGCTAAGGTTTTTGCAGAAAAAAGATACTATGCTATGTCTCGTCGGGCGCATACGACTTTGGGATACCATGTACCACCACATTGCGTCCGGTATATTGCTAAAGAACTCCTAAAGACATCTGATTGCAAAATTTGGTTACGATATCTTCTTAAACAAACGAAACACAACAAATTTGGTTGAAAAAACGTTTTTTTGCCCGATCGGTCCTATGGAGCTATACGATATATATATATACGCTCCTATAACTCCTATTTGAAGCATAGGGAGTCAACTACTCCTCTTCGCCAGCGGACCCAGTTTTGTGCAAGGACTCTGAGTTCACTACATGATAGATTGAGAGATTTCATTTCGGCCTCTGTTGAGCGTCGCCAGGTGATACGCGGCCTACCAATGCTGCGACCCTTTTGCTGGAAAGGGTTCCATCGCAACGCCTGTTTTGCAACGCTGTCATCGCTCTTCCTAAGCGTGTGGCGAATCCATTGCCATTTCCTCTTCCTAATTTCCTTTCTAAGCAGCTCGGAGTTAATCATGCGAGGCCAAAAGACTCTCATGTTGCGGCGCAAAGAGCGGTTGATGAAAACTTGGAGTCGTTTTGTTATTGCTGACGTAACTTTCCAGGTGGTACAGCCATAGAGCATGACAGATTTAACGTTAGCATTAAATATTCGAAGCTTGGTGTTGAGGCTTTTGCTATTATTTTGCCAAAGTGGTGCCAGAATGCCGAAGGAGGCCTTAGCTTTTTTAATTCTGCATTCAACATCAAGCTCACTTCGCCATTCGCGGTGATCATACTCCTAAGGTAGCAGAATTTTTCGACATTTTCAAATTGCTACGATCCTACTGTCAAAGGATTCGGAGTAGGTGCACGGAAACAAAGCGCTTTATTTTTGCCTTCGTTGATCTTGAGTCCGGTTGCTTTAAGTTCAGCTATACGATATAATCAACCGAATTCGATCAAATTTGGCACAGTGCTTGGGAACAAACGAATTATCCATCTAAAAACTTGTTGTTTTTTTCGAGGTCCTCTGAAACACCTCTATGGGAGCTATATAATATAGCCCCGATATCGAAAAAATAAAATAAATTAATAATATCGCATCCAATCTGAAAATTTGGTTGCTCTAGCTTATACCATCTCTGAGATCTAGGCGTTCATACAGACATACCGACAGACGGACTTTGGTGTATCGACCTGGGGGGTGGGTATATCGACCTGGGGGTTTCCAACGTCTCCTTCTGTATGTTACATACATTTTGCTTATGTTACATACATAAGCTTGCACAAACTTAATATAACCTTTGTACGGTACAGGGTATAAAAATATTTGTCTTATGTTCAAAATTAACTACCTGTAATATTTTTTTAATTTGTTGGTTAGCTTATCTGCAGAATCTTTAAATCTTAAAATGTAGATATCATTATTCGTCCAATTTGCAAAATTCCCTGAAAATAAAAAAATATATTACTTTTTTACTCGCCTGTTGACAAAAAATTTATTTCAATTTAACGAAGTGTCTTAAAATATTCAGGCAGATTAAAACAACAACTTAAACCTGATTGTTTTTCAAAATTATAAAATCTAATCAAATTTTTTCGGTTTGTTTTTTTGTTTGACTACGCAGCGTATGCTTAATAAGTAGCAAAAAAAATTGCGTATTATCTAAAATATTTCGTGTTAGCTCGCTCAGTTGCTCCTATTATATTAGCGAGAATACACAGCGTATGCTTAATATGAAACAAACAAAAATTGAATTACTATCTTAAATTTTTTAGTTTTGCTCTTTCAGTTACAAATTTACTTTTATTGCCACAATTTGCTGCATTGCACTGAGCTGCCGTTGGCCATATTACTCATACGCCATGTGCCGTCCACACTTAATTTAATGAACAGCAAAGTGCTGTAACTGAATAAAAGTTAAAATATCCATGCGAAATGGTAATTAATTATTCTTTTTATATGCCTGCCAGATTGCTGTTGCTGCGAATTTTAAAAGCATTACTTAAAAAAGCAAAAACAAAAACAAACAGTATGGTCAAACTGTAAGAAAAAACTTATTTTATATAATATAGCTATCAAGCAATTGATGCTCAACTTTAAATATAATTAAGAAAATATCCACACACATACCCACCCACACTCATACACAGATACTTTTTCAGTTTGCAATGCAATCTAAAGACAATTGCATAAAATTATGCTCAACAAAGCGAGAAATTAGTTTTTTAGTGGCAACATTTGAGCTGGCGAATGTCCCGGAATGCCAAGGGCGCGCTCACACACACACACTCACTCTCAAACACAGTCACACTCACTGACTCACAGACACACAGCAAAATGCATATGCACACTCTTCGGCTACGACGACATCAGGCAGGAACAGGAACAGGCAGGAAGTCTGCCTTACTCATTTACTCGTATACTGAGAGAAAATTATGGTCTTAGACAAATTATGAGCAGCTGGTCACATAAAATTCTTAAATAATGTATGAATTGATTTAATAATAAGAAGTGATTTAAATGTGGAACGTTACTTATTTTTATATTATACTAGGGGGCTCTGCCCCTGCGCTCTTCGCACGCCAACCCCCGAACGATTTGCTTTATTCAATTCAATTCAATTCAATTCAATTCAATTCAGATAATCCAGATTATTATATACCCTGTGCAAGTCAATATTTCCATAATGTTCATCAGCCCGACTTTAAAATACCCTAAAACAATGCAGGTTGCTGAGCGAATTCACAATTGAAACAAAAAATTTGTACAATGGCTCCTTTGATACTGTTCTGCTTTATATGCCAATGACTTAATTATCATAAACGGTAGTCGAGGTGACATTAATTTTTCCTCTAATGATGTTAAGCTTTTTAACCATTCACGTAAATATGTTAAATCTGAGCCATTTAAAATTGAATTTTTGGGCTTTCTACCTGCCTTAATTGTACGGCTGCAAGCTTTACAAAATGTTAATATGCCTTTAATAAAAGGAAACAGATCTGTCAGATGAAGCATATTTGGACGAAGCACATACACAGTTTTTATACATATAATCCCTACTTATTCTTTCTATTTGATGAGGAAACATCAAGTCAACATTATCGGTTCGCTGCTTAATTATTTCGTTATCCTTCTCAAAGAGCGATATGGTATTATAAAGTCAATAAAGTCAATTTCACAACGCTCTTGGTCCAATGCCGACGAAAGGATGCGAGCTGTAATCAAATGCGTGAAGTATTTCTTATAGCACGTCGAAAATTGCCTCGAGACGTTGATTAAGATTAATCGATTTGACATTTGTTCTCATTATTTTTGTTTATATTGGATATCTTTCTAGATTTATTGTTCCTGTTTATTTATTTTGTGTGTTTAATAGTTTTCCGATATTTTAATAGTTATTCTGCTATTCGGTATAGAGACGAATCCAACAAAGTATAGTTCACCAAAATCTGTCCAGCCGTTCTTAAGTTAGAAACGGTGTGACTAACTCGACTTTGTTTTATAAATGTAGATTTATTATTTACAAAAATGAGCAGTTGGAATAAGTACATTACAACGATTGTCACGAGTTGGCGTGAAACAAGGATTTACTTAAACCAAGTAAAAAAAAGGAAATCCGAACGAAAACGAAATAAAACGTTACAAAGCGAAAAGCCTAAATAGCAAAAATGACCCAACCGACAGGTCTAGATGACTAAAGGTAAAAAAAGTCAGAAAATGCTAGTGGAGACCAAACTTTAAAAACTATTGTAGGTAGATAATGCAAAGCAAAATTGGATCTACAAAATTTTACAGCAAGGGGCGAAAATTACAATTTATTTTGGATGTCGCGAAAAAAAAAACTGGAATAAACTTTAAAGAAGTTCGGTGGAATCGAAAACGGTTATTTAGGGAAGGAAGTTGTATAAGGATAAGTCTATCAGAGTAAAATGAAAGCCAGATATTCGAATTTAAACCACAAAGTGTTAAAAGCAGGAATAGTTTCTATTGAGTATTAAAGATTGGAATTCCGCCTAAAAGAGAGACGAAAATGGATGAGCGATGGCTCATGCAATCTATTCGTAGAACGGCGGATGCCAAGCAACACTATCTCAACTCTAGAACGAGAAGTGAGTACTTCGCAGAAGCACTTAATCCAGGTAACAACAACCCGATACCAACGTCGGCTTCGGAAACGTGTACGACAGAAACGCGCTCCAGAAGATTTGAAACTAGACCTCAAATCGACCAAATTGTCGCCGAAATTCTTAAGGCTAGCCCGATTACCATTGCAAATCCATTTTGGCCTATTTTTACCCACATTTGGGGGGCAGAACGTCTTCCAGAAGAATGGCTGCGGGGCATTCTAGTAAAAATACCAATGAAAGGCGAACTGAGCTTATGTAATAATTATTATTATTATTGGGAAGGAGATCCCGAATCAATTTAACAAAATTCACCTGACAAGATAAAGATTAATCGCATCTGTTGGTATAATTTGGTGTGCAAGTTAAGGTATCGGGTTACCCCGTTCGCGCTGCGCGCAAAAGCTTTCTCATGGATTCTGCTGACATTGCGTCTGGCCGAATATAACTGCAAATTTAGGTTCCCACAACGTGACAACATTCCGTTGCAACGTGATAAGAAGTTGAAGTTATGCTTTTCGCTGGCAGGTAGTTTCAGTTTTTAAAAGGGATCGCGGACGTGCAAGTCGCACATAAATTAATAAGGATAAATCCAGAAAATGAAATATAAAATAAAAAACATTTTTTTAAATAAAGCATAGCTTTTTGTGGTATATTCTATAGATTTATAAAATCCTTGAACCCATGGATATAGGTTACTCAGGATTCTTTAGAACTATATTTTGCACACTATTAATTGCGAGATGCTTTTAAATGTATCTCAGTTTAAATAAAAACTGATATTCTTAACCAATTTAATTTTCGTTTCTTGTGTATAGATTTTTTCATCGAGTGCAAGTGTATATCGACTACTATCAAGCTCGGTATTTGTTCTCCTTTGTATTGTTGATGTATGGTAGACCCAGCAAAATTTCATGGACAACTCCATTGCGTATCTTGCAGATTGTCGCGAAGCATTGTTAAAGCAAATACCAAATTGGGTTATAGCAAGAACTCATTTTGGTTCACAAACAAGTTCTAAATATGAGCTTATTAATTATTAGGTATTTAAGGCATTTAAAATTTTTAAAAGCATTTGCTATGCTCAAAATCTCTCATAAGCTGCTTTACTAAATTACAATATGCATAAATAATTATCAAATTGTCTGGCTTTGATGAGCAAGGGAACAGAGCTAAAGCTCAGCCAATAAAGCGTGGCCCATTAAGGACAACAACAACAACAACAACAAAGACAACAACAAGGCTTTAGTCAGTATCTGTGTGCGTTTGTATGTACAAGTAACTTGTTGCCACTTGCCGCAGCTTGTACAAGAAGTACTAAGTAGTTTATTTGAAGAGCACATTCTGTGGAACTCATTAAGAAAAAACATTTCAATTGCTTTTATAAATGCCAGAGATAATCAACAGCTTGGCTTATTAACATAGCTTATGTAGCTTTTGATTGAAGCAACATGTGTTTGAAATGTTGAATTTATTTTAAGGTTTATAGTCGCTTCGTCCGAGTCGGATCCAGCACGAAATATGAGACTTTATCTAGAGTTTAACTTAATTTGTTAATTTTATTTCTGCTGCCAGGCCCTCTTCCAATCCCCAATAATTTCAAATATGTAGATATATTTTCAACAATTTCAAAGTTACAGCCCTAGTTTGTTTGGATAAAATGTAGGAAACAAAAAATTAATATCGCAGATAATCGCAATTTATAAAAATGTAATTTCTACCAAATCTTGTGAAAGAAAGGGATTTTCTTGTTTTTTATTATTTTTTACTAGGGAAATCTTATAAAGCCTATAATAAGATATTTAGCTTTTTAACAATAAAGTGTTATAAAAAAAAATATATCAAATTCGGCGTTATGTTATATTATATAGCCTTAAAAGTAGTTCGGTTGTAACCAAAAAATTTACAATAATTATACTTTTTAAAAAATTTAAAAATTTAATGTTATTAGGAGTGTTGGGATATTGGGTTTTCGGGTTATGGTAGAGATATTGGTTGAGTCATTTCAAGGATGCGCATACCATTTTTCTATTCCTATCTTTTATTAGAAGCTCGTCTGAGGTAAAAGATTGGGAAACTCCCTATTTTTGGAATAATTTTTTTGTTGTCTAGCAGAAGAAATTCTAGTATATATTGCTGCGGAGCGTAAGATCATGGTGGTTTATTCTTGAAACATTTGCTGTATTATAATAAGGACTATTGTTTGAAATGAGTTTTGTGTAGTTGCTGGGGAGAGATATGTAAAGTGAAGTGCATGTTGTCAGGCATTTCTTTTTAAACTCGGGGTTTCTTTCAATATAGTAGGGGGCAGATGCGGATCTTGGATTTGGTAATGGGAGGGGTTTTTCACTTCGAAGTGAAAATATATCAGAGTTCGCAAAAGACTTTCAACTCATTTTTCCAACTTTTGGGGCGGTCCGGACCCGAAAACCCCTCCACTGTGAGGGGATATGTTGACCCATATTATACATGAATATGGGATTTTAGGTAAAGGGCCAACAATTTAAGAGTATAATAATGGTTGGCTTGCGAAGAAAGCCTTTTTCGGCTTAGCTAACCTTGTAAATATAAGGGCTAGACGCAGACACGAAAAATAAACAAAACTCACATAAAAAAAACACTCACAAACGTTTGGTCACGAAATTTTCTTGCCGGTGGTATGTAGACCAGTGTTGTTTGTTTTTTGTTTGTTGATGCCAGTAGTAAACCATAGATGGCGCAATCAGCAAAATAGCTGTTCGGTTTTGGCGCCACAAACAACACTTATGTGCAGCTAGTTAATTTGTACGCGAAATTTATGGTTGGTTGACAAAATCGTTGGGAAAGGATGAGAAAGTAGCTATAATAATAAAATAGTTCAATTGTAACATTAATGTTCGTTTAAATGTGTCTATGCAATTCTTCCACACTCTGCGCATAAATATGGGTTCACCGAAACACTCCGCCTTTTCCGGGGTTTTGCCTCCTCTAATGGCTTTTTTTTCTTTATCCAACATTTCGATTGCAATGCATGTCATTATTATAGCACTTTTTACACAAAATAGCATAAGTAATAAGGGTTGAAGATAATTCATGTTTTTATGTTTTATTTCGCGCTTTTTAAAAATTTGCTTTTTGCAAACAAAAAACAACTGATTATTGATAATAATTTCGATAAACTGCACATTTTGTTACTAGAGACACACTGTTCCTTTCGTGACCAAAATAAGTCGCTCTTCTTGCTAGGTGGCTTTTTTCGTGTCTGCGTCTAGCCCTATACCTTGTGACCCTTGATAAGAATAAGAATACAAAGTGCGAAACGGAACAGGTGTGATAGATTTTGAAAATAATTTAGAAGTGCTTTACGTTCAATAATGGCATACTATATAAATAATCATAATATGCTAAAGCCCAATTTAATAGAGGCTATTAAAATCGTTAAAAGCGTTTTCTACATTTTATTTCGATTTTCCATCTAAAAAACAAGCTATTTTCTGAATAACTAAAATAAGAAAAATTGAAGAATTTCGCACGCAAAAGCACCAAGAGAGATTTTTCTATTATTGAGGGAAAAATTATTATATAAGAGTGTTTTTTTTTGAGACAGAAATTCTTGTTTTGAGAATACTTAGAATGTTTTTAAGAAGTGCTCTCAAAGATTATACTCACGCTGATACTCATTCTGAAAATGTTTAGTCTTAATGCTGAGTGGATTTTATTTTTCATTTAAGAAAACTAGAGAGTGAAAAAATTTAAATTTTAGAGTTTAACTTTCTTGTTTGGAGCAATTTCGAAATTCGCTATAATTGTTGTTTCATGTTTAATATGACGCACGTCATTTACTGTCCTAGTTTATCTCGACTGCGGACAAATGTGCCGCACAATATTGCAACAGCAGTTTGTCTACACTTTAATAGACTGACGTAAATTCTTTTAATTAACTTGACTTGCGTGGGGGCAACATTTCCTTTTATATAGTAGATGTTAATTTTTTGCGCTCTTCTTTTTATTCTTATTCTTGTTCTCTTTTTCTATCTACTTGACTAATTGGCAATACAGAATTTGAGAACGTATTTGTATTTTGACATGCATTCAAAAAATATTGATGTAGCTACAGACGCTAGATACTTTCAAAAAGTTTCCCCCTTACTATCACATGTTCTCGAAAGTTTTTCATTCTATTATTACATGGCCAACTTGTTGATTTCTTGTTTTTATTGTTGTTGTCACCATTGTTTTTGTCATCATGTAATTGGCCTGAAAGATTTCGCATCTGTATGGTAGTTGTTCTGTGTGTGTGTGTGTACATCGATAAGCCTATAAGCCAATAAAATGACAGTTATATGGCATATTTTAATAATATTCAAACACATATATACATACTCTTATATAAAATGTATATGGTAGTAAGTTGCAATATGGATTATTGTGCTTTAATAGGCAATTTGTACAAAGCATTGTTGGCTTCATCTACCAAAAAGAAAGAAATATGTATGTAAAATTATATTGATGTTACCATAGCTTAAACTACAATAACAAATCCACTAACACACTCTTATAGTGAAAATAATGATACTAATGACATCAGCAGCGCATGTTATTTGCTGCCCTGCTCTTGTTGTGGAAAGCATGTAATGGACACATGCGCCAGAAGCATGCTGCATGTACCCACAGACACCAGACTATATACATATGCACACCCTGCTTACATATGTGTGTACGTACACCCAACTGGTCTGCTCTGGTTCGGTGTTTGACTGACTAGCTTTAGAATCCAGCATCTGCAGTTGAACCGACTCGTCGGCCCATGTTTAAACACGTCTGAATCACCTTTGGATAACAATGTCATTCCATCAATGTGCGCTAATGCACCATCAGCAACAACAAAAACAAAGTAAGTAACGACAACATCCGGAAGCAGTTGAAATATTCAGTTTTTGCAATGCAGACTAATAAATACTCTTTCAAGGAAAACAACTCGTAGTATGTACATATATTTGAATTTGTTTCTGGTGCATTGGCAGCAGGATGCGTGGGAGACATGCGCCATATCCGTTTGTAAACATCTAGATCTCGGAAAAAAAATGCAATACAATTTTACAAATACATATACAAGATCGGCTATCAACGTACAATGTAAAAAATAAGTTTCAGTTTTTTAAAGATAGTTCATAATATTGTGTTGAGGCGATTTGTCGCCTTTCCTTATTTTCCTACAGGGTGTTAGCGTGGTGAGAGTAGCGTAGAAAGCGACCGTTTTACTCTCATCAATACTAGTTAAAGCACAGCGCGCTAATTATTGATTGTATTAGTGCAAAGATGCAGTTTTGGAGAGTAGGTGATAGGTATAGTGCTAGGTACGGCGGACTCTCTTTTATGCACTAAGCATAAAAGTTAGTGGTGTGTCTTTTAAGAGTTATAAGTATAGGTTGGGGCCAAGTAGGGAGTAAGTTTGGGAGTGAGTTTTATTGTGAGTGAGTGCAATATTCGTGACAAGGACGTTAATTGGGCGACAGATACTTTTCCTAAACTAATAAGGGCTTAGTTTCTCTAATTTTATTCTTGCATTGGGGCTTTGAAAAAATGAGATGTTAAGAATTTAAAAATTTTGGAATAAAGATACATTGGCCATCGGTAGCGTAGTGGTATCGTACTCGCTTTGCAACCCGATGGTCGGTAGTTCGGCAGTAGTATTTGCCAAAGACGCTATTTGCCTAAGAAAAGGTCCCTGTTCTCTTCGAACAGTTATTAATAGAGATCTCCATGCTCCGCCCATGGGCGACTGACAAAATAGTCAGTCAGGGAAAATTATTATTAATAAAGTTATAGGTTACATATACGAGACCAAAAGCTGCAGACCATTCGAAAGTGTATTGGAACAAACTTCATTACGAGCTGATGGAAAAATGAACAGGAAATGTTATTAGTACAGTTTTCATAGTCGACTAAGCGAAAGTGAAAAATTTTCCATTGCATTCAGTTTGATTACTTTAACACGTTACATTGTATGTGGGTGGTTTTTTTGAAAACGCAAACTTAGTTTGAGTTCAGAATTTGGATCAGCGGGAATTTTTTTTTTATATAATAAAATCTTAAGTTAATATTATACAAGTGTTTAAGGACTGTTGCGACACCTTGCCCGGAGAGAAAAAGAAAAATAAAGAATCATTAGCCCAAATGTTTTAAAAATAAATTGGTTGGTTCTTTGAGTTTTAAAAAATAAAAATAAATGTTAGTAAATTTAAATAGGTACCTAAAAAAAAGATCTCATGCAAAATTTCGAATCACATGCAAAATAAAATACGAAGAATATATAAGTAAAAAATTGTAAATGTAAAATAATTTTTCTCGCAAGTCCTTTGGATTTGTAGTAATATTGCCTCTATGTATCTTGCATCTTGTCTTTTTATATGCTGATTACCAAGTGAAGTGGAAAGTATGGCCTGACAGATTCACTTCATAAATAACACAAACTTTATTAAGCAGACATTTATCATAATTACGGAGTGTTATCACATAACAGCTCATAACTCTTGAAGGATGCGTAAAATATGCCCCAGCACATTATGCATACATATATACATTCCACTTGCCAACATGGGGAGCAACAACCAATGACAAATTCAAGAGCCAAAGGCTGCAGCATTGGTAAAAAAAAATCTAAAGAATTTTTCATAGTGTTAAAGCGACTGAAATGCCAAGCCATGTTGTCCATGCAAAAGGTTATGATAGGCAGACACAAGACTGACGGACAGAGCCAACAACAAGTCATAAAAAAATGCTACAGACGTTGGCAAACACACACAGATACACACACACACACACACAAGCAGGCAGTGAGTATACGCAGCGTAGACAGAAAAGAATTTATTTATTAAATGGACAGCAAGCAAACGATGGAGAATGATTCATGCGGAAATAAAAGCACTCGGGAGTATCGTAAATATTGTAAAGGCAGTAACCACAGCAGCAAGAAAAAATAACAAAAAAAAAAAGCGACAAAGGCGTTGAAAAAGTGGGGAAGAACGAAGCAAAACAAATGAAATCGTTTTTGCATTTTCGCACTTTCAGATACGCTCACACACACACACACACACACACACACATAAGAAGAAACAAGCTTAAACATGTTTGTGCATGCTTAAAACCGCGACACGCCATTTTGCTGCTTGTTGCTGTCACATTGACTGACCACGCCTTGTCATGACTCACGCCCTCTTGTCTGATAATGGGAGTACCAAACCAGTTCTTGTTGTTGTTGTGTATATTTTAATTGACACTTTGATTGTTTCACGTTGTCATTTTTTATACCCTGCACCCACCCATAGGATCAAGGGTACTTTAGATTTGTGAAGCGCATTTAACAGCCAGAAGGACGCAATGTGGAAAAGCCATTTAGGCCGCCTGCTAAAAAAATCAATAAAAATATACTCTGACGTAGACTGTAAAAAATTTTGAAAGTCGAACTTAACAAATCAACAATTTGAAACAATCTTTAGAATTTTGTTTTGCAGTGAATATTGATAAATTTTTAAACTTTATTTAGAAATCTCGTTTTAATCGAATTAGTTTAACAGAAGAGCAAAAATTTTACTGAAAAAAGCTACTGAAGTATAATTTCAATAAAAAAAGAAAGTTTATAATGTGGTTATACTGATAACGTAAAATGGGGGCTGTACAAAAATTGCATTTCAGAGAGGATTTTAAATTAGAATGAACTGTTTGAAAACATTTCGGCCTTGTTTACAATTTACAACATAGCAGCAGAAGAACTAATTAATACTTATTAATACAAGAAGTTGTAGGTTCGTGAAATATTTAAGTTAGTTTTTTACAACGAAAAAATAAAAACAATACTTATACAAAATACATAAACATAACCTCAGGTATGTCTACTAAATCTGGTTGCTTGTCTTATGTTTTATTTTTGTATTTTTTTTTTAGGTGGTTGCAGTGTATCCCTTCGTCGGGCTCTACCTCCCGACAGATTCAACTTTAATGTTGTTGTAAAGCGCTGCATTTTGGCAGCTTCAAAAGTTTTGTTGTCTATAGGCAACGATGCTCCGCGGGAGTGTCAGTGGGGGCAGTGGGGTAGGTCTACTCTGCAACTGTTGAAATGTTGCGTCTTTGCGCAGACTCACCAAACAGCTCAACAGTTTGTTGCACAGCAACAAATGCTGGTCACTGACTAGGAGAATAAGAGTGGCATTGTAGGAGAGCAAGTGATTGAAATGTTGCAGCAACAGTTTGCTAAGATTTCGAACGCAGTGACTGGTGGAGTAAGAGAGGTAGTGGGGGGATGGAATATGAAATAATGAAATGAGCTAATTGTTGCACCAACATGCTGCCCAATATTTTACGTCAACATTTTTTAAATTTGTGCAAAGCTTAGTTTTTTCGTTGATTATACGAAAAATAAATCAAACTTGTTAGAAAGTAGAATGGTTAGACCTAAATTTGTAAACAGATGTAATTGATAACGCAAGAACCGTCTGTCAGTTTTCGCTATAAAAATCTAAATTTCGGAGATCATATCAGATAGCTACATCAAATAGACACAAACAGGCCCATAATAGTAGGGTATAAAATTAAAGAATTGAAATTATGCAAAACACGGGGTTTAATCCCTATCCTTAATATAAAAATAAATTGCCATAAATTTTGGTACAGCATTGGTGACTCTATTTTGAGTATTGTCTCTATTCCTTGCTGAATTTTGAACTTTTGTCTACCAGCAGCTGTCTTCAGAGTTATGATTAAAAATATAATAATCTTACCAACAAATTGACTATAATCAAAGGAAAATTATTATTAACAATATTTTATAAAAAAATAAAAAGGTAAATAATAAAACTAAAATCCGACATATCACTCAATAAAGCTCAACTATTTCTGTTAAAATTATAATTTTCACAAAAAATGTCCTTGTTGGCGAAGTGATATATTGTTAATTGAATAAATTAAGTAAACGTTATAAAAAACAGTCTTTTGAATTTTTTTTTCATAACTTAATGAGTGCACCATGTTCAATTTAATGTGACCGCTTATAACCAGAGGACGATCAAGACACTTTCAATGATACCACATTTTCCAAATTGTTATAAGCGGCTTAGAAATTAAAAACGGGCCCAACACGAAGGGCAGAACGTATTAAGATGCGTTGATCAATAAAAAAATTGTGTCAGAATAGACACCTGCAAAAAAAATAGTGCAAGACAAAAAGACACTTGTGGAGTTTGGTATGCCACCACTTATATATTCAGTAGTCTTTTGCATACTAGTACCTTTTTTAGTAGTGTTCAAAACACTACAGCCACATTAGTGTTGAAAACAGGTACTATTGCGGGTCCCTGACACAGAAAAATAATGATTTAAATAAGCAAAAAAAATAAATACAAAAAAATACGATAGGACTTGATAAATACAGTTCGCACCATCTTTGAGCAATGCAACGAGTTTCATCTAAGCAGCCTTCATTGATTAATAGAAAGCCTTTGATAGCCTGAAACGCCCTTTTCTCTCGAGCACTTTACTTAACCGAAGCATGCCTGAAAAGATTATCAACATGATCATGAGCCACATACAATAATTTCAGCCATTCTGGTATACTTTCTGATCCATTTTCAATTCAAACTGGAGTTGGGCATGGATGCGTTCTGTCGCCTTTACTCTTTGTTTTGACGATAGAGGTACTTAGAGCTTCACTCACGGGGCGCAAAGGCATACAATGGAGCCCGTTTAATTAGTTAGAAGATCTAGAATACGCAGACGATCTATGTTTATTATGCCATAAGTGCTACGATCTACAAGAAAAT
This sequence comes from Chymomyza costata, assembly GCA_018150985.1. Lineage (NCBI taxonomy): Eukaryota > Metazoa > Arthropoda > Insecta > Diptera > Drosophilidae > Chymomyza > Chymomyza costata. Next base: position 2,139,984 of record JAECWU010000089.1, on the reverse strand, counting down.
CTCGAAAGAATTGGACTAGAAATTAATAGGTCAAAAACGAAAATCATGTGCAGCGGATACGCCGCAACAACAACATTACATTACAAACGAAAGGTTGGAGAGCGTTCGATCTTTTGTGTATCTGGGCAGTCTGGTTACTAGCAGAAGCGGTGCGGACGAAGACGTCAAATCACGCATTTGCAAAGTGAGATCTGCATTTGCACAATTGGGCCCCATTTGGAAATCTAGTTAACTTGCCACTGAAACGAAACTTCGCATATTCAAATCTAACGTAAAGTCTTTGCTCTTTTACGGGTGTGAATCCTGGAAAGAAACGTCCAGCATAAATTCTCAGACTCAGGTGTTTGTAAACCGGTGTCTAAGAAGAATTCTGCGAATTTGGTGGCCCCAACGAATTTCGGAGAATGAATTATGGTCACGCACCGAGCAACCACAAGTAGCGTATGAAATTAAACGCCACAAATGGAACTGGATCGGCCACACAGTAAGACGACGAAATGATAACATCGCCCGACAGGCTCTCCGCTGGAAGCCACAAGGTTCTAGACGTCCCGGGGCGCGAGTTAGAACATGGAGGCGAACAATCGAAATAAATTCTCATAACAAAGTTAGGTTTAAGTTGATTGTTGAGGCTCTATGCTCACTTTAGGAGTCCAGAATACATTGTAGTAGTAGTAACATAGCTTATAAAATTTTAGCACAACCTTGTAATATTGAATGAATTGAGATACGTTTTTTGTTTAAGCTCAAAGGCTTGGACAACTAAAGTTTTTATATAAAATAAAAAAAACTCGTTTTTATGATTAAAAGCCTATTTAATTGTACTGAATATTTCATCATTCCAAAAAACAGTTTTTTTTTTTTTTAATTATTAATGTACGTACAACTTTTATTTATTATTCAAATTTGCAGATTCATTCGAGCGTCCTCTCCTTAGCAAATATTTTTAGCCCACGGTGCAGCAAAAACTTGTTGCTAAAAGAAAAACACGCGCCAAAATACGAGAAACAAAAAAAAAAAAAACCGCAAGCAGTCAACACTCTACTCAACACAATATCATACTCCTATTGAGAACCAAACCGAGCCGTACCGAGCCACCCACCCACAAAAACAAAACTCACCTGCCAGACCTGCCAGGCAGGGTGCCTAGCCAATTTTTCGGCTATATGTGTGGTGAAGAGCGCTTCGTGTTTGGCGCTCATTGAAACAGTTGCGTCGCGACTAAGGAACGAAACGGACGTGAAAGCGCTTGTAAGCAGTCCCTGGAGGAAATCCAAAGTTGGCATAATTAGTTCAAAACCAAATCACTTGTATGTGCAGTTAAGATAGTTTATTTAAAAAGTTTTAGTTTTGAAAAATTTTAAAGTTTTCTGTGAAAAAAAAAAACAAAAATAATATATAGTGTATATAATTGTGTTGTATTTAACACAGTTGCTGGACTTTTAAAAAGAACTCGCGCTTTCAGTTTGATGCGAACGCTGCGACAAAACGAACGAGTGCAGTTGGTTTATATCAAGTGTTGAGTTAAAGTTTTTTTGAATAAAAAAAGAAGCTAATATATTAAAAAAAAAAATAAGAAATCGGTAAACAATAACTGCATAATTTGGCCAATTGTAAAATAGCTTTCATTCTTTTTTAAAAACTCAACTAACCCAACAAATTTGCTAATATTATAAAATAGTTTGTAACAACTTTTTATTAAATGCATCCAAACCCAAATATCTATATACTACAATATATATTAAACACTTTTAATTATTAATTAATGATATAATTAATCCAAATAAATAGTTAGAAATTGCTATTAATAGAACGTTATTTACCTAATTACTATAAATATTCACCAGTTTTATTTATATGCCCCATTTATTTAACACTTATAGCTGCATATACACCTACTTTGACCGAATGTTGAAGGATCAGTTCTACGAATTTCTTTACGATTTAGTTTTTCGCCTTAGTTGCTTTTCAATTTTATATATGCTTTTTGTTATATATTGCACCTACCGCCTCTGGTTCGGGCGCACTAATGACAGGATCCAGATAGAGCCAGGTAAGTGCCAGCAGTCTCTACTCATTAAACTCATTTATTTGGCATCCCTTCTCCAGAGCGGAGCATGACAAAACAAAGACTTCAAATTGCTGCCACTGAAGTGGCCAAGTTTTATTAGATGTGGCTCAGAATTACCGAATACATCAAACTTTGTGCCTCATGTTATGTGTAACTTTTGTGCAACTTGAAGTAGCTGCAAAGTTAGATTACGTTTTTAGTCCGAAAGTTTGTGTAATTGAAATGCAACTTGAGCGGAAAAACTTGCTTACAATTTGAGCGAAATTCCATTTAGCACAAATTAAATGACGAGGATACATGAAGCAAAGGCAAAACCACAATATTCGAACATTTCAAAACAAAAATTTCAGCAAAATGCTTCGTTTTAATAAAAAAAAAAAAAAAATCAAAAGATACAGATTATTTATTCTGGATTGTGATAAGCATTGAAAATCGAACGAACCATTAGTTGGTAAAGTTTATCAGGCTTATCAAAATCGATAAGCTTATGTGTTGCACTGCGTAGGAATAACAACTATAAGTATATAATAAATACATAATATGTAAAGGTGTGTATATATGTACATATTTGAATGCCTCTGAAGTGTTGGCGCACTTTTATAAGACACTAAATAAAAATGGTGCTTAACAAAAATCTTGTAGCATACACTGCAGCGCGAAAATGTTATTGTTGTTGCAAATGGTTCTTTAGTACAGTACAGTTTCACCTCGTCCAGTGTTTCCGAAAGAAGAATAGAACGTTTTACTAGTTTTAGTTTTTCGTTTTTCTATTGAACTCTCAAAGGTTTGTACGACACCTTGATTTTAAAATAAAATAAACATAGCATCTACAATTTCTCCTAACTTCTGCGTTCTACGTTTTACGTTAATGAGAAAAGAAGAGTAGTCGGATTTTTTTTCGCAGGAGTTAGTTAAATTTTTACATTTTCAGGAAATTATACTATAGCCAAAAAATATGGACAGTTTTGATTTAATGCCACAAAGATAATCATAATAAGTAAAGTGGGTAAAAATTTTTATAATTTTAAACAAGTCATAGCAATAAGTAGATATAATATATAAATATTACAATATGTTAAAATATCTATATTAGCTGACTTTACAATAACCTTTTACTAAACAAAAATAATAATAATAATAATACTTGTTTATTTTTCACACATTTAATTTTCTCAACATCAAAACGAAATGAATCGAACTGGAAAGAAAATAGATTTTTTTTGTTCAACTTAAGTTAACTATAGATCAAAACGCTTTCAACCACACTATATGAGAAAAATAGATAAGGAAATATGAGAACGTAGCAAATAATGACACTCAGATCATGTGTCGAATTTTTGCAGCATTAAATGAAAGAATGCTATCGGCTGCGATTTATAGACGATTTTCATTATTCGATTATTCCGATATCGCTTTCGGTTTTTGCATAACATTTTCAGTTATGGATTGCCTGGTTAATGTTAACCTAATGTGGTGCGCAGTCGAGCAAAAGTAAACTAAAAACCACTTGCAAAAGTAGGACTCAAATCGTATAAGTTAGTTCAAATAATAGGTAAACGTTCTCCAAAAGCAATTGTTGTACGATCTCCTGCCCAAACGAATAAATGAAATTAAATATGTAAGACCCATGATTTGCTCTGGAGAATTCACGCTTTAAAAAAAATAATTAAAGTTTGGATTTATTAGGAAGATTTTGTCAAAAAATATTTTTTTTTTTTTTTGCATATTGAATGCAGGATTTTTTATATCACAGTGTGCAAAAACCTATACTGTTGTACGTCAATGACGCCAAATAAAATGCGCAAAAATGTAGATATAAATATTGTATCTAATGACAACTTATGTAGATAGTGCAGTATTTGCGCAAATTGAGTTGACTATATATTTAGCTAAACAAAAACGTATGTAAATACGTAGATTATAATGTACGCTGTGCTAATAAATAATAAAAATGTGATAAATTTAGGTTGATTTTGATATAATCGATAACAAAAAAAAAAAAATAAAATAACTTGAATGAGTTGGAACTTATGGCTACCTCGCCATAATGCCCTCGGGTTAGACTTGACAAAGTTAAAAATTAGTTGAATTAGATAGGATGCATGCGAAATTAAGCGAAAGACAAAGTATGTAATATTAATAATAAGTAAATAAATATTTCTTAGAGCAAAAAAGAGGTGCGGTAAAATTTTATCTGACATACGTAGAAATTCTCTATATGGTTGGGATAGAGCACTTTGGCTTATGACAGTTGTGAATTTTTGGAATTTTTTATTTACACACACACACACGCGCACATAAAAGACACACGCATGCAAACATATGCAGTTGACATTCTTGCACGCACACAAACTTGCTAGGGAAAAAAGTTCAGGACTGTTCCGGTTTTCCTTTACGACTAATATTTCATGAAATCGCATTTATATGTATACATAGAGATTAAATTAATGATTGCAATAATTAAAAATTATTTTAGCAATAATAGCTGCGTTGTTTGTATGCGAATTTCGTCAATTCGTAAACAAATAAGTGAATTTCATTTTCACTTTACTTTAGTAAAAGTGATGACCGGAACAGGACTGTATGCCTTTGTTTTTGGCAAACAATAATATGCATTAAGCCTTTGGGCTGCTTTCAGCAGTATATAGTGGGACAGATGGACAGCCAAACCCAAAGACACATGAGCAAGCACATACTAATACATACATAAAAGAAACACACTTGGGCATTTACAAAGGAGTTTATTTAGTAGCTATGACTGTGAAATAGGTATGTGAACAATAATAACTAACATTAGCTTGGTTTTCAGTTGTAGCTTTACTAACAGCAACAAAAATTTAAGTAGCAGTACACATATGCTCTACATATATAAGAGTACCTAAATGATATATATTTTATATTTTAGAATCTTAGTCTCACATCCCTTTTTCCATAGACTAACATGCTTTTTGCTTATATCTATGTGACACTGTCTTGATTTATCTTGCAGCTCCAAGAGTTAAAATATTTTTTTGCTTCTGGCCAAAAAACTAAATGTCTAATATAAAATGTTTGAAAGAAAAACAAGGGTTTTTACTGCTTTTAGCTTTATCTTTTGTGTTTATACCAAATACTTGGAAAGGATGACCTAAAAGAGTAATCAAATTGGTATACTTGAATGAAGTTGTCTCTAATAATACTTAATATTCTTGTTTTAGTTTAAAAAAACTAAATTATTTAGGGTGTTTTTTGTTGATCGCCAAACCTTACTTTTGCAATTCCCCTACAATGCACAATGGGCTAGATTGTCAAGTTTAAATATGAAAAAAATATGATGGCATAGTAACAAAAATCATACGAAGTAGACTTTTAGTTTGTTAAGTGCATTTACTATTTGTAATTTTTGTGTTGTCCTTGAAAATAATAAAAAAAACTTGTCAAAAATACATGTGCTCTGTGGAGCGAAAAAAACTTTCTTCGAATATGTGCTAAAATATTTTTTGAAGTGCTAACTTCTACCTGTTATTAGCCCTTTTTCAAAATTAGGACATGCTCCTGGTTTTTGGAAAAGTTTTAGTTCAGTCACGTCACCTTGTTTAATTTTTCGGCTTGGCAATAGAAAAAGTTCAGAGAAAATAAATAAATAAATTCACCTAAAATTTTTATTATTTTATTTTATAATTTGTATTATTTTAAGTAACTATTGTAAAGCTGTAATATAGTTAATATATAATATAATTAATAGTAGGTAGTTTGCCACTGACCCATTGGGTGAATTTTATTTGGCCGATGGCCAGCTATGCCCCTACCCACAGCCAATTGTGGTCAGTGCCCAAACAAGTTGAAACCAGCAAAATTGTCCTGAGGCAAGCTAGGTATTTTTTCTCTGTGCATCGTTGAACATCGTTGAACAAGTTTTTCTACAACCTAGAACATCATGTCATTAATATTCAAGCAGCGGGATATCTGAATAATTTGCCCGTAAAGGGAGGGAACTAGACTTCTTTGCTATTTATTTGAGCAATTCTCTGGGCTTTCTTGAAGATATGAAGATTTTAATTTTATAATTCTCCACAATTCTTCTAACTTTTAAATTTAACTTTAAATACAATTCCCAAGCTTAGTAGGTCAAGTCTTCGGTTATCACTTCGGCTATCACTTCGGTGCATAAGTTCGACCCTTGCGGGCTGCGGTTCAAGACAAACAAGACAGTGTCACTCTGTAGCTTCTATAGTAACCAAAGTATAATCTATGCTGTATTTTAGCTTATTTTATTTTAAAAACTTTTTAGTACTCGCAACTGTATAATATTGATTACTAATCACATACTTGAGCTTTACAAGTTTTGACTTGTTCTAATAAAATTTGATTTTACCATTACAGACCGGCTAAGGGAATTGCAGCAGAAATATCGCGATCTATTGCTGCGATGTCCTATCTTTTTGAATGACAACCAATATCCTGAGCTAATCGATGAAATCGAAGAACTGCTCAACGAATGACAACGCAGTCTATCGACATAAATCTAAAAATTCCGTTTAATATTTAAAATCGACATAATTTTATTTAAGTGAGCAAGTACGAGGACGCGATTTTTGACAATGTTTTGCTAAATTAAATTTCCAAACCGAAGGCCACCAACCAAGGCCAACTGAGTGTCTTACAACTCAATTGAAAAATGTTAACAAAAATTATACATTAACAACAAGCTAAAAGAAAATAATTGCAGTGTAAGACATAGCCACAACTTTGAAGATGTGTTTTTTGGTTCCTTTTTATTATCCTTACGTGTCGTATGTGTCTGTGCGGAATCTTAAGTTGAGAACTTAACGCGGTTTTTCAAGAATTCAAACGTTGGAACATTAAATTTTTGTATTTCTAATACGAAAGTTGTGGTGTGGCCTAAGGTAAACATTTGGATTTAGTTTATTACGTGAAAAAAAAATTAACAAAATTTTTCGAGTGGCGTTAAGACAAAGTTATGTTTCGTATAATTTATTGTAGAGTAAATAAATATTTATAACGTGGCATATAATAATAATCGTTAGGTAATAATAATATTTAATCGTGAATTAAAAAATCATATCATACTAAGTGAAGATGGCTATGGAATGGATTACTGCTATGGACAAACGGTAGGTTTATTTTATTTTTTTGTTTTAATAATAAGAAATTTTAATATAAATGCATGGAATACGTTTCGCAGCTCATAAAAGCTCGAAGGAAGTTTAAAGCACTTATCATTGATGCTCAATGGATTACTTTCTAAAATTTGTATTTAAATTTTTCTTAAGGGACTTATAATAGTTATTCATTTACAATTATTTACTGAATTTTATTTGTTTTAAACGGCCCTAAAAATATGTCGCTGGGAGCGATGATCGTTGCGTTGTGGCTGCAAACACGTGTAATAGATCTTGGATCTGCTTAATTTGGTGTTTTCTTGTTTACCTTTGATGTGCAGGAGATACCACGGTGCTCCGATCATTGCTCTTAGAATTTTGGACTGTGCTCACTCTGGTAAATGGTTTCTACTAGATTCTCTATCTAATTTCCAAAATAATCAGTGGCTGGTTTTGATTGGGTAAAGATGACCACCGAGATTCCGAAGATTCACAGAACGTTCATCGGTGCCTCTCGAACGATATGATATCTCTCTCAGTTTATAAAAATTATCCTGAAAGAACGATTTGCAGAATATTAGGAAAATGCCTAGGCAAGACTATGCAAGACGATTGAACCACATTTGATTTCAGTACCCGAATACCATCGCATCACTTTTAAAGCTAAGCGGATGTTGGCCAACATCGATGTTTTCGATATATTTTTAGCTTCGATACATCGATGTTTCGATACATCGAAGTACATTTGGCGGCCATTTTTTGAATTAAATTAGAGTGGGCCATCTGTTGGTTTGGTTATATAAGTAAATAATAAAATGGAATTTACAAACAAACCAAGAGATAACTATATTTTTATAATATACATTTCAAAATTTATTACGTTTCACAGAAAAATAAGCAAAGAAATAATAAATAACAATCCAAAAGGTTATACAACGAAAACATAAGATAATACAGTTCACAAAAAAAAGTGGTGTAAACTTAAAAGGTGACAGAGGTATCCCTTATGGATTTTGAGCATCTGTAATCCGAAGTCAAAAAAAACTCGTTCATAAATGCTTTATGAGATGATCACCAAAAAACCCATAAAACGAGATAATTTGGATATTAATTATCTAAGAACCCTTGGATCGGGGTTTTTCGGACTTTGGGGTGCCTCTGTCACAACAAAAGAAATTTCTGTTCCAGACAGAATTGCAGTCTCATAATCTTTAAACTAATTTGAGATCCCTTCATTATGGTTATTAAATAAAATCATGTCAACGTTTTTTGATTGAAGCGAACTCCGCTTGTCGCTCACCAGATTGCCAGCCTTGCTTAACTTTAAAAAATATTACCGTCCAGTAATTCAACGGGCAAATGCTTGAATCTAAGTTTTTATTTCGAATCTTTTGGGATTTGTTTTTTTCTAAACAAGCGAAAAGTGTCTGAAACGTAGATGCCGTTGATTGCCCATATTTTGCCCATAATGGGATTTGGTCGATAATCGAAATAAAATATCGATGATCGGAAAACAAACATCGATGCATCGATATAAAATCGATGTTACTTCCAGAACTACCATGCACTATAAATATGTTGCAAAAAGTTCAAAATTAATAGGTAATATGTAATTATTTATTTTTATTAATTTACGATCTGCAACTTGGGTACACAGCACCTAAAAAAACGCCCGAAAGCTTCCTGCTCCAGTTAAGCATTATTTTTGAGTACTTTTAAAAGGTTGAGTTTTCGCCCCGAATAATTTACAATTGTTATTTAAAAGCCCTATGGTTTTGAAAATGACTCTATTTCATAATAAAGAGGAAGGTATGCCGTTAATAATGAAAAACAACATCAGCCAAATGACCACCACGACCACGCTTATAGGACCATATCCTTTTCATGAAATTTTCCATAAACAAATCGCAAAGTGGCTGCCCTATGTCCTCGATAGCCTCACGAATTCTATCTTTGAGGTCTTGAATCGACGCTGGGCTGTTGGCGTAGACCTTATCTTTCACGTGGCCCCAAAGGAAACTTTTCCCGTAAAAGAGCAATGGTTTCGTTGCTTGTGTGGCACGTAGCGTCGTCTTTTTGAAAGTAAACGTTGTCCAGATCAATACCATCCAACTCCGACCACAAAACATCATTAATCATCTCTAACTGTTTATCCAACCTCATTTTCGAAAAAGTAAGGTCCAATGACCCCGCTGGACCATAAACCGCACCAAACAGTCACACATTGAGGATGGGGAGGCTTCTCAACAATAACTCTTGGGTTTTCCGAGCCCCAAATGCGACAGTTTTGCTTGTTGACGTAGCCACCGAGGTGGAAATGGGCCTCATCAGTCAAGATGATTTTTCGATGGAATTCCGGATTATTTTCATGCATTTCAAGGACCAATCAGCAAAGACACGACGTTGTTGATGATCGGCCGTCTTGAGCTCTTGCGTTAACTGAACTTTATAAGGCTTAAGACCCAAGTCTTTATGCAAAATACGGTGTAATGACGTTTGTGGAATGCCCAATTCCAATGAACGACGAGGAATGGACAAACCTGGGTTTTCTTCAACACTTTGGGCTACAGCAGCAATATTCTCAGTTGTTCTAGAGCGACGTGCACGGGTTTTATTGTTCACATCACTAACTTGTCCCAACAGCTCGAATTCGTCCACCAATTTCTGTATTGCGGTCCGACAAGGTGCTTCACGACGACCCAAAAAGGCTTTAGTTTTGCGAACTGTGACTGCAAGATTTTCACCATTTTTGTAGTGAATTTTAATAATTTCAATGCGTTGTTGAAGCGTGTATCGTGTATACACGATATATATCTATATAGCTTTTATATATAAAAGCTTCAAAAGTGACAGCTACCGAAATACCGGGTGATTCAAAATAACACCTCTTGTTGAAAAACCCTATATATAATATGCAGTATGTGCCAGAGTAGCATTTAATTAATACAAATTTCTGACTATTCTTTTTTTTAATTATCTCTTGAGTAGCAAAATGTTTTATGTAAAATTTTAATAGCAAGGTTCCATAAATAAAACGCTATCTGACTTTTTTTGTTTATTTTTAAAACCAATTATTTGTTTTCAGGCTTTCCCGCTATGTTTTTTTGACATGCTCCGCCTTGTCTCGTTGTTTCAAAAAGCTCAGCTAAAAAGACTGGCAGGCAACAAAAACAACAACAACTGGTTGAACATAAAATAAAATCCAAGATTGTAGCATTTAAAAATGTTCATGTCATGCTCGACATTCATTTGTCAAGAAGCAACAGCTGCGTTCTCCATTCAGTAATGGAGGGTCCTTTAAGGCATATCCGGCAAGCCCCACAATCCATGCCCAACATACATGCCCCCGCCTCCATACACTCAAGACACACTTTCTGCTGAAAATTATACGGTTTATTAAATCACAAAGTTATTGTTGTTTTACACTTAGACGTTTCTATAAAGAGAGTTTCTTGAATTTTCATGTTTTCTATTTTTGTTCCATGATTTGAAATGCAATTATTTTGTCCACTTTGAAAGCTGTTCCACTTGATTAACCGCTTTAAGGGGGGAAGAGACGCTTCAAGCAGTCCAAAGCAAATTTATATCCATTTTTACATACTTGAACTTCAAATATCTTAGCCAAGACCTTTAAGTATTGATTAGTTACATATTACTTTATGGACATTATAGACGTTGATGGGCTTTTATTGAAAATTTGCTTGGGGGAACGCTCTTAAATGGTATCATTAACGTTGTAGTCTGCATCATTTAAAATGACCAGGAGGCATGGCCCTGGCTTGTGCCACAAATACATGGAGCGGCTTACTTTTTAATTCCAAAATTTTGAATGCTCTGTACATACGGTACAGTAGGACGCGTGCCAGACAACAATGATCCTTATGCATCGTTGGATGGGCAATATGTGAACACATTACACTGATAAAAAAACAGTCTGAATTTATGATTTTTTGGTCATAACCAACTGGGTACGAAAGTAACGCAAGATTGACTTTCTTGAATAAAGATTTTTGGGAACAAGTCAAAAAAGTCTTGAATTAATATTTTTCATTATTTTACTCTGAAAAAAATTGTTGAAATAAAAATCGGGCAAAACTTAGACAAACAAAAATCTTAATTAAAGATAAAAGATATGAATATTCAAGATTAATATAAGTCTCATTTTGTTTTCCAATTTCTTACAATTTTGAAATAAAATTATTCTAACTTGTTTTAAGAAAAAATTGGGTTAGTTTTATGTTTCCGCACAAAAACTTATAAGAAATAAATATCTTTGAGCGTAAATTAAGACAAAAAAGATTTGTGTTATTGTGATCAAAATATGAAATATGATTAAAAAAATCTAAAACTTATATGTAGCTTTGTATTAAGTTTAATATAAATTTATTATTATTTACTAATTCCACATTTTCTCTAACTTTTTATATTATTTTAAGTATTTTTGGTCTTGTTATCAGAATTTTTTGGCTTGATTTTTTTTCCCCCTTATTAAAGACTGTTAAGCGTATTAGACGATTTTTTTGCCTAATCCTTATCATTTTTTTGCCTTCAGTTTAATAAATTAAATCAAGTATACGACACATCGGTTAATAACTTTAGCCGATCAGGATGGCTTAGAGTTAAATAACTTGAAAAACTGAATTTTCTAAAAATAAATGTATTTCGGAGAAATAAATTAAAATTTAAAAATAAAAAAAAGTCGAATTAGCCTAAGATCCGTTTAACCCTCCTTCGGACACCTGGGTCTGGCCCGACCTATTTCGTTTTTGACCATTAATTCAAAGTATTTCTAATTTAGATATCGACTTGCGCTTCCAGGTAGCTTCCTAATTTTATTGGCTACCGATCCATGTATAGTAGAAATATCAAAAAGTTCTTAAAACGGACGAAATAAAGGATTTATTAAGGACGGACACAAACATGAGGTAAATTCCCATATATCTAAATACATAGGGGTCCAGCCAGGCATCATGTGACGTCCGAAGGGTTGAAAATATGTGTCCGACGGAGGGTTAAATCTTGGCAAGCCCCTTTTCTATAAATACTATTTCTATTTGTTCACTATATATAAAGTTAAAACACAGCAAACATAAATTATGAGCTAAATGCTGGAACTAAAGATGTAAAAATAAACTAGATCAAATTTGAAAAAAAGCTTATGTATAGATACATACAAATATATGTAGGATTGATGGCTTATCCGGGTTTATTTAGTATAATTTAATGCATGCAAAAGAGTCTTGAAGGTAGTGCAACTTTAATTAATTAAGTGACTACAACTTTAACGACTTTTCAATTTTAATGTTCGGCTGCTCTGACTACCGCTTCTAAACGGTTTTTTTTAGAGTTACACAAGTTTAAATCATAATAAAACAAAGAAATATATTTTTACTATCAATGAATCAGGCTTTATTGGATAGAAAATTTTATGACGCCACGGCTGACGCGTATATGGCGCAATCTGGTGTTCAATTGTCTCTGGTTCATCGACGTAGACATTTTCTGTGGATGTAATTTTGTTTCGACAAAAGCTTGTGGATTATACTCACTCCAAATGCGAAAATTCTACTTATTTGCGTATCCAGTCAACCAAAAATGCGTTTTATCGGGGAACAAAATTTTGCATTTTGAATAAGTTTGACGAACGGAACATTTATTTTGATAAAAAATTTAAACAATTTGGTTGCGTTGCTCTGGTGTTAGTCTATCCATAATGAAATGTCAAACCAAACTCAACAAAAAGCAACTATCAGGTGTTAAATGGGTTATCAGATAAATCAGTGTTGTCAACTCAAAGTTGTGAACATCTAAAAAAAAACACGCTGTACAACTGACTCTTTCGGCTGTTCATTCTCTACTTCTCGCTCTCGGCCGCTTAGTGCTCTTTGCTGTTGTCCGTGCTGCCAACTCCTGCTTACCATCTTTGCATATATGTATATTCATTATTGGCTTAAATCCCATCATATGTTGGAGTCCTTGACCAAGGCTGCATAATCAATCGGCGTATGGCCAAGAGCTTAAATAAACAACTTCTCTTTTCATGGTCTGCCTATGCTTCAAAGTTAAGCGGACCAAAAATATCCTGCAAATGTGTTGACCCAAAACAGACACACACACACACGCACATGCACACATATATGCCCGCAGTTGGAAATGGCCAAGTCAGCTGGCGCCGCCAAAAAGGTCAAGTGCTAAGGGCTTAAAGCATGCAACATTTGTTTGCTTTTGTGAGTGTGTGTGTGTATGTGCGTGCGTGTGTTTGTGTTGGTATGTAATTTGGGCAAATATTTTTAATTACTGCTTTTGTTTCTATGATTCATTTGATTTCTTTATTAAAAATTTAAGATTGTTTATGATAAAAAGGCCACTTATTAATAATTTTCATCCTCCTTCTATGAATCACAAGATTTTGAGTAAACTATATTCTGTGCCGCATATTTTACATAATTTTCATATAAAAGAAAGGCAGAAATTTTAAAATTTATGGAAGTTTGAATGTTATGGTTGTGTTTACTGATTAATTGTGATTAAGATCCTTTTATTACGCGAACAACCTTATGCTTGGCGACGTTTTAAATACGATTTCGACTGCTTGTTACAACGACGCTTCGTTACTGACTCTGCTTCTATTTTATGCTTCTCGCTGCTGCACCAGAGCTGCCGACTCGTCTCGCTAGTCATCTCAAAACGATTACTGCCAACTCTACTTCTGGGCACAGACACGTCTGTTTATCGAGCTGTACGTTGTGCATACAAACGATACGGCAGACAGTACAACCACATTTTAAAATTTCATGTGTAAACAAAACATTGTGAGCTAAGATGGAGTCAAAAATAATTGCATGTGCTATAATTGAGAAGCAAAATCAAAGGTCAGGAGTAAAATGGAAGAAATTCTTCCAACGAAGCCAAAGAAATACGGAAAAAATTTTGTGAAACAAAGCAATTGAAGGAAATTTGAGTAAAATAAATTCTATATGGAAGTTAACTAGTTTCGTTTTATTTTTTCATAATTGAGTTCGACTTGAAATTATTTAATATTAACAATTTTTTAGTTATTCATAGCAACTTCAAATAGGTATTTTTTTATAATTGAACTAGGCTTAGTTGGTTAGTAATTACAAATTAAATGGGTAATTTTTCTTAATTGAACTAGACTTACAATTAGTTAATAATTACAAATTAAATGGGTAATTTTTCATAATGAAACGAGGCTTACAATTAGTTAATAATAATAATAATTATTTAAAAAGGGACTATTGAAATTTTGAATTTTGTGAAACAAAAAAAAAGTGGCATTATTGAAAAGTTTGAAATTAATTAATTACTCGTTGATACTCCGTATCCGCATAAGCAACACCTGCATTTCTTGTCTGCCTTTCGGATCGCTAAAAAAAAAAGAACATTCGTTTATTATGGGTTGTGAGCATTGTGTTTTCAATACATACCACATTTGAAATACCATAAATTCGATACAAACATATCTTCGGCAGCGGCTCCTGACTTTTCACTTTTTAATACTTTTTTACGGTTACGTCTATATGATGTACGCATATTTGCTATCTTTTTTCGCACATCCTCTAGTGAGGCATTACTTTTAATTTTTTTATATGCTTCTAATAATTTTACGTAGCACTTGTTGCGCACGTGCTTGTATTTGTAATTGGCATTTTTAACATTCCACAGGTCTGGCATGGTAGGTAGGTGTAGGTAACGGCGGCTGCTGTCTTGAAAAGCCAGCATACTTAGGCCTAGACCGGTCCGTTGTGAAACCGCGAACCTCTCTTTAACCCTTCTCCTGAGATAATCACGCTAAATGGATTCCCATCCTGTTGCTGCAATGTAGCTTGCAGAAGAAGTGCTCTACTGATTCAACTTCTTCTTCGTCTTTGCAGTTTCTGCAAAAGTCATGGCTCGGAACATTCATTCTGGTCGCATGTGTCCCGACAAGCCAGTGTCCAGTGATCGCTCTGACAACTGCCGAACACTGCGACCGTTTGAGTTCAAAGAGCCTTTTTGGATCGTTTTGGTTCGATTTTAGGTCATATTTGGCGACTGATTGTGCAATGGGGTGTATTATACCACAGACTTTGTATGTGAGAGCTAAATAAACAAGCCTGGCATACTCAACAAAATCACGCATTTCTTGACTTTCCTCCACGTAATTGATTTTTGTTTTCTTTTTTTAAGTTGCTCATGAATTCCGATATACACAAACAATAATTCGATCATAAAATAGACCCATACACGATACGACAGTCTGTCCGATTTGCCAAAAATCCAAAACTTTTCGATTTTTCGTGCGACCCTCGTACTACTTCATACGGCAGCGCCACACACAATGCAATCAAAATACAGCCCGCTTGATAAACAGCCGCGCTGTACGACACGTTGTATAATGTATGGCTTGCTTCACACTTTATTCATTTGTGCCATAACAAGGACATGCAATACACATATGACAATAAGATATGTGGGATGTGGGTGGAAAGGGAAATGAGGCCACCGGGGTTGCACTGAGAGTGAGAGCGAGGCATGGAGAGCGAGGCATAGAGAGCGAGTAGAATAAGAACAAAGTAGAATAAGAACAATGGAGGTAAGCATCGCTGACGCGCACGAAGCGAGAGTCAGTCGATCTCGAAGAGCTATACAGTGAAGTCGATCAAGGAGAGTAAAACAGTGAACTACACACGGAGTGCGTTGATTTGATTTGAGTTGGACTATTTGATTTGAGTTGATTTATAACTAAGCATACTAATAATTACCCGTTAAATAAATATTAATTGTGATTCAAACCCACAGATATGTTTTTTAAAAAAACACTTGAGAACTCTTGGATGAAAGTTTCAGAGATAGTAAGGGACCTTGTTCTAAGTCTAAAACCGAGTGTTTGTATTTGTGGGTAGCAGGCGTGGTACGGTTTTTGCATGATATCTTTTTTTCTATCAATCTTAGAGTCATGGTGGATATTGTTGCCAATAAAACCATCTATCAAGACTTAAATTAAGATTGCATTATTCGGTTCAAGCATAATGCCTGTTTAAAGCTAACAGTTGGAAATCGTGTTTGGTGTTTTTCGAATAATTTGCAAATATCTCAAAATATCTACAAAATGAGACCTCAATCACTTTCCTACGATAAACAGTTTTCGAGCAATCGAACAAATCATGACTCTAAGTTTGATAGAAAAATATTTCTTTGCTTTTAAGGTTCGTTTGGAATTTTTACTAAAAGCTTCCAAATCGTATTACTTTTCAATTACTGGCGAAACACCAGAATCACGATATTTTTAGCGAACATTATTAGTCTAGATGATTTGAATTGAATAAAGAAGACCGTGCGGGGGTCGGTAGAATACAATAATTTTCAAAATCCTCAGTAGATTTTTATTTTACCCATGTATAGAAAGGCAAAGAATCATGGTAATTGAAGAAATGTGCAGCATTAAGTGAACTACAAAGTAACATAATAACAAATAACCACAAGAAACTATTCAATTTGCCAAACATTATGGCTATTTACAAATGTTGCGTACATTGACATTCCACAAATCTATAGCATAATATAGCCCATGCATGCATAACACCTCATTAAGAGCCAGCAACTCAAGTTCCATTGTATGCCGGAGAAATGTTAATCAAGCTAACCACAAATCAAATGATCAAATTTGGATGGAATTAATGATGTAAACAGGGCATAAAAGCCGCACACTGACAAATAGCTGAGAAAAGAATTTACATAAAATCAGGCAATAGAATAAACGAAATGGCTTAAAGTACTTTTGTCCGTAATTCAGTTGATTAAGCTCGATAAATTTGGTTGTGTCGTTGGAATACTTGCGAGTAAAATGCATAATAAATCGTCTAAAGGTGAAAAGATCTCGGCTAAACGAATTGATATTGATGATGCTGCTAAGGAGTTGGCTTAAGCGAGCCAAGCTAGGATGGCAATCTGCTGCAGCAATTGCATAAACATTAATCATACGCGGTGTGTAACACACCTGCAGCAAAGTAACTGTGAACAAGACTATATATCTGTCAGACAGTACTAGAGGCAACTAGACGCCTTCAAGGACTTTGTTTAAGAGCTTTAAAAGGCGCACAAATACAATTTAAAGTAGCGCAGTTCTTAAAAATATGTCTCTTGCTTACATGCCAATTATATAAAGCTGCTTTTGTCCTTCTATTAACTGTCACTGTGAGTGTGTGTATGTGTGTGAGTGTGTGTGAGTGTGTTTAAAGCCATGAAATGCCATTATGGTAAATAACAATGTGTTGGTGCTGGCTGCCATTTTATTCCAAGCCTCAACAGCTTCCGCTTTTGTGGAATAAATGTGCGTACACATACACTCAGAAATATACATATACTATGTAAAGGGTGATTTTTTATGCCGTTGGATTCTAAACTTCCAAAGGAAAAAACAAAAAAGAAAAAAAGTCGGCCACGGACGATTTTGGGATACTTGTTGGTTCATTTAGTTACAATTTAAAAAAAAAAAAAAACTAAATACAATCGAACATTGCACCAAACACGTTATTTTGACCGATTCGTCCTATGGGGCTATATGATGTAGTCAACCAAATTTGGTACAGTGCTGGGAAACTCTAAAAAACTTTCGTATACCAAATTTGGTACTTGATATCTTTATAAACAAACGAGTTATCCATCTAAAATTTTTTTTTTTTTTTGAGGTCCTCTGGAACACCCCTATGGGATTTATATAATATAACCCAGATATCCAAAATATAAAATAAACTTGTCTCCCCTTACCTAGCTCTTACCATTTCTGAGATTTGGGCATTTATACAGACGGGCGGATAGACAGACAGAAGGACAGACGGTCATGGGTATATCGAATTCTCTTGTCACTCTGATCATACTTTAGGTAACTTTGGGGATCTCCGACGTCTCCTTCTGTATGTTACATAAATTTTCGGCTTGCACAAACTTAATATACCCTTTGTACCATAAGGTATAGGGTGTAAATATTCCAAAGCAGTCCTTTCTCACCAAGCTCAGTTTCCAAATTTTTTTAGCACCACACTTAGCTCGTGCGTTTTGGGCGAAAAAAAGTTTGGAAGTATTGAAGGCTCCTGAGGCTCACTTTGTTCTTATCGTCGCCTTTAAAGAAGCACTGGCCAACATTACCGCCAGACCACTGGCCGCACCAAATATGTAGTTTTTATCTTTTTGAAGCATTGACCTTCTTACTAAAATAAAACGATTTATTCGTTTCAAATGAGTTGTGACGTCAAAATAATTCGTTTAAAAAACGAAAGTGAATAAAATTACACCCTATAGAAAGGTATGGAAACATTCACAGCCATATAGACAAGTACTTGAGCATAGCTATTTGCTCTATTTGTGTTGGAAGCGACAAAAATGTACAACGCCCCTGCACTTAAGCAACAGCAACATTAACATAGCGCCCCGTCCAGTGCCCCTGGCTTGGGCAATACACAAAATACGAGTCATAATAATATCCTTGGCATACTAGGCGAATGAATTATGTATGAGTACCGCTGGTAAGTCAGCCGCCGCTTAACGGCAATAACAAAACACCAGCGCCCTAAAGTAGACCTTAAAAAATTTCAAAAAGCAGCTAAAAGTTGCTCGAATAACCCAACTTAACATAGTAGGTATGTACATTGTGCATATATAGAGAGGTTTCGCGTGTTTTGGCATTTATAGCAAGAACAGCAACAACAACAACAACAACAAGGTTTGCCGCAGTTTTAGCCGCAACGTCAGCTTTGGCCTGTTCCCTGGAATTTTTAATTAGGCAAACATAAACAACATTTCAACTTGAATGAATTTCGCTAAAACCACGCGAAATTCTGTTGCTGTAGTTGTTGTAGCTGCATGTATTTGATTGGAGAACAAACTACATATTATAGTATACTCTCAATTGCTTTGCTGTTGCGTTGGCTAATAACATAATGCCAAATGCTAACCACAAGCAGCTAACAGCTAAAAGCCACCAGCTTAAAACCCGCAGTCAGCAGCCAACATTCAGGAGTCAACCCACTGCCACAACACAATCCCTCAACAAGAACCCCAACAACACAACCAACAACCCCTCTCCAACAAGAAGCATTCTAATAAAAGTTCGTACATATAGCCTGCTTTTCAGCGGAAAGTTCAACTTTTTCCGAGCGAAAAAGTTTATTTAATTTGTGGTGCAGGCAATAGAAGAAATTATGAAGTGTGGAGCATGCAGGCGGTTGAACGTGGCCCACCAAAATGTGTATATACAAACTCGTTATAGTATATACACACTTTTAAAAAATATGTTTGTGCAAAGATTTGATTCTGGTCACAAAAGGATGAAAAACTTTAGTTTACCGTAGAAAAGGGACTCTACTTAGGCATCCAGGGCTTTAATGATTTCCAAGATCTGGAAGAATGTTGCTTCGAAAATTTAATCTTTTTAAACCGTTATTGCGGTTTTTTATACACTGTACATTGCAACAAAATTCGGCTTCATTTTACAAATAAAAGGGTTCGAGCTATTAAAGCTTATATTACAAAAATTACTTTATTTGACAAGAAGCGTCAGTCAACGCTTTGACTGATTAACATTTTCTTAACCTGCAATGGTAACATTGAGCAATGCCTAAAAAAAGGTTGGCATCTCTAAGTTTTTAGGTCGTCTTTACAGTACCGATTTACTGATTGCACGGCACATAGGTTTCCGCCATTCGAAAATAAATCGTATTTTCTAATGTTGTTTGAAATTCATTATTATGTTTATATCAATATCGGATGAAGCACGAATTAAATGCGTTCAAAGTATCCAAACAATAGTTGACACAAAACTGCGACTACTCGGATTTAAAACCTGAGTTCTCAGGACCTCATGCCTAAGTCAAGTTAAACAAAAAATTTGCAAAATTTACAAAAATTTTAAATGTCGATGTAAATACTGAACAAAATAGAAAATGTAATACAAATAAAGATGATAACTATACTTATCATTTTTAAATGTGTTCTAAGCTATATAAAAGACACAAAGAGTCGTAGTTGATTAGGTACAATCCGAATATTATATAGGTTAATATACCATACAAGTTCATTTGGGAAAATAATTCGATTAAAAAAAAAAAGAAAGTATACTCAAATTCGTTTGCCAAATTTAAATCTTGATTTGGAGAGCAGCAATTTGCAAGTTTTTTAGCATTTATTTTGGATCTGAGAATGCTTTCCACTGAATTAAGGGACAATTTTTGAGAAACTATTTTACCATCTGTAAAAAAAGTACCCGGAACTTGTAAGAAAACATATAAATTTATGTTTAATCATCCAAATTTATTTTGTCTTCTTCAAAGTAGTCTCAATTGCTTGCAATACAACTAGGATATCGGCGAACCCATTCTTCCATACACTTTTCGAAGGCCTTCAGTTTTTGTTTGATGTCTTCAATGGACTCATAACGTGTTCCACGGAGCGGCTATTTGAGTTAAGGGAAGAGGAAAATGTCACACGGAGCCAAACCAGGCGAATACGGTGGTTGTTCAATGGTATTCATTGAGTTTTTGGCTCTGTATTTGGTCAGAATCAGTGCTCTTTGCGAAGGCGCATTGTCGTCATGCATCGTTTTTCGAAACCAACCTTGCAGCGACGCGTCTCATGCCCATAGCATCAGATAAAAATGAATGAACGCTCATGTGACTGATGTTTAACTAACGAGCAATCTCTCTAACACTCAAATTACGATTTTGAAGCACTAAGTTCTTGATTTGGTCGATGTTATCTTCGGTTGTTGACGTTGAAGGCCGACCGGAACGAATCAAATCTTTGACCACTTCACGACCATTTTTGAATGATTTATACCATTCGTATACCTGTGTTTTAGACATAGAAGAATCACCATAGGCTAACAGCTGTTGATATAAGGCTCCAAAATACTTTGTGTTTCGTAAGAATTCCTTTTGAGTTTTTATGTATCCCAACAGCTGCATGAGTTTTGACAGCTGTCAGCATTTTTCAGTTTTGTTTCAATACAGTCAAATCACTCTTCCAAATCAGTGCTCTATAAAAAATACATGTGCATGGGACTATGGCCATTAACTGCTGAACTGACATTCCTGAACTAGCTATGCAATCAAAAAATTTTGACTCGGTTTATGGAACAGCGTTTTTAAAACTCTTTTAAAACACCCTAACCTAATTTGTAACAATGACGCAAAGACGACCAACATTTTTACGAAGCTTTATGTGGGACTTTGGAGGATCTAGAGGACCCTAGGTGGGTCAAAGCTACCTTCACGATGCCCCTCCATTTCACCCGATCCATTGTTTAGACTTCGTAGTTTTGGTCATTCATTTTACTCAAATTTGCTAGCACCGCATGCAGCCAGCGGTTTTTTGGTCGCCCTCTTGCGAGCGTTCCATATTGTCAAGATTCAAGATAAACTATAGTGTGGAGCTATCATACATGCCCGATCCACCGCAGGCGCTGGGACTTGATAAAGCGCACGATCGATTGATTGCGTATCAATTCTTCGAGCTCTGAGTTATAGCGCATTCTATAAATGTTGCCATCTACCACCGGTCCGTAAATTAACCGTAGAATCTTTTTCTCAAAGACCCATACCTCGCAGCCGTATGTCAAGGCGGGACGAACGAGCGTTTTGTACATCTGCAGTTTTGTATTTCGGGAGATTTGTTTTGATTTAAATAAGAGGATCTAACAGGATAAGGAAAAAAGAAGTGCTTCCAATGCTCTTAAAAAAATAATTTTTATTTCGATTCAAGGCTGAAGAGGGGAGTATAGATGCTGGGTGTAGGGGGTTAAAATACCTATGGTCGCCCCTGATTTCGCTAGTCCTTATCCTTGCTGAACTATATTGAGAATTCGATAAAAAGAGCCAAGTTCGTTATGGGTAGATTCGCCAGACTATCCAAATGCTGCACTAAGAAGTGCAGGACAGTCCCATAACAGGTGTTGGTAGCTTTCTATCTCCTTCTCATCCCCGTAGTTGCGATAAAAGTCGTGATAGGAAATATGCATCCTTTCGGCCATTAGGGCTATGGCGCAGTGCAACGTTACAGCTGCTATCGCTATCCTAGTCCTGCTCTTGTGGAGCCGCAGTAGTTTGCAAACTTGCTTTGGGTTTAAACTCGGGATCTGTAGCAAGCCGACACATTGTTCAAATGAATAAAATAAAATGTATTTATTGAGCCGTGTTGATTAAACGTTAATTAAACTTAAAGTTAATAATAAATTTTCAAAGTTAAGCTTTCATCGAGTCAGGAACCTTATTTTACTTACCTGTTTTCAATTTGTTTTCTTACTTACACTCGTTTTCAAAAAAAAGCAACCATATTTAAAGCAGTTAAGTCGAGGACGACTTTCTTTATTCCTGAGTTGAATTGAAGCTTCTGAAAATACATTCGATACTTAGTAGTCGGGTAGAAACAATGAGTCACGTAATAAAAAATAATCACTTTCGTTATAACCTGAGGACAGATGGACATGCAAAATTGAAATCCTCGAACGTTAAAAGCTTCTTAAAAATTTACGGCGTATAAAGTATGTATGAAAGTATGAAAATGAAAACTACGTAAAACTTTTGCGGGTAGCTCAACACTGGCAATTAGTATTGGCTATGTAAATTTCTCTTGTATTACTTTTACTCTCATTTTTGCGCTCTTCCCGGTTGCTTATGTACAATAAGTAAACAGAGACCTTATGCATGCAAGTATTTATGCATTTATTATTAAAAGCGAAGGGAAATAAAGAATACAGACATTTGCATATTTAATTTGTACACAAACCCGTTTAAAATGGCATTGGAATTTTTAATTTAAGCATTATTGTATTTCACTTGCCTTTTTGTTTTTGGGTTATGCTTTGTTTTTCCTTCTTCTTTTTGGTGCGCTATTGTTGGCCTTTGTCCTGTCCTGGCAGCAACTAAAATAAAAACAAAAAACGAAAAACTTATACTGAGGTCCTTACTTACTTTATTAGGGTCTACTATGGTATTTGGGGTTGCCGCAGCATGTGGCACACAGTTGATTTGCTAACAAATTAATTTCGAGCTCCAAAGGCGATAAATAGCAACCTTGTTTTGGGAATTCGTTTTTGTATTCATATTGCTGCTCTGGTGGTATCTGAATCAAATATCAAAACAATTGTTGGATGCATTCCAAAGCAAAGTCCTTGCACTTTACTAGAACTCAACTATTAAAATATTAATAATGCAAAAAATAAACTTGTTTGTTTGTTTGTCTTTCTTGTCGTTTTGCTTAGTCCTTGTGATCGCAACTTGCGTGATGTGGAACTAATATCCTGTCGTTTGCGTCGTGTGGAGCCATTGTGTCGCCTTCCAGGGTCAGCTTTGCAGCAATTGGCCATGTGCGGATTCTATGAGGACTTGGAGAAGGGTGTAACACGTAAGTAAAGATAATACATATATTATAACATGTGTGAAAAGTGTACATCACTTTGTTTAGTCCATTTATTTCCGTTGTTAAGTTAATTAATGTTTTTAATTTAATATGCTGTTTATTTACTTGACTTTTCACAGTGTTTCGTGCTGGGGAACAAGGACGTTTTTGGTATGCCGTTTTAGGGGGCTCTTTGGAGGTACGCTATCATGCGCATGCCGATTCCGATGGAAAGGTAAGTGAACTATCAACTACATTATGTGCTAGTATCTAGATGGGCGTGAAGCATTATTTCCCTATTCTACGGTAGATAAACCTATCACAATATTTATGATCCTTCGTAAGGAAAGAATTAGTATTAAACTATTTAACTTGTAAACATATAATGTGTTATAAAGTACATACGTAATTTAAAGGAGAATGAATAATAGCGCATACTATTGCTGCATTCCTTGCGAAATTCAGAAGCAGTATTTGAAAAGCTTTATTATTTAGCTATACCACTATTAAACGATCCACTATATAGCGATCTCAAGATAGCTTTTGAACGTGAACGTGACCATTTCTTGCGACACGTATGAACGTCCCAAATATGCTGTTACACCAAAAAAAAAGTAGCACTAAGCTACAGATGGATGCGGGTGCAATTTTTGGGGCCCGACCTGACACGAACGTGAAGCAATAATTTAAAATGAAGCTGAAACATTTACAGAAAAATACTGTTCACGGCTCATCACAATTTATGCATAAGAGCATAAATAATTATTATACCCTGAACCAAAGGTAAGGGGTAAATTAAGTTTGAGCAAATGAATATAACATAGAGAAGGAGATATCGGAGACCTTTTAAAGTTTCCTGCAATATGGACAGGAGGACCAAATAAATTTATCTAGACATGTCCCCTTTGTCTGTCCGTTCGTCTGTCTGTACGCCCAGATCTTAGAGACTAATTAAACTTGACCAACCAACACCAGATCAAGTTTATATTTTTATTTTTTTTGAAGCGCTCTCTTCTACCCCAAAAAATTGAAGAACTTTAGTTTCTATTGGTTAAATGTGTAAATTAAAAAACTTTTTCGATTAATATCCCAGATCACTTAAAATCTGACCATAAGCAGCGAATAAGCGAAGATACCAATAATATAGTATTTCAGATGCCCGACTTAGAAAATGCAAAAGTTTAGGATAGCACAATTGGTTAAGTGACGGCCTTAAAACTAAAAGGCACGACCAGTGTTGTTTCACTACGCGTCGTTTTTAATTGGCGACAGTGTGATGACGACAATCGCGACAATACGTCGAAGCGATATAACATCGATGTTGCTTCCAGCTCTACCCTGTACCTATAGTTACAAAGGGTATACTAGATTTGTGCAGTGTATATAACGGGCAGAAGGAGGCGTAGCAGACCCCAAGTCCTTTATACCAAAATAACCTCAGGTAACGATTAAACCATTGCCTTTAGTCTTTCCGTCCGGCTGGTGCGCATATTTCCTCAGAAGATAAAGTTTGTTGTTTCGCCAGGTAAGCCTCTAGACTCTCCAGAAAGCTATCGTCCTATTAGCCTTTTGTGTGGGCTCTCTAAAATTTTCGAGCGTATTTTAAAATCAAGGTTAAACGCCTATATTGAAGAGAGCCATGTTCTTCCATCTGCACAATATGGCTTTAGGACTAGTCGTAGCTGTATTCATCCGCTCAAAAAACTTAAAGAAGACACTAAGGATCAACTACAAAGTAAAAATTCAGTAGGTATGGTGACTTTAGATATACAATCCGCTTTTCACACCGTTTGGCACAAAGGACTTGTGTATAGCTACAAAACATAGGCACGCCCTCGTATCTTTTGCGTACTATAAACAGCTTCTTGTCGGAAAGATATTTTTGGGTAGATATGAATGGTGTCAAGTCAAATAAAAAACTAATAACCGCAGGCGTCCCTCAGGGTTCAGTTGTAGGACCCATACCTTACAATATTTATACTCATGACATTCCAATGCACGAACAATGTAAAGCACTAATCTTTGCCGACGACACAGCCTTATACTGCTCTGGTAATAACAACAGTGTTAAAGAAAAAAACCTTACTGAAGCCCTGCACTGCCTTGTTAGATATTTTCACAAGTGGAAAATCAAATTAAACATAAATAAAACAAGCGCAATTCATTTCACCCGTAAGCAAAAACCTTGCCATTTTCCAAACAGTAATATTCAGATAAACCATGAAGCCATTCAATGGGAGACTAACATTAGAAATCTTGGTATAGATTTTGACAGCAAAATGCTATTTAATTTGCATATTAAATAGATAAAGTCAATAAAAGCATAAGAATATTATATACTTTTATAAACAGAAAATCAAAATTGTCTATAAAAAACAAATTAATAATATTTAAGACAATATTCATCCCACGTATATTGTATGGCTCGGGGGTTTGGGGTGATTGGGCTGCGTGCCATCGGCTGAAGTTACAAAGATTATATATGGTCAAAAATTTACTTATCAAAATCGGTAAAAATTTACGGAACTTGTAGGTATGTATAATATAATAATATATTATATATAATACAGTTTTGTACCAAAAAAATTTGCCAATTGGAAAGTTATTGGAAGGACTATGCAGAAATAAAATACAGGGTACCGCCTCGACTGTACCACAATTTTTAAATTTCCATTAGTGTTTATGGTAGTAACTTCTATTTAATATTATTCAATCAAATATACATATTTATGAGAAATGCAAAAATTTAAAAGATTGTGCTTTTAACTCTTGGGCACTTATCATTGATATATGCAGCAGAAAGCAACGTTAATCAGGAGTTGACTTCAACCTCACCAGGAAAGACGCTGCAGACTTAGCAAAGGACATACCTATGCTTCTGCAAAACAGGGATGAAATGCCAGCTGAGTACAAGTTCAATTCGAACTTCGATATTAAACTCAGCAAGAAAGAGGCCTGGACAACTCTTTCGGCAGTTCACCCAATGAAACCACAGTCAATAAAGTGGTGTACGGATGGATCCCTCACCGATGAAGGAAGTGGCCTGGGGGTAGTAGGACCTAGGACTAAATACCATGAGTCACTAGGCAGATACTCCAGCATTTTTCAAGCTGAAGTCTGTGCTATTGGAAGGTGTGCAGAATTCAATCTGCAAAAGAACTACCACGACAAGGAAATCTCCATCCTGTCTGATAGTCAAGTAGCGATAAAAGCAATTAGCAAGGCCAAGATCACATCAAGGCTGGTCACAGAAGTGAGAACTGCACTTGACAAAATAATTAAATTAGGTGCTAAAAACAAGCTCACAATCAGATGGGTTCCAGGACACAACAATATCCCTGGAAATGAGCTAGCAGACAAACTAGCAAGAACAGGTGCAGCAACACCGCTAATCGGACCTGAACCATACTGTGGGATTGGCAACCACGTGGTAAGGGACCTACTGAAGAAAGAGGAAGAAAACAAAAGGCTGCTCCACTGGGCACAGATGCCAGGACTTAAGCAGTCAAAAACCCTCCTCTCTAACTACAATCGTAAGAGGGTCAAACTCATGATAACTCGCGGGAAAAATACCGTGAGGATCCTGACGGGCCTCTTGACGGGACACTGTAGGCTCCACAGCCACTTAAATAAAATTGGCATAGTGGATAGTGGACTTTGCCGGTTCTGTAGTATGGAGGAAGAATACTATGTGAATGCATAGCACCCGTCAACAAAAGAAACAAGCTTCTAGGCATGTACGTTATCTCACCAGAGAGCATTGTCAATAAAAAAATAAATAATAATAATCATTGATGCATTTCAAAATCTAAAAATAGGTTTCTGTTGTTTCGCAATTTCACTTTTTCGTTCTAGTATCCATCAGTGTATCACTTTATTTTTTTCAATGCCTCACTTTTCTTTTCGAAGCTGAGTATTTCAAATGAGTCAAATCTAGCTCCTAGACATTTATTCATGTATGTACTATTATTGGGATTAATGTTTATTTTAAGAAATTGATTCAGCTTGTTAAAAAGGATAACTCTTTTATTCGTCTGTGATAGTTATTTGATGCCTCTTTGCCTTCTTTAGAGTGTTAGAACTTTCCTCTGTCGGGCTTTTACGTGGCTTTTATACTTTGGACTGAATATCAAGGACCTAGCCCGTCGCAGCAATATAGAGGCCCGCAGGCCATGCAAAAAATAACCAAAACACTCATCCATCTCTATATTAAGTTACTTTAAGCGAAAAAATGAATTGTCGTGCCACACATTGTTTCAGAGGAATAAAAGCTTTTCCATTAAAAAAAAAATTCTAAATCGCTCGAGAGTTTTGGAGATGTAATAGACTTTTTGGTTTATTATTGGCCCCGACCAGACTAAAATTTCTACAAAGTCTATTCAAAACTAAAACTTACGAATCTTTTTATTTTTAATTTAGAGTATTGAAGTTTGACTTCAACATTGAAAACGTCCGCATTTTTTGAAGCATTCTTTATTGCAAATAACGATAAAGTGTTTTCGACACGTCGTTGCTGCGTTTATCTAAAAGACCCAAACGCAGTTGCTCTTGTTTGTCATGGCATTCACCTGGTATTTAGTGCAATATTTCTGCAGCTTTTCAAGCACAGTGTTTTTCGTCGAACATGCAGTCATAGTATAGAGTTAGTATCTGTCAAGTGGCATCCAACTCACGTCCCACAAGTTTGAAAAACTGATGCACCAAAATGCTACCAGCTTAATGAAAACCCAGAAAACTAAAAACTGAAAACAATATAAATGACAGGGATTATATTGCAGTGTTGGAAAAGCGAATAGAAAGAAAGAAATAGCTAGCCCTAAAATGAAATATGCTTTGAACCATGCATTTTGCTCGGCGACTAACTAAAAAATGAAAGCAAAATAAAAAACAAGTGGAGTGCGTACTATCGGAACATCCCGACTATAATATACCCTGAAAAATGTATTTAAAATGCAAACAAAAACTACAAATTTGTTACTTAGTTAGTTAGGATCCTAATAAGGCTCTTAGTTGGCACAAAGGCACTCAATAAGCTTTCTCCAGCTCTTTCCGTTTTTCGTAAGCGTATTTACTTACCACCAGCTTTTTGCGTAAGGTGTGATCGATTCATTTCCAGCCACTGAATCATCCTCGCACCTGCTCAGAAGCTCTGAATTCGAAATAGTCCTTGGCCACCATATCCTCAGTATTTGTTTCAGGCACCATCTGAGCCTCCCGACATCAACCTGCTTTCGCAGCCATAGAGTAATACTTCAAGTTTGATTTGAATATTCGTAATTTGATAGCCGAGGACAAAACTTTTGATTTCCACATTTTATTTAGCTGACCAAAAGTTGCTTTAGCCTTGTTGAAGCGGTTATTCACATTTTCGGCAGCTCCCCCTCGATTGTGATTACGCTACCTAAGTAACAGAAAACGTTCGTGTGGTCCATACTTTCATTTCAACCCGAACGTTGGCACAGACATTATTAAACTATTTATATTTGAATAGATATTATCATTTTAAATTTTAATTTACTCAGCCAGAGCTTCATTCTGTTGTATGTATAAGTTACTTATTATTATAAGTTCACTTAAAGGATATAATATAATAAACAAATTAGTAAAACTATTGCGGTGGTAGTCGAGACCTCAAGTTTTTTTTATCCCAGCACTTATAATTTCCAAGATATAGGAGTTCATCCAGACCTATTGATTTTTATTCATTCCTGTTGTCTTCGTGAAGATTTTGAATATAACTATGGGGAATCTCTGGCGATTTCTTTTATTTACACAAAACTTAAACGAAGCCTTACCCAAATTCCAAAGTAATTCATGTTGATTGGATAGGTTTTTTGACCAGAAAAAAAGAAATAATTTTATTTTTGAGCCCAATCTTAAAGATAACTTCAATGCGACACTGCTCAAACGATCCTGTGAGTAATGTACTGCAATTTTTTTGTACCAACTTAATGTACCTCTTATCCTTTGAATGCAGGGTATAAAAAACGTCATTGCCATCAAACGGATGTACTCGATACTGCCTGCTGGCAGTCATGCTCTAGCCTCATTCAAAATGGCGCCCAAACACAAAGGCAGCCATGGCAGCAAAAGCAACAACAGCAGCATCAATGGCAGCAGAGGCCATGACTGTGGTCTCTGACAGCCCACTCTATTCTGCTGCTGCAGTTGTTGTTTTGTTTGCTTTTGTGCACTGCACCGAGAAAATGGTACATTAATTTCCGTACGGATATTGGCCAGCCAGTTTTTGTACACTTGCAGAGAGTATGATGATTTAAGATTGAAATTTGCCATACATACGGCTAACCGGAGTTTTAGAAATGATATCTCCATGTTGTATGTACTTATTCATGAGTACATCAACTGCTGCATTGCATTTATGTTGCTGCTGTCCATAGTCAGTACTGTCTAAGTTTGACACACTGTTTGTCGGGCAGATGTGCACAAACTGTATCAATGATGCAGAAATGATTACAAAGATGTATGGTGTGCTATGAAATTAGTGCATTTTTGTCTATTAATAATAATAATAATTTCCCTGACTGACAATTGTGTCAGTCGCCCCTGGGGATCTCTATTAATAAGTGTTCAAAGAGAACAGGGACCTACAGTTTATAGCCGAATCCGAACGGTGGTGTCTGAAATTAATAGAGATTTTCTTTGACAAATAGCGTCTTTGAGCTAGCGATGCCAGTGCTAGGCAAATGTACCAGGGCTACTGCGGGGATTCGAGCCACCGACCTTCGGTTTGTAAAGCGAGTACGCTACCACTACGCTACCGTCGCGACGGCCATTTTTGTCTATTACTTATGTTGTATTTGTCCGATTTTGTGCATTTTTAACACACAGATGCAAGTAACCATGACGCACCATTCTGTTAAGTTTCAGATCAAAATATTTAACGGTGTAGCCAACAACCGCGAAATTCTACTAAGGGGAACGGGGGAAGACATAATTCAACAAATTTCATCTTCTGAAGAAATATGTGCATCATGTAGCAAAGTTTCGTGTCTCTAGCTCTTAAAGTCTTCGAAATCTAGGCTTTCATAGAAACGAATGGAGAGGCGAACGGAAATGGCTCTATCGGCACCCGAGGTTACGATAAGCATTCTGGTATAAAGGACTTGGGGTCTGCCACGCATCCTACTCTTCGTTGCATACATTGCACAAATCTAGTATACCCTTTGGGTACAGGGTAGAGGTGGGATACTATCGATAGTGCCACTACTCGATAGTTTACACCCACATGTCCACATTTCTAGGTTTCAGTCGAGTACTTCCTACTAACCTACCACTACTACCTATAAGGCCACATCAACTGCTTCTACTGAACATCCATCCTCTCATCCTCTCGTCAAAAAGGTTTGACGTATTACCAGCTTAATCTAGTACTAGTTTGTCCAAGGCATTTTTCTTTGATTTGGCAATACCAGTAAACTATAAATTTAGTAATAATTAGCTTTGAAACCGAGGCCTGAACTAACAAGTGTAAGTGTGTAAGTGTAAGTGATGCTACGTAGGTATTAAATAGACCTTTAAAAGAACAATATTAATTTTGGTTCAATGAAGTCTTGAATTTTTTTTTTAATTTTCGCACCGGAGTCTCTGCTAGACTAAACTTTAAAGAAACTATTATATGAAAAAGGGCTACCTTTATTTTGGAGGTCCCGAATTAATGTAAAATATTTAAAAGTTCATTCATTTCTACACATACTTGGAGGCGCTTTATCCGAATCAGAGGCTTCAAAAACCCCAGAATGTCATTTACACCATTAAAACAGGTATTTTGGAGGTTATCCCAGAACGCTGACATGCTAGGTATTTATTTGTGTTATGATTTTTCATGTGAAAAACATTTTTGAAAAAAAAAAATATATATTATAAAAATATTTAGTGATGTTTTTGGAGGATATCTCAGACCCTTGGGTGTTCGGCTTCTATCCATATGCGTAGCCTTGTGACATGCAAAGTTCAGTACGTGTTTTTTTGTTGGCTTGTGTAACTGATTTTAAAACAATACTAAATATTCAATACAAATACTAATTATGCTAGCGATGTAAAAATTCTTAAATGCCTTCTTTTCATGCCTCCTTTATGGCTAACAAAATCCCGGCATTGTTTTTGACTTAAAAATTAATTAGTTTGTTAAATCGATCCTTTGGTTGTTATTTTTGCAATGAGTCAGATATGGATAGCAATATGTATAAGGGAGAGAGAGAGAGAGAGAGAGAGAAAGAGACAGAGAAATACAGAGAACACGAAAGATGTGATGATAAAGTAATTTATTTTTAATTCTTCTGATTTAAAAACTATATGAATTGAGAGTATATTATAGTCGTTTGGGCATTGCAACTGAAGTTGCTGTCAGTTCTATGCCAATTCAATTTCTTGGCTAGCTTCGTATTTGAGCCTGATTGTGGAACTCTAATTGAAATGCTGGCAGCTTAAAGCGCCTAGATAAATCGGTATGAATATTTATATGTAGGTATATATATGGATACGAGTTGGAGTGCGGACACTGGGTAGACTTAGCCTGGCCTATTACTAATATGACCTAATGGCCTGTATCCGTTATCAAGACACAACAAACACATTGAAGCGTAAAAAAGCAAGCTAATAAATTTCATAGAACATGCACAAGAAGTGTTCATAAAAATTATTTACTGGCTACATTACACATACTTGTAAGTTGCTGCTCACCTGCTGCTCCAAACGTTGATCCAGGGGCCGGGGGTCGACACCTGAGGCATACAAGTAAGTATGTATATTATGTATAGTTATATAGTGCAGCCAAGATTTTCGCCTGCCGCATTTTACGACCTAATTTCCGCTATTTAATATGTACATAATTTTCCACTTGATTTATTTAGGCAAAAACATTATTTGCTAAATGAATTATGTATGTTTATTATAATATCGCAGGGCTTTCATATTCTCACAATGCGTTACAGCGTTAAAGATACAAAAAAAAAAAAAAAAAAAACAGAATATATAATAAACAGTTTTTGACACTTTACTCTAAAAAAAAAAAGAATGAAGGAAAATCTACAACGAATTGAATGGAATGGATTGAATGAATCGCGGAGTCATGGATCTTGTTGCGCCTGTCTGGCCCCATTGTTTGTTGTCATTGTGTTGTAAGCGCGTTGAAGCGTGGCGTGCCACACGCAAAACCCAATTTTCATTAGGTTGAAAATTAGGCAACGCAAGACGCTAAAAATAAATGCAAGGGAAAACCCAAAGCAAAGTCTGGCAGCTAGACGCTGATGACGACCTATGTACTTGTATATACATAAACATAAAATTAGGCGGTCACAGAGATACACACACACACACACACAAACGCGCTATCAATATCAAGGCAATTAATTTAAAGTAGTTCGCGCAAGCTTCAAAAAAAAAAAACATATAAAATTTCAAATTTATGTGCGACTTGCATGTTTGAGTTTGTCAGCTATCCAGTCAGTCAACATTTGGTGCGAGTTCCGCCGGATACCTTGCCCCTGCCACTGCCACCGTCACCGCCACTTGCCTATCGCATCACTATTGTCTACCTAAGTTGCCCCACGGCATCAAACTTGATGATTTGACTCACGCGTCAGCTAATTTTGTTGTTGTACGAGCCAATTTTTTTAGATAACTTTTCAACTAATGAAATTCAAGAGCATAGAGCTATTATGCCCAGCAGCAATTGGAAACCAGCAACAGATACAAATTGCAATTCATTTGTAACCACCGTTGAACGACTCTGAGTGGTATAAGATGCTGCTCAGGGCGCCATTGACAGGCAGCCTGACAGAAAGATACTTTTGACCAACTGACCGTTGGCGGCTACTTCAAGCTATTTGATAGCCTCATTGACGCGGAGATATTAGCCATATCTGCGATAATTATTTGCATAAGTTTTCATTGGTGCATTTTGGCCCCATAATATGCAAAGATTTCCGCTAATCCATTGGGAGTTTTGAGCGATCTTAAATTTAATGCTTTGACAAATGATTACGGACCACCGATAAAAAAAAATAGATTTAAAACAAGAGTTTTTGAGAATGATATTTTAATTTATTGCGACATGTCGCACTTTAAACTTGAACTATCGATGACAAAATGCTGCATTAATCATTTTGAAAAACTAAACAATAAAAGAGCTTGAGGATGAGACAGCCAACTGCAGTATGGCAAGGCAGCCATTCTTTTGGAGATGTGGAGTGGAGCCAATTTGCCTGGGCGTTAATAATAAGAGGGCTGCAGGTTCAAGCAACCACCTGAACCACCGCAGCGCTCTCCAACTTAGATCGCTCATACTGCTCACGTATGTAGATTTACACAAAAGGACATTTTGCCCTAGTTATAATACTGGTTGCGACTCGTACTTAAGGGATTCGACCTTACACCAACATCTTTGACTGAAGACCGTCGAATTCCAAATCAATCAACACACCAGTCGATACGACGACGGCATAAAATAGGCTAGCCAAAATAACCTAGCTAAAGGCTTTATGAATATCAATCCCATTAAAATATTGAAAAAATATCATTTATAAATCTGCAAACATAATTAAATCTCCGATTTATTCTTATCCGCCAAATGATGTTGTTAATGCTGCAAGATGATCAATACATGACTTGGATGGGCTCCCATTTGGTAGTCTTTAGTATCCCCCTGTCAGCTGGAGGGATTGATGTATGTTATATAATATTTAGACAGGTTTCTAAAAAAAATATAAATTACAAAAAACCTCTTTTCGATATTGGCAACATATTAGAAAATATTAAAGAAAAATCAATAAACAAATTTAAGATGTTTATTATAAAAAGACAGTTAAAATAATTTGCAATGCAATAGGAAAACCATTGATGAGAGTTCTTTGAGCTATAAAGTGAGTCTGCTAAATAGATACTGTGATACCGCTCGGATCTCAATTCAAACCCCCTTCTCCAGGTAAGTGGTCTTACAGGGAATCACAGCC
This sequence comes from Chymomyza costata, assembly GCA_018150985.1. NCBI lineage: Eukaryota > Metazoa > Arthropoda > Insecta > Diptera > Drosophilidae > Chymomyza > Chymomyza costata. The sequence goes on along the minus strand of JAECWU010000089.1, from coordinate 2,105,449 downwards.
TGTTGCTGCGATATAGCTTGCAATCATTCTCGGACAGATAGGACCTAGCTCCTCTAGGTTATTGAGGAAATAATTTCCCAGGTGCTTTTTCCCTGCGTCTACATAGAGCTTCACAGGAACAGAAGAAGTGCTGTTTATATCTCTTCCTAGTCTCTGCAGCTTCTGCAGAAGTCATTGCGCGGAGCATTCATTCTGGTCGCATGTGCTCCGACAAACCAGTGACCGGTGATCGCTCTAACAACTGCCGAACACTGTGTGCCGTTAAGTTCACAGAGCCTGGCGGAACGTTTTGGGTCAACTTTAGACCATATTTGGCGACCACATCCTTTGTGCCTGAGAACTAAATTTTTCCCTTGTATGTAGCTTAAAAGTTGCCATTGGCATACAAATATCCTTCTTATCGGGGTGGGTAATGGTCGTGCCAGGTCTGGCTAATTCATCTGCTATTTTGTTGCCTGGTGCTCTGGCACCCAAATAAGGCTTATAACAAACTGCTGTGCCATCTCTTGAATAGATTTGCGGCAGTTCTTGAATGTCAACGTTTGAAGACAAGACTCGTAGTGGCTTTATGGCTGCCTGGCTATCGGAGTATATGTTTATTTCCCCGGTTTCCAGGCCAGCATTACGTAAGCAGATTAGAGCCTCGTTTATGGTGAGGATCTCCGCCTGAAAGACGCTGCAGTGGTCCGGAAGTCGAAAAGACTGCTGGATGTTTAGTTGCTCCGAGAAGACCCGGCCCCAAACGTGGTTCTTGAGCTTGGAGCCATCTTTGAAGAAATTTATACGCTCGCTTTGACCTGGTGGGCTTATCGCCCACGATTCACTAAAGTGTATAGTGGTGGTAAATAAAGTTGAGGAATGCTCTAAGGGTATGCAATGATCTGTAATTTGTTTGTGTCTTTTTTAAAGATGGACGAGTGCCCATATCTCACGACCGCCCAGCAATTGGCATTTTTGAGGTGCCTCACTGTTAAGGTGGCAGTTTCTCTTGCCTTAAAAGGATGGGAGATATATTAGTGATGGCACTAAGCGCTTCACTAGAAGTAGTTCTTAGGTGATGCATAGTTGTGCCGTTTTTTGTACCTTGTTTAGTACTCTAAGTTTCGATTTGATTTTTAGGGGTGGCCACCAGGTGGATACCCCATAAAAAAGTATCGGTCTTACTATGGCTGTGTAAATCCATCTAACTACTAATTTTCAAATTTTATTTTACCCACATATTTATAAACTTTATAAGATTTCTTTTTCGAATGCTCTTTCGTTTTCTGCTTAGAGTTCAAGTGAAAGGCAGCTTTAAACATAATCGCAAACTTCACGCGTTCTATCGCACTTTTAAGTTACATATGTATGTATCTTACTTTTTCTTTACGAATGTAGCGCAAAAGTATGACTGTGGTAGGCTTCTCGAAGCCCACCTTTGCTGCTCATGCCCCACAAAGTTACTAGAATCAGGCTCATCATCTTCAATATAAGTTTGTGTGCGTAGTCGAAGTTCATCGGCTTCCGCTTATCTGCTGTATCTATTAGAATGTTTTTTTTTGTTTTTGTATCTTCTAGTTATTTGTACTTGTCTCGCTTATAAACAGACAAGGGAAAATCAGCTATCTGTGTCAGTTGCTGCAGTTGTTGTTGTCTTCGTCGTCAGAATTACACGATTAATCTTAGTAATGTGCCCAGCACCGTCGCCACCGTGCCGACAATGAGCGTCTCTAATTAAAATGATTATATAATTATACTATACCAAATATACGCCTGCGCGCCTATTATGATAGCCTTCCTAAGGCCATAAAAACTAATGAAAATATTTTCAAAAAACTTAACCCACATATAATTATGTGCTATTAAAATTCAAGTTACTTCCTCAACACTGTCGTATACAGAACTATAGAACTTTTTTCCGTTTCACTTGCTTAATGTGCAGACCTCCCAAAGAGTTCTTAACACCTACAGATGTAGTTTCATTCAACGTGCTTATATAAAAACATAAATACATTAGGGTTATATAGGTATACATACCATATACCTATATATATATATACATAAAAAAAAACAAAATGTAGCAGCATAATTTTTTATGGTCACTTTATGGTCACATTTTGTGCTTGCTCTTAATGACTTAGGATCTTTAAAATGACACTTCAAATTATTGTGGGCGTGTATATTAGTACAATGTTTTTGTGGTTTCGAGAAAGTTGCTAAAACATTTTAAAAGAAATTGGAAAATTTTAATGTCGGCTATGTCGGCTCTTAGATACACTGCTAATTTTGTGCAGTTTTTTTTTACATTTTTCGAGATTTTTAAATTTAGTAAATTTTTTCAGTGGTAGTGAACCAGTTAAAATAGACAATTCATACTTGAGTTACTTGGTTAGACTGTGCAATATATTTGTTCTAAAAATGGCTCTTAAATGGCCTTTGAAAAAACAGCCTAAGACTAAGGGAATCTGCACCCTGCTCCCAAGCACTCTTTTAAGACTTGTTTGAGTATTGTTCCCTCTATAACCATACTGCACGCATGTGCGTCCATTACCAGAAGCAGAAGAAAGATACCCCAGATTTGTGTAACCTTTTGCAAAAATTTCTAAGTAATACTTATTTTTTCGTCCATCTGCAACTTCTTACGTTTCTCTTTCTTCCGCATCTTTCCATAATTTTCTCGCAGCAAATAGTTAGTAGTAAATTGATTTTTATCACAAAACTAAGAACAATGTTAGCCTAGATCTTCTATGATATATAAAATTGTCTATGACTATCCCCAAGATCCACATAAATTATTTTGGGGTTAACCAACTTATGATTTCTAGACTATTTAATAAAAATTAAAATCAGTTTTTTATCTTTCATCAGAAAAAAATTAAGTTTAATATCTTTATATGTTAACGAGTTATGTCTTGTCACAAAAAAATCTATTCAGAAATTTTAATTATCGATAACTAGATTAATTATTAATATAAAAATTTGCCACAAAAAATTAACGTACTAAATAATGTGTGATTTTTAAAGAGCTTTCGGATTTTATTTAAAAAAAAAAAACAGTCAGTGAGTCGATAGAACGATCTATTTAATTTAATGTTTATAGATGATTTCATGTAAATGTTGACCGCGGCTGCGCCTCAAATGGTTCATACGCTGGATCCAATTTTGGCATACTCTATCCAACATATTAGCTGGTATCTCAAAAATAAATTCTTCAATATTGGCTTCCAGTGCTTTAACGGTTGTGGGCTTGTTGCTCTGGACATGAGCCTTAACATAGCCCCACAAAAAATAAACTAAAGGCGTTAAATCGCACGATCTAGGCGGCCAATTGACCGGCCCCAAACGTGAAATAAAGTATTCACCGAACTCGCCTCTCAATCGGGCCATTGTTTCGCGTGCTGTGTGGTATGTGGCACCGTCTTGTTGAAACCACATGTCAGCTAAGTCCAGCTCTTCCATTTTGGGCAAAAAAAAGTTTCAGTAATCATCGCACGGTAGCGCTCGCCATTCACACACATTCTTTGAAAAAGTACGTTCCAATGATGCCACCGGCCCATAATCCACACCAAACAGCGACTTTTCGGGAATGCATTGGCAGTTCTTGCAATGCTTCTGGCTGCTCTTCACACCAAAGCGGCAATTTTGCTTGTTCACGTATCCATTCAACCAATATGAGCATCGTCGCTGAACACAATTTTACGATAAAAAAGTGGATCTTCGTCCTACTTTGCCAGCGCCCATTCATCAAAGTCAACCCTTGTGGTAGGTCGTGTGGATTTAATTCTTGCGCCAGCTGTATTTTGAAAGGTTTGACACCCAAAACCTTCCGCAAAATTTTCCACCTAGTGGAGTAACAGACGCCCAATTGCTACGAACGGCACCGAATCGATAATTTTTTGCATAAAAGTTAACTTGTCGACTTTTCATACACCTATTCTTTCTTACTGCCGCTTACATACTCTTTCCTAAAGAAAGTCCCAAAGCAAAATTCATAAAAGAAAGGAAAATAAATAAAATGGGTTCATGTGCAGACTCAAACTTGATTTTCTTTTAGCCGACCATTGAAGCATACTGCCTTTAAGTTTTGCAAACTGAGACATTTGAATTTAAACGAATATCCGCATTTGCTTTTCCAATTACAAACGGAAACGCAGCCCAAATCGCTTTTGGCCATAAATCCAAGACAACAACAGGCAGCTTCTAAATCAAATCAAATCGTTTAGTGGCCTCTTTGGGCGCCTCTCGTCTGAAAATTTGACAAAGCAGCAACAACATTTTTGTGGCCCCAATTTGGAGATCATCTACTTAATTATATTATAAATGAAGATTGCTTTGTGAGAACTGAGCAGTTTTATGACAACAATTTGCATATACATATATACTACTCGTACATAATACACTTATTTGGTCAGCACTGACCAAAGCAATCAAAGCCAACAAGTTGGGCAAACCACTTGCTGGATATGGTCTAGAAAAACCAGACTAGCTGGGTTGCCAGGTTTTTTTTTTTGTTTCATTTTTATGTAGCAATCAAAATATGCCGACAAACGCATCGAACTATACGATAGATTAGGCGTCAATCAAGCCATTTCCTTTAGTTTATCTAATTCATTGCTGCAATTAGATAGATTTACTAGAAGTTGTAGAAAAAAAGAGACACAAGCTGAAGATTGTCATGTTTACAGAGCAATAGCAACTGATAATAATAATGATGATGATGATGATGATGATGACAACTGTGCTGACATTTGTAAATCAGTGCTTGAGACAATGAGCAGAAAAACAATTTGTTTTCTTTCATTAAATGAAAGTGCAGCTAGCGTCAGCTGCAACCCGCAGTTTAGAAAAAGTAAACAACAGCTACCGCTACAGCTACAGATACGGATAGACAGATGTAGCTTAAATTTTCATCTTTCGTTTTTATTTTTGTCTGTCAAACAAGTTGGGTCGCTGGCTAATCTGCCGTAGCTGGCACGCAGCATGCCACCTCAGCTGACTGTGGCAGCAGCAGCAGCAGCAGCAGCAGCGGCAAGCTTGCCCACATCCATATGCGACGCGAATGAATGAATGTGTATCTTTTGGATACTTTTGCTGCCGCCACAGAAATTAATACGTGCTGAACACTTCAACAGCGCACAACGCATTCTTCGTCGTCGTCATCGTCGTCGTTGCCGTCGTCAACTGAGTTGTCTTTCGCGTTGCTCCAAACTGCCGAAGATCGCTTGGTTCGGAGCTCCGATCAGTCCGGTTACGCTCCGCTCAGCGCAATTTGGTGCGCTTTGATTCAGTCTCGCAGCGCGGGTTTCACGCGTTTTTCAAAAGTACATTGCCTCCGCCACTTCCACCATTACTTTAAAGCAATTGAAGTTTACAATCTCCGAGAGTGTTCCGGATTGAGCGCCAACGCGAATTAAAAACCACCTTAGCCCCGTTCTGCTCCGACTCGTTTTGCAAAATGCGCGTGTGGGAGTTCGAGTTGTCTAGAAATTACAACGCGCGGGCGTTTAAAAGATACTCGTATAGTATGTGAAATTATTTCAGTGGCGTCTTGAAATGCAAATTCACCATAAAGCAGCTAAGTCTTATAGCTTAATAGTCGGAAAGGTGTAAACAAAGTCATTTCTATCCAGTGCGAGTGCAAGTTTTGCAATTGTTGAGAAATCGCAATGGCATTTCGAAAATTTATTACCTGCCCAAAACGTATGCGTAATTAAAATCTTTTGTTATTGTGGTCTGATGATTCAGCAGTGCTTGTAAATACTGTATTTATTATACATATATGTAAACAATGCAATACCGAAATTTCTGAGAATTGCAGTGTAATAATATTTCTCATTCATTGATGGAAAAATTAAACGCCTACGAAGGCCACACTTAAAATTGCAAATTTATGCTTAAATTAAAATTAAAATAAATGAAATATAAACATGTGTACGAATTGTTTATGAATAGCAAGCAATCTGGATTATTTTATGGATTAACTAAAAAGAAGTGTGACCTACTTTTTCATTTATAGGTAAATACATATTTAATTCATATCTTTGTAATACTCTTTCAAAAATGAACGAATTAAACTTTTAAGTATTAAATGCTTAAATATCTTGTATCACGTTTCTGAACAGTAGCTATCATTTCTATAACAGGTACTTTGAATATAATATATCTTATTAAGTTGCTTCAAAAAACGACAAAGACCCAAGACCCCCCCAAGAATGTCAATAGTTGAACTTGGTATAACCACAAATGACCTAATTATAATCCCTTGAGCTAATAAGAATATTTTTGTAAAGTAGTTGTCAAGTTTGATGACATTCGGTATGTTAACTTAAATATAATACATATTCTTTTGTTCAATAATAAAGTAATTTGAACTTAATTTAATATATTAAAATATCTCAATTTGATTTGATGATTTAACAGCAATGTGTATCTTGAGGATTTAATTCAACTTATTATAGAGCGGCCTTGAGACATAATTAATTAATGTTGCATCATCGCATCTTCAATGGCCTTTGTTATTAAAAAAATGGATTGATTATGTAAGTTTTCACGACTGAAATTGAATTTTAGATATACGGTTTTCCCGATAAGATCTGAAGAGGGATTATGCACATCTGCTGGCTAATTTTTATGTATGTTCAGGGTGACTAGAGAAGTCGATATACCCATGTCCGTCTGTCCGTCTGACCGTCTATCCGTCTGTCCGTCTGTACGAAGGCCTAGAACTCAGAGATGGTAAGAGCTAGCTATTATATAGCTCCCATAGGGGTGTTTCAGAGGACCTCGAAAAAAACTAAATGTTTTAGATGGATAATTCATTTGTTTATGAAGTTATCGTTACCAAATTTGGCAATCAATTGTATTTTAGAGTGCTTAAGCAATATATAGGACTTAATTGCAATTAGTGGTACAGGGTATCCCAAAGCCGTCCGCGCCCGACTTTTTTTTGTTTTATTTACTTGCAAATATTCAAAAATGTATTTTTCCTTATAAATTGCATTTCCTTTATAAATTGCATTTTTCTCAAGTTAATTTGCCAATCCAGGGTACGGCTGGATCCATTGCTTAGTAGGAGCGGTTGAAATCATCTTCAACTTGGGTAATTAAATTAGAAGCCGATCTGCTTTGTAGCCTCTGTATTGGGTTATTGAGCAGGTTTTTCGCTACCCGAGGCTATGATAAGGATTTTGGTATATTGCTCTTAGCGCCTCCCTGGCCTCCTTCTATCTGTTACATCAATTGCATAAATGCATTATACCCTTATGGCCCCATGTTCCACCTTGGAACTTTAGAAAATGTATATATGTATTATACCCTTAAGCCTTTGGTAACAGGGTATAATAAAACCAATTTTATTTTCTTTATGAGCTCGTGGTTATATTTTTGTTGATTTTATGTACGGAATAAAATATCCGGCAAGTGGCCCCGCTGTAACAAAGATATCCAGGCATGTTCTAGATTTCGACTCGTTTTGAAACGTCATAACGAGTGCATACCGACAATTGGTGTTCTATATTTAGACAGAGTTCGAATCGTTTTCATTCCAGCCAGAAACAACTGTGTTGTTTATGTTTGGCGCAAAATATAAACGGCAGCTACAACATACTGCAGGCGTCTTTTAAAAATTGAATCGTAGCTACGCGTAGTAAAAAATTAAGTTGCTTGTTTTTCGCAAGTGTTAAGAATTCGTACAAAGTTATTATAAGTCGGACCACCCTCATATATATATAACACACAAATTTTTTCAAGCTTTATAATATTATTTATTTAATCCAACTATATTTAAACAATGTTTTACCTTCCTTTGGTTTTATTTGAATTTGCGCCTTTGAAATAATTTTGAGCAGTAGCTTCAGAGTCGCCTTCAGTTGCCTTTCTGCTATATCCTATATGATTTTGCAAATTTAGCAACATTTGGCAACGTTTGGATAAATGGACATAATACTCTAATACTCCACCGCTTAGCGCTTCCTTTTTTGCCCCTTCAAAAATTTAATATTACAAAAAATACAATAAAAGCAGCTTATTGTGACTTGCATATTAAGGGTTTGTTTAAAAAGTGCGCCAACTTGCCAGCTGACCAACGGGCCAGCTATCGATAAGTTCATATTGTAGAGTTGCCATAAGTTTTCGAAAAACTAACTAAATAATTTATTTTTTATTTTTGCCAACATCTTTCAATAAGAAAAACATATTTTCATTATTCACAAATTTGGTAAAAATTATTTTATATACACATTTTAAGCCATCCATTCATAAACTTATCTTCGAATTTACTTGTACAAAACCACAACACATAACTTTTCGAAGATCGGTTTTGTCTAAATCTAGAACAACTTACTTTTATTCCACTCGTTTGGGTTTTGCATGTACACACAATTTTAATAGACAAATTTTATAATAAAAATGTTTAATGAAATTTAACTATAATCTATTGACATAAAATGCATTTATTTAAGTAAATAAAGCCAATTACTTTTCATTCCAACAGCTGCGAGCCAAACTTTTCAAATCGATTGCTCTTTTGCCGGAAACGAAATCTAGAACACCTTTCATTTCGGTTCCGAAACTTTTTGTCGTTATCGAAATCTATGATGCGTTGGATATTGGCAGGGCCGTAGAATGAAAATCCGGGTCCGGGGTGAAAAATGTACCGGCCCCTCTTATGAAACCTTTTTGACACCTTTTCTGAATCACGACAGTACGACACTAATTACAACGGACCCGGGGGAATCCCCCCCTTTCCACAACCCTCACGAAGGGCCTGGATAATGGGCCTGAGCTCATGAGCTGCGTGTGCTTTATTCATATGGACTTGAGATTGCAAAAAAAAAAAGTAAAAAAAAATACTTTAAATTGCACGCACATGGTAGCCAATTGGCGTCGAAATTTCGGTCAACATGTTTCGAGCGCGGTGTGCCAGGTAATGCCGATGAAAATGTGAAAAAGTTAAATTCAGCTCGTTATGCTCCGTCACCCATTGAACGAATTGCCGACACTGTGCATGGTCTGCAGGCTTAAGCTCCTGAGAATTGATATTGTAACGGTAGTCATCGCAAAGGAGACTAACTGTACGTTATGGAGACAGTTTTTTCAAATTTATTAGTAACTCTTCGAGTTCTTTCAGATTGATGCGCTTCCACGACTAGAAAAATTCGCGTCACATTTTACACTTTCCAACCTCCAAAGAAAAAAAAAATTGCGCCAAAATATTGGGACACCAGTAGTTACTAATTAATATATTATATTTGTGGTAACTTCTAAGAAAATAAGAATTTTAAGAATACGACAAAAAGTTGAGTTTTGATATACAGATGCATATAAATTTAATCCTGGCCCGTCAAGTTTGCAGATCAAATTATTAAACAGAACACCATAGACCCGCAAAAATCTCCTAGCTGGTACAGTAAACATAGAGTTTGACTCGGAAAAATTACTTAGTTGCTGAAACTTGAAGGAATTATTTTGGACCCTAGTCTAAGTCATAAACTGAGTTTTCGTATTCGGAAGGAGCTTACAATAGCATAATAAATACTTTTGAAGCAATTAAACGAACAAGTTTCTCGATTGCTATCCGAGATTATGATAACTTCATATTCTAGTATGAAGAACATACATAAGTTTTCCCACATCTCCCTTCTCCAACATAAATCTGGTATACCCTTGACGCTATGAGTAGATGGCGAAAAAACTAAAATCCTTTTAATAGCTATTTTTTTGTATGAAGAACTATTTGGTTTGCCCTCTGCACGCTTTGGACGAATAGCTTTTACTAATATTGTATTTTTTCTATAGTATTGAATATATTTGAAGTTATGAATTTTTCATTTGAATTTTATTCACCAATAACGAAATAATAATTATCTCTTACATTTTTTGTATTCAAATGATGATAATGTTTTTCTTTTTTTCATTTGATTTCGCACATGTTTTAAATACCTTTATTAATCCGTTTGAATACTAAGCAAAAAATTTTTTTTTATAAAAATATCAATCGTTAAAAATTTGCATATTTGTTTTAAATTTATGCCAAAGATAATCTTTCAAAGCCATCAACAGCCAATAGTTGAACTATTTTAAAAGGGAAACACATTTATATGTTGCAAAAAAAGATTTACTCAAAACTCTAGGCAAAAATGATAAATGCATTTTTATTTAAAAAGTTTTAATCAGAAATGATTGATGATTGGCTAAAAATTAACTACCTAGTTGTTGGAAGCATATAAAATAAAATGCAAATGAGCACAGAAAACATTTAACAACAATAGTAAATGCCAAAAATTTAAAACATGCAGAAACATTCATGGGGCGGCATTTGACTAATCAGCTTACAATCATTTGCCCATCGTATAGAAATCAAAAATTCAAATTGATGGGTCTTTATCGGATGAGCATCAGTCAGTGATGGAGAGAGAGCGAGAGTTATGGCTATAAATATGCATAGTATGCGAGTATATACATATGTATGTTTGTGGATACTACATAGATGCCATGTATTAGGCATGGCTCCCTTGACGCGGCTTAATTAATATTAATGGCACCCATGCAACAAATTAATAAACTTGAATCCACCGTCCCCCCCTTCAAACCCTCTCTAACTACCACTCTCACTCGCTCTCTCGCTCTCTGTGCAATAATGCTAAACATTGGATTTTATTGAAACAATTTGTGCGGCTTATGCAGCAAGCGCAGCAATTACGGTGTCAGTGTCAGTGTGTGTGAGAGTGTGTGACGACGACAACCTTGCTAAAGGTCACAGAATCCGGAGGGTAAACAAGCGAGTATAAGTATAGAGAGCTTCTTAAAGAACTTGCTCTTCATCAACGGCATCGAAAACTTTACGCTTAACAGCACACACACACACACACACACACTCACACACATCCGCACATACATATGTTAGTGTTTGTATACTAATAATATTCATGTTTTATATTTTTTATGGATCAATAAGTTTTATGTGCGTGCCTCCCACACGGTGTAGTGTGCCTGGAGATCAAGGCACTTTTAATAATCTTTAATAGCAAACAAATACATAAGCATATGCATGAGTGTGCACGTCTGTGTGTGTGTCAGTCAGTATGTACATATGTACTTATGTGCTCCAACCAACTGCACACACCGAAGATAACTTCTTGTGAAAGTTGCTGGAACGTGGAATGTTAAAATTTCGTTTTAAAAAGTTACCATGCATCAGAAATATCGCTACTGAGCTAAATTTATTTTTTTTCTTCAAAGTAAATATGTCTTTCTTAAAATTATACTACTTCCTAGCTAATATCTTAATACCGATTTTTGTGTTTTCATACCAAGTACTCGGAACATATGTGACAGGCAGAAGGAGGCGTGCAGGAGTCTGTGCGTCCGTATGAAAACGTAGATTTCGTAGATCCCAACAGCTAGCAAGCAAGCAATAATTTGTTTAATTCCGTTCCCCTTAACAGAAGAGTAGAAGTATGTTAGTATTGTTTAAAAGCTAATACTACTATTTTTAATCCTTATCGCTAAAAAGCCGTGTAAAAGTTGGACTGTATACATAAAAACAGAATTAGGTGTATTATTTTACAGCATCTAGACACTAAATTTATGAACTTTTTAACAAATCTACATAGACGATGACGATGCGGCCCCGCCCCACTCAATAAATACTCTTAAAACTTGCCACAGATTTTTGGAATTTGTTGCCGTTAAAAAAAAATGCAAATAGTATATGTAGTATGTAAAATCATATTAAAAAAGTTGGAGTATTTAGCGAAATGGGTAAATGGGTATTCCATACTTGCAACAGCCTCGACGGCATCATATTTATATTTTTCATCCCGTACTAGGGTTTGACTCCCGTTGCAGGCATAGACATTTTCCTTGTCGGAACCGCTTTTTTTCTTGCTGGATAAGAACTCGTTATCTGGCGTGGGTCTGTTATTATTTTCTAAGCCTAGCTCACTCAAAATGCGAAAAAATAATTTTTTCATTTTGAACTTTGAATTCCAATTAGATTAGTTGTTTATGCAAGACATCCTTGTTATGGTTTAATCAATTAATTGACTTAAGCCGAAAGAAAATATATGTGTCTCATTTCTATAAGTCGGATTAAATTTTGCCAATGGATTGACCGATGTAGTTCTAAGCTCCAGAGAAAAAGAAGTTGGCATTAAGTAATACCGTTTTGGCAGCTATCCCAAATCGCTTCTTCTGGAAATACGCGACGCATTTGAAAATATTTATTGCAGAAACTCTAACGTGGTGCGATCTGTGTCATCTTGTTGGAATCTCTTGACATTCTGTCCCATAATGTTCAATTGAGAACAAATTGGATTTGTTTATTGATAAAATCGTTCGGTGCTGAAGATGATATATACATCAAAATAAGGATGCATTCTAAAATTAGTTTTTTTTCTTTGAGTTTATGTGACTTTCTTCCTGCATCAAATCTTATGTTTTTTAAATTTATCCATAATACATAGAAAGCTATGCAAGTGCTTCTTTACCCTTTTCGTTTCGATTTTCCCTAAAAATAACAAAAAATTTCAAAATTTTACAAAGTGTATTGTAACAATTTTGTTGTAACTTAGATTTTTCTTACCGATTTGTGTCTCGAACCCACAAAATATGTATTTTTATACACTGTATCTTTTGGTACAAAGGGTATATTGGGTTTTTGCAAGCCGAAAATGTATGTAGCAAACAGAAGGTGACGACGGAGACCCCCCAAAGTTACCTAAAGTATGATCAGGGTGACTAGAGAAGTCGATATACCCATGTCTGTCTGTCCGTCTGTCTTTCCGCAGAGATGGTAAGAGCTAGAGCAAGTAAATTTTTAGATTATATTTTTGATATCGTTTTGTTTATGAAAATGTCGGAGTTCCACTTCTTACAGGGTATCCCAAAGTCGTCTGCGCCTGACTTTAAAGTTAAAAAAACAAGTAAAATAGAGTAAATTATTTTAGCTGCTAAAATAAAAACTAATATAAATAAAAAAATATTTGTTACGTGGGCATGATACTTTGTATCTCAAGATAGATAAAGCTGCGGCAGAGTACTTACTTATTAGAATTTCTTCTTTGTCATTTTAATTTCCGGAAAATATGCGTTCCTACTACTTTAGATATTATTAGTATTGTTATTCGACTTTTTTATTTGTGTTATTGTAGTGTGTTTGCTGTCATTACCCATCATCCATACTCACGTTGTCTTCCGCTGCCTGTCTAAGTCTCAATCCCGTTTACATTTACATTTTCCCATAAACCAAGCCAACAGTTGCTGCCAAATGGTGCTCGGTTGCCACACATCACGGCACTGTGGCAATAGTAATAAAAAAGAAAAACTAACAGAACAAACACAACAAAGGGGGAAAAGTTTCATTATTTATCCTTTTTGTCAGTAACACCTGGGCATCAATTTTCGTGCTCACTGTGCATGGGATTTGGGATTTGACTCGGTCCAGACTTCCAAACACACGCACATTTCGACGTTGAAATATGTTTGCAAAAGTTGGATGCAATTTAAAAGTTGCTAATTGCTGAAACAAAAGTTACTGATTATATTGAGCTAAAAGTTTGCTTAGTGCTCAAAAATTAATTAAGAACTATTTTTCAAATTCTAATATTAAATATTATGTTTTGTGTGTTTGCAAAAGTTTAATACATTTTATTTTTTCTTTTTTGCCACTGAGTGTGAGAAAACTTTTTTAATAAATTACTGAAATAGAGGTTTGAGCTTGTTGAAAAGTGAAAAGCATATTTGTTTTGGTTCAAGTGAATTAGATTAGTGAAAAATGCATTTATTTGTTGCTTAAATTAATTAAGAGCTTATAGCATATATCGGTGTTACATGCAGTTCAATATTTAGTTGTTGTCACTGAAAGATACACAATGTATTTCATTAAATACTATTTACCTTTTTGATTTATAGCAGATTCCTTAGAATGCTACGCAGTATATAAAACAACATAAACACCATTGAAAATCGAATTATAATGTACACAATTTTGTTATTGTTTAACTACGCTATCAACATTTATCTATAAAGTCTTGGTACTATTATAAACTGGCCTTGTTATGGCCAACTGTTTTATGTCAGCTTGCTTATAAGTATCTTCCATTAGATCAAACCATTAAATTTGGTAATTCTCAAATGGCAGCCGTAAAAATACTTCAAGCACATTCAAAACTGCCTTCAATGACCACAAACAGCCTCAAATTATGCAAATAATGTGCTGATAAGGTGCTAAATATACAGACCAACATACGCATAAAAAGTTTGTCTACTACATACACATATATAAATATACATATAATATATACAAATATATATGTATATGTACAATGTTTGCGTGTATTGCTGTTAAGCCCAAATGCAAACGATTTGGAGCTGGGCAAAAGCCAAAAAAATAAAATAAAATAAACAAATGAAGAGCACACAGGAACGGAAAATAAATGTAACACTCATAAATTTGCGCACGATTAAAAAGCAAACGTGCAAAAACTTCCATATACCTATACACAATATAAAATACTGTATATATAAATAAAAAAAAAGCAACAGAATAATGTGATAAAAACGTTGCATGCAAATTTCTAAGAGGTAAATGTTTTGGATACGAGCCATAAAAAACATTTGATAAAAATTAAATGCAATCAAAGCAGTTTCCGACAGCGGGATACCCTGCACTCTCTTGCCCTACAAATCTTTTATATTATGCATACATACCGAGGCCCTATACTCCAGTGGAAGATAATGGAAACGATAATGATGATACTTCAAAATAGATACAAAATAGATTCACCTTACTCTAACAATCAAGCCGCAAAGACCTATAATGTTTCCTCTTCTGATTCAATTTCGCTGTAATATGAATTGGACACACATTTATTATATATAAAATAGAAACTTGGCGCTACTTGTTCTTTAGATTATGATTATGAGACGGAATTAGCAATATCAATAATAGCGTATACTTATTAAACAACCTATTGAACTTAACCGGTCACAGTGTTCGGCAGTTGTCAGAGCTATCACCGTTCACTGGCTTGTCGGAGCGCAGGCGACCAGAATGAATGCTCCGAGCAATGACTTCTGCAGAAGCTGCAGAAACGAGGAAGAGATAGAAACAGTAGAGCACTTCTTCTGTTCCTGTGAAACTCTATGTAGACGCAGGAAAAAGTACCTGGGAAATTATTGCCTTCATAACCTAGAGGAGATAGGTCCGCGAGCTACATAGCAGCAACAGGCTGGGTTTCTTTTTGAATAATACTTTTCTGGAAAATGGGTTTAAAACAGAGATTCGTACGGTATCACAATGGGCCAGTCTAAGCCTAAGTGTGTTGGCTTTTTAAGCCAGCTACCGCTAGAACCTAATCTAACCTAACTCATTTCAAAAGTAACAAGAACAATCATGACCGTATCTCAAGATGTTCAAGGTTAAAGGTCACAAAAATCGTTTTTTTTTTCACATAAAATTTTTCCGGTTTTTTGTATTGAATTCACGCGCATAAAATGCGATCATTTCTGTTTTTGAGAAGATGGCAGATCACTCTTGTGATATTTTTTTTATCGAAAAAATATTTTCAAATACATTTGTCTGTTCTAGCCCAACACATATAGCTAATACAATTGGGTTGTTTATCGAAAAATAAAAAGATTTTGGATTTTTGTACAACGATAAAAAAATTCATACGACAACTCCACAAACGATGCAATCAATGGCACTACCTGCTCAATAGGCTGCCAAGTTTTATATACTATCGCATCGTTTATGGCTTGGATTACACAGTCTATCTAAATATTCAATTATCGATACTATGCTAATTAATCGCAATTTGCAAAAAATTACTTAGATAACGTTTACAATCACATTGCAACCAAAACCCGTTCATTGTTTAAGTACTAAAAAAATAATTCAATTGCCAACTTGGTTACGATATCTTTATAAACAAAATCAAAAAAATAAGTTTTGCAACAAAAACGTTTTTTTTTTTTTACCTATCAGTATTCTGGCGACTCATATTTCTTTTTTCGGAACAAAAATAAAATTAAAAGGTTTCTGTACGTGATGACCTACCATTCATAAATAAATCACCGAAAATCTTTATATATTTTAATATCCTATTATTCCATTACCAAATATATATAGTTTTTACAACAAAATTTGTGCCCTTTGGTAACGTTTTTTTTTTTTTGATAATTTTTTTTGGTACTTTCCATACAAACATTACTCATTACTATGAGTAATTAAAAATAATTGGCCGTCCCGAAAAATCTAGCACATACCTCTTCTTTCTAATAGAAGGTACAAATAACCCACCCAAAGTTATTCAGTGAATGAAATTTTCGACTTTATGAATTCAATTTTTTTTTTTTTTTTTTGTTGCTGGTTTTTGGCTGTTGTTGGCTTCCATGCCAATAGGTTTAATGACAGCATTTGATGTCGATTACCATAAATAAGACGGCATGACAGTCGTTTGGGGGCGTCAAAACAGAGACTCAAATTAGACATTTTGAAGCTTCCAGCTGGTTAACCTTGTCTAGGCAACCCATTCAACATTTTGTCAAGTTCAACGACATTTTCTGGCCATCTTCTTCTTCTTAACAAATACTCTTGTAACTCTTATTGCAAAAATAATTTTAAAATAAACTTTTACGCCTTATCGCAGCAAATTATAAAAGTAAATTTTCTGTGCATGCAAAATCAATATTTGTACAATGAGTAAATTTAAATTTGATTTCTGTATCTCTATAGCTTTCGGCAAAAATGTATCTCTCAGTACTGTTTGTTGAATTTCTTGGCTTTGGTTTACTTTTCGCACCCCCCCTCAAACTCGCTACGCCATGCTTTTGTTATTTTTATCAACAAAATTCAAGTTTTTGAAGCGTTCAACATGCAAAGTACAAAAAAAAAAAAAAAAAACAACGAAAAAACAGAAAAAAAGAATTGAGTTTTTGTTTAAGCCAAGCTATATCAAAGTTTTTACTCTACTGCGTGACTGCCAATTTACATTTAGCGGAGCAATCCCGGGCTGGGAGGCAGTCTACCACCCGAAGCTTGTGACAACTTCAAAAGGCTTTTGTGTGCTTTTAAGACCCGTAAATGGCACTGGTACAATTGTCATCGTTTCCAATGGAAGCCAGCTACCTGTATTTATAATTTTATTTTCATATTTTCTGGCTCTGTGCGCAAACGAGTTTGTCTAAAAATGGAAATTAATATTGAATATGGAAACTGAAAAAATATATGGCAAAATGTAAAGCAGTCATTGGGAAAAAAATGTTTTTTTTTTAAATTAACTCCAAGCTACAATATATGTTACAGTACGAGGTTAGGCTGAAAAGTTATCGGCATAGTGAAGATAACTATTTAGCGATTGGATTGGAAATTTTCGCAATTTCGAAATAGTATTGAATGTTTTTTTTTAAAGACCGCTCAGGCCGCCAGACTAGAAATAATTGCCCAAATCTCTGGAATGGTCATAGATTTCGATTCCTGTAGTCGAGGATATCTAACGCGAACATTTGGTTTATAAGACAACAAGATGCTTCAAATCGATTACGGGTCGATAACAAATTGATAATATTATTAACAGCTACAGCCGAGGCGGTGCACGGCAGTTGGAAGGTTGTACCCTCTTTTCCGAAAAAAATGTATTCCTACATTTAAAGTATACAAAAATTCCAATTGGAAATATACTTTTTTTTTGGTACGGTATAAAAATTATACTTTTAAGTTCCATAAATTTCTACCAATATGAGAATTGAGAAGAAAGTTGTGTTACAAAAGTTATTTAAAGTATAAGGGTGAGTTACAAGTGCATATGCTGAGAGGCCTGGGAGAAAACACACCAACTTGATTGCATATAGTGATTACAATATATTGTGTTCGGCCCCTTTTGAAAACGAAAATGAATAACTTTTGTGCGTTTTCGTTTAAACTTGCTCCCAATTCCACATTTCATGCAGTTGCTATTAAATCAAATTTCCCTTACTTTATATTGAAATAAAACACGACGAGGCTTCATATTACAAGGGAAATTTTCGCTTTTTAGTATATTTTTGAATATACCTTTTGGTGTATTTGCCCGATTTTGTTCAGTTTTGAGACATAGAAGTCTAAGCTCAAGATCTTTAACATCATGGCTAAAAAGTGCGAAATTTTCCTAATGTAAACCGAGCACGATGCTGGTAAATTTTCAGGTCTCTAGCTTTGGTAGTCTCCGAAATCTAGGTGTTCATACGGACGTAATAGGCAAAGAAAAATCTCCTAAATAACGCACCGCCACTAAAGTTGTATATGTATACAAGTAATAATATACGAATACTTTTCAGTCTGCCCTCGTATTTACGCAAACAGCTTCCTTTGAGCTTATACTATATATGTACATTTGTATGGTAAATTGCTGACAAAATCAATATGCAGTGCGCAATGCTATCAAACTTTATGTTATTAAAAATATTCAATACTATTTGTCGTTGAATTAATTAAGTCATGGATGTTCTCAATAAATTCACTTGGTAAATATTTTTCACATGGAAAATGCAAACAACCACAAAATGAATTTTCCTATAAAAAACGCAAATGGAATGGGATCGAATTTTTTTCAATTTTTTTTGGCTGTTGGTTTTTATGGGTTATACACTCTTCACATAGTTTTGACTTAATAGGATTTAAAACCGAAATGGCCAAAGAAACAGAAATGATGTATATCAAATTCCATTAATTTATAATATGCTCTTTAATTATATTTTTGTTTAGCTAGAATTAATTTCAACGAGATATTATATCTTTGGAATGCCGAACAAACGAATTATGTGTATGATAAAATATAGGGAGTATATTTTTTAGAACCAACTTATTGGTTAAACTATCTTTGATACCAAAAAAACTCCATACTACAGAGTTTAAGATTAAGTTCTGGTGGTCAGCTCTGTATTGAACTGTACGCAACCTTTCTTCATTCAACCTTACTTGGTAAGCTCAATTTTAATGAAAATCCTTTACAAATTACTTTATATAAAAAACGAAAATACAGAGCTGTCTATACCGTGTTTACACTCAATCGAATGAAGTCGGGATATCCCGACTTAAATATACCCTGTACTTTGCTTAGTTTTCATATTGATCCGTTTCAAAAGCTGTGACTAAGTTCCATCTTGTCCTTTTTTCGTCCAGATTATTTTGGATAAAGATTATGCGGTTTTGTTTTTTTCTAGGTGTCTCAAATATATAGTTGCACCCTTTTTTCATAACACAACAAACTTTGCAGCACTATTAAACATCATTCAACTACTATCGAACAATCCGAAAAAACCTAGAAAATGTAGCATTTATCAGATTTTCGAAAACCCAGTATCCAAATGTTAGATGTAAGGTAGAGACATCTAAAAAAGCTAACTGAAAGTATTAAATTAAAAAACAAGCTTTTTCTTTCAGAAGAAATGGATTTCCATCTTCTTCTTATCGTAACGTAAGGTATTTACGAGTTTTCCTACTTCCTTACAACCGAATTTATTTGGATCTGCACACAGATGTTTATTTATATTGTATATAAGTATATGGTAGCTGTGCCCTAATAAAACTGCAGCCAACGAAAATAAACTTATGGAGCTACTTGGTCTGCCATAGAAAAAAGCCAAGCAGCCAGGAAGCCAAATATGGAACCACATCAATTGAGGCAAATATGTTGGATACTGGATGGCCAGATGCTGGCCCTTTGGGATTGTGTCTGCGCACAAATTTTCACAGGCCGAATTAAGCAATAAATATTATTTTATGTGTTTGTATACATATGTGGTATATTATATACATATGCACATGTGCTTGCCCTTTATGACACGGTCCAATATTTCATTTTAACTGGTTTTGTCATTTGTGGGGATAAAATTTCGATTATAGTTAAAGGTACTTTTTGTTGGGAATATTAAAAACCCATTACTTGAGTTAGCTACGAGTTTTCTTAAAGTCCATGTACTCTAATTGGCAAAATCTATACATTGCCTAGCATTTTTAAAGTAGATGGGTGAGCTTAGTTTTCCTGCTCCAAGTCGAGTTTGGCCTGTTACACAGCTAGACTGCTTCTCTAAGCAGCTTTCATTCATTCCGGATATTAATGCGGAACAGCTGTGGCTACATTTATCTTAATATGGGGTAACCTTGTTCAGCCTGTTCTAAGAAGGCAAATAGCACCTGTATAGTTCAGATGTTGCTGAATCCTTGTTAAAATTTCTGTAATAATAAAAAAAAACGCCTACGCAGTGTTGGCTGCGTAGTAGAAAATTTACTTTAAAAGTCTAAAACTTTGTTAACTGGCAACGCTGTTTTCTATTGAATTTAATAATATTTAACAACATTTAAAAACATATTCGCCTTTAGTTATGGTATAAGAGTTTGTAAATAAGAAAAATTGTTCTGATTGACCTTTTGCCTTAGTTGTATGACATAAATCAGGATAAGATTTAGTTCCAGCAAGATGGCGCGACGTATGAAAAATTAGGCTTTTTTGTGGAGTTGCTGCTAAAAAAGTTTCTAGAGCACGTTATTTTACAGAGGATACGATGAAGGGCGACCTCAAAGTTCGTACGATTTAATGCCCTTAGATTAAAGATCGAGAATTATTGATCAAATCGAGCACAACATCGTTTGAACCATAAACTAGTTCCAGACCGAGTTGAAAAAAGTTTAGATGCAAAATTGCGAGTTTTCGTATCAAATCGTAACGTGACATGGAAAACAAATAAAAGTTCAGGTTTGATTTTTTACACTCAACCCTTGCCACCCCGTACGGGTCACACTTGGTATCTTTCTGGCAAATTGCAGTGTGCATATAAATCGAAATTTGTCAAACAAATGTCGACAGTGAACTAAGCCCTGCATACACTGGACTTTATGAGCTCTGTTGCTATCGTTGTTGCTTTTGTATAGGCCGTCTCTGACATGGCTGACAATTTGCGCGTTTTGATGTTGTGCATCATTTGTTTGTCAAAGCGCTATAGGAACAACAGGCGTTAACCCTCAGGGTCAATGAAGCCCTGAAACTCATGTCAGGCCGGCCTGTCACTCAGTCAAATGTTGGTCACAGCTTCCATATGGGAGGGTGGTTGGTTGTCTGGTGTTTGGTTTGTGGGTGTGTCACAATGTGACAGTGCATTCCGTCACATTTTGTGCCTTGAATTCATTTTCATTGGTTTGCATTCTGTCAAAATGTCAATAAAATAATAAAAAAAAAAAAAAACGTTATTTAATGCTCATAAAATAAACATGTAAGCACAAAGTGTGTACATATGTGTGTTTGTTAAACAAAGTAATGCATGTGTGAATACGTATTGCAGTAAAATAGTCAATGGAACAGTAATAAAGCAGACAGTCTATAAATATTACGTATACGCCACTTATTCATACACATATAAGCGCATTTTTATTGTTGTCAAAGGCAGCTTCTCAAATTTACACAATCAGCGCAAATCGACTTGGGAGTCATATACGTACGAGTATGTACATATATATATTACAATTTTATGTACATACATAGTACATATATACACAATATCAATCAGAGTGCCTGCATGTGTGGTTCGGATGTCAAACAATCACAACTTCAGACATGTCACACACATAAAAGAAAGAAATTCAATCAATGTGCGTCTGTCCTTATCAGAAGTCAGGGTGCCAATGAATTTATCCAATGCGGGCGGCAACAAGTTGAAATTGTCAGCTGTGGCATATTGGCAATTGTCTGGGAATTATGTTGCGCCTCGTTGACAAATGTAGTTTCAATTGGTTTTCAATTTAGCCAAACATTTGCGCTCAATACATACTTTATTTACCACCAAATGTTGTCGCTTTTCCAGTTTTTCATAGATTGCCAATTTATCGTTTTGAAATTTATTTAAACATGGAATTATTTAACAAATTTATGCGTTTAAAATTCAAATACTTGGCATAAACGTAAGCATACTTTCATATAAAAAATTATGAGTACATATTGCCAATAATCATAATAAACGTGTAGGCAAAAATTATAGATAATGAATACAGCATATAAGCACCCACACGAGGCTTATTATAATTTTATAATCAACATTATGACGATTATAATGGGCATAAAACATTTGCCTGTGTATGCGTATGTGTTTGTGTTTTTGTGTATGTGCCGCATCTGCAGCGGAAGCCGGAAGGAAGACTGCTCAATTCCATTTTGCTTGGCCTGGGCATGCAATTGACAAAATGGCGTACAAGCTTAAGTTCATCTGCTTATTTTTATTGTAGTTATTGTTGTTGTTGGGTTTAAAACCAAACCTGCGCGATCTGAGGAGAGTACACTGCGAAAAAAAGTGAGAGAAATTTTGTAAGTTCTTTTAAATGCGCGCTTCCATTCAGACGTTAGAGACCACACAAAAGACAACTAAAATATAATCAGGATGAACGTCTGGATCATCTGAGCTAGAGGAACAAAAATTTCGGACTAGATCTTATATTGTGACATGATAAAGATATCGCAACCAAAAGGTTTAAATATCTGAATGGAAAAATATTTAAAAAAATCTAAAACTTAGCGTATCCCAGATCAATTCAGCTAGCATGCCTTTTCTAGAGCTTCAATCTTGGAGTTTAGATGAATTAAGTCGAAATAAATGAAACGTATTATGTACGTATATGTTAATTAAATGTTAAATGTAAATTAAAAACAGTTTATTTAAATTAACTTAGTTATTTTAGGTCCTAATCTCTCGTAATTTCAGTTCAATTACAGGGCTATAGTGCGAATTAGTTCATAGCTATTATTCCAAACTATTTTTTTTAAATATTTCTTTTTTATTTATAATCAATCAACAATGCTATACTAATAAAACATTAGAGCAACGAGTAACTAGACCTTAGAGCAATGGCTAATTATAATTGTTTTTATGTTTGAAATTTGGTATTAAAAATATACTTACTTTTATATGAGTAAACATGCATCTAATAGCAAAGTTCTTTAAAAAGTGAATTTATTATATTTATAAAGGTTTTACAAATTCCAAACTACATATTAAAACAATTTCGAAAACTTTAATCATTATACTATATTTTGGAAATTCAAAGCGTTATTGAATTTTCCACATCGTCGATGCTTGTTTCCCATCTAATCGCTTAGTGTACTCATTGTACTCATATGAGTACAATTGCCTAACGGGGCGTTAGCCTTAGTCTGCCAGATGCAGCTGTTACATATATGAATTGTCTGTTTGTGAGTATATATGAGTGTTTGTGTGTATATATCTATCTGTTAGTCTCATTGTATTGACATAAAAGGTTTTGGGTTGCCCTTGGCTTTTATGCTCTGTGGGTCCCTTTGTGGAATCGTCTTGGCTTTGTCCGACACGTGCGTGTCTTGGGCCACCAATGGGTAATCAGCCCAGCTGCCTGACTGAACTCAATTGCGGATTTCTTATTGTGATTTTTTTTAAACTCTGCCGCACATTTCAAATTTACATAATTTGCTTCTTTTTTTATTATCTAAATATACGTCGGTGTTATTATATTTATTTTGTTGTGTCATGTAGTTTGCTTTATTTTGTCAACAACATACAGGAAACTGGCAACATACACTGCGACAACGAAACCCACTTGAAGCAAAAAACATGGAATTAAGCAGTCAAGGTCAAGAACCTTAGAGTTTCTCGCGGTTCTGAATTTTGACACATCTTATGACAAAACTAATATGTATCAATCAATTACCAAAAATTACCATTATTAACGAATCTTGAACTATATCATTCGGCCTCCATATAACCGATCGATTAAAAAAACGTTTTTAGGGCATAATTCGTTAATGTATCAAACTTGTCAATCGAAAGTTTTATCTATAGTAAGTCCTTATTGGATCGAAATCGGTTCATTTATTTATTTATTTTTTGTGATAGGACTTGGTACGATCGACTTTAAAGTCTGCTAATAACTTTTATTCAACCGCTTCGTCTTATATAGGTTTTATATTTTATTTGTCAAATTTCGGTATCTTTTATAATAAAACAAAAGTATTAAAAAAAAAATGGATTACAGTCGAGGCGGCTCCCGACCCTGTACCTTCTTTCTCGAAAAAAATTTTTTCTATATATTCCTTCTAAGAACTTTTCAATTGGAACATTTTTTTTTTGGTGCAAAACGATATTTATACCAATAAGTTCTGTAAATTTGTACCGATTTTGATGAAATCAAAAGTTACGTCAAAGAAGCTATTTCAAGTTGATATGTTGAGGGGGTGTGGGAAAAAACACGGTAAATCGATGGCGGGGGGTGGGGTGTCCGCATCGATCAAACTTGGATGTGGATTTGTTCATTATAGCCACATGAAACAGCATGCCAAAAATGGTGATTCTAGGTCACTTGTTACCATAATTACGTAGAGTCAAATATTGACGTAGTTTATAGGCAAGAGAAGGTGAAATTTGTACATTTTGGACTATAACCATTGGTGTATTTGTATTTGTTTATTTTTTACACAAAGATGCATGTAACCACGACGCATCGCTCTGTTAAATTTCAGATAAAAATATTAAACGTTGTGGCTAAAAACCGCGAAAATCTACTGCGGGGGAACGGGGGAAGATATTGACATGATTCAACAAACTTCATCTTCTCAGGACATGGCTCAATCGCTAACCGAAGTTATGAAAAACATTTTGGTATAAAGGACTTTGGGTCTGCCACGCCTCCTTCTGTCCGTTACATAAATTTCACAAATCTAGTATATTATATTTCGGTTTGTCTTCATTTTGGTATTTTAGGCATAGTTGAACTAGATTCCTTTACCATTTATTAGCACATTTTCTCACAGTGTAGCCGCAACGTAAACGTTTTTCTTGTAAATGCTGCGGAACTAGTCGGAGCTGCAAACAAATAAACAAATGTATGCACACCACACCACACACACCTTGTGGAATAATCCTTTCCTGTCTCTCTATAGCCCCGGTCATGTACATATGTATATATGTGTGTCTGTGTATTTGGTATTTGCATCGGAAAGACGGTAAAGTTTAGGTACTTCTTTGCCATAAGGTAGCTCGCCAATTAGACAACTGTTTACAGAAATCCGTTGACAAAGTCAACGTCACCTTTTGGATGATCTTAATGAGCAAGAAGGGAAAGATGTAAGTCCCCAGTTTCTAAGCTGCTGCTGGTTTGTATTGGATTCGGTGTAATTATGCATGTGGCTGAACTTGAGTGACACAAAAAGTCTCCAGGTTGTTTGCTTGTTTCTTGTCACCGTGTAGAAAGTCAACAGTTAGAAGAAGACACCAACAACAATGATAATAACTAAAAGGTGCCAGAGCGCCAAATCAACGTCATCGCGGTCTACAGTGGATTTCTGTGGAAAAGACTTAGATGCAGTATGCAGTGATAGAGCAGCAGCATCATCTGAGTGATACAACTTGGGTATTATAATGTATGCACAGAATACTTGGGTTGAGGTTGGTTCTTTTCTTTGTGCAGTTTTGTTTTTGTTCACTTGGCTCACCTGGGTTTTATACACAATATCTCATTCTTTCTTAAGTTACATTTAGATTTGCATTTTTATTTAGCACATAAGTGCAGTCAGAGCAGTCGGCAGGGGTTCTCAGCTTGTCATCTTATACACTATAAGTACATCGAGTGTGTCGTTATTTGATGAAGTATGTTACAGCGTGACGTCATCATAAACTAGTAGATTCTCAGAACTAAAGTTCGAATATTCTACAAATTCCTGTATCTATGCTAGATGACAATCTGTTGAGGATGTTAAGCATCAATTTTAGACTTATCTTAGGAATATGGAAGATTGAAAGTTACATTTGAGAAAAAATTAATATTAATTACATTCGTAATCACAAACAGCTTCGAAATGACAAAAAATGTGTAAATGTGTAACTAACATTGTGAGTTTAAACCTAGTCAGAACTAAAATATCCAACCAACTGCATCATGAAAACCTTAGGAAACCGCGAAGAGAGTATGTCAAGGTCGAGATACGTCAATCGTAACAATGTTTTTGTTCTTAATGCATGCAAATGCATACATTGTGTCAACAAAAGCAACATTTTTATGTTTGCTAGAAGGGTTCACATGACTAGAACGAATTGGACTTGCTCACAGGGTCAAAACTTTTTTTATACATTTGTACATATATATACGAGTGAGTATATGGTGTCACATTATTTAGGGTGCGCATAACAAATGAGACAGCTGAAGGTTGACAGAAAGGACTTTAACACTTAAATAAAGCCCAGAAAAGAAATGTTAAACATGTTTATAAGATCTATCGGAATAACAAAACTTATCGCATTTACCATGCCAAATTGAAAGTGATTGGTCTGTGTTATTGATTTCCAAAGTATATAATATCAAACAGTTGAAACATATGTATCCATTATATAGTGTTTCACAGCCGTGGAACTTGAAATCAAAGGCCAGCACTCAAATGATGGGTTATGCATACATACTACAAACGTGTATAAATATCAATGGATTGGAAACTGATGACGCTGTCTGGATAGTAAGAAAAACCAATAATCATCAGAAGCAAGGACTACGCCAAAAGTGTCTGTCATTCAGCTGTAGCTCAAGGATAATGCAGTGTCAATAATTATGTGCCATACTTATGTGTGAGACAGTGGGACGCTTTTTGGAGGACACTAAAGAAAATCTTTAATAAGCAGATGTTTTTAAGCCAGCAGACAGCTTTTAATCGTGGATAATTGTTATGCAAGTAAAAAGCCATTACACCTCCACATTGCAAAAAAAAAAAAAAGTAAGTATATTTATCGACATGAGAGCATTAATTTCAATGACTGTGAGTGCGAATGGATAATTCAAAAGCAGATGAGCATCAGCTTTGAGAATGTTAAAAACACGAACAAAAAACAAAATGGCGTAGCTGATTTTAAGAACAGCAGCAAAGACCGGAAATGAAAGCGGCAAAAACTTGCTACCCATCGAAGGGCAAAGGTAAAATTCCTGCAGCTATAAAATTCTTGTTGCAAAGTCATTATCTGGCCATTAAAAGTGGCCAGCACTAGAAGCCCAACAAACAACAACCAGACAAAGAATGTAATTATGGAAGTTTGTAAAAGAAAAAAAAAAAAAAAGAAAAGTACAAATGAGAAGAACGTACAGTTTCCAAAGATTTAAACCTGAAAACAAGCTAAGAGATTTAATTTCTAAGCTTACTTCGGGTTAGAAGGAGTTACATGTAGTATTTATGTATATAAATACAAACAGTTGAACAAGTAACAGTCAGGATATCCCGGCTATTATATACCCTGTACTTTCTTTAATTTTGATAGCGATTTTGATGGCTTTAGCTTGTTACTCCATGGCAATCTAAAGTTTCTTGTAGTACCTATGCATTTTGTCAAATTTTACTAATATCTTGTCGTTTGTAGGCCTGCTAGGCTAGAGAGGCTGAAATTTGCTGTCATGTATAGGTGCGGGTCGGTGTTGATTTTAAACTTTCTACGGGGAAGGAAGTAAGAAGTGAATGACTGTAGCGGCAGACTGCGTTTAGTATCCCAAAAAAGTAAAGATGGCGTACTTTAAAGTCGGGCGCGTGCGACTTTGGGTTACCCTATACCACCACATTGCTTACGAACTCAAAAAAAAATTTCTTTGCCAAATTTGTTTACGATATTTTTATAAAAAAAACAGTCGAATTTTGAACCAAACACGTTTTTTTGACCGATTTGTCATATGGGGGCTATATGATATAGTCAACCGATTTTTATAAAATTTAATACAGCGGAAACTATACAATACTT
Organism: Chymomyza costata; assembly: GCA_018150985.1. Classification (NCBI taxonomy): domain Eukaryota; kingdom Metazoa; phylum Arthropoda; class Insecta; order Diptera; family Drosophilidae; genus Chymomyza; species Chymomyza costata. Next base: position 2,077,708 of record JAECWU010000089.1, on the reverse strand, counting down.
CCGAATGCCAAATTCGGTTTCGATATCTTTATAAACAACCAAGTTATGCCCTAAAAACTTTTTTTATCGACTGGCACTACGGGAGCTATATGTTATAGTTTACCGATTTTGATAAAATTTGCTATAGCGCTGGGGATCTCTAAAAAACTTCCGAACGCTAAATATCCATCCAAGCGAAATATCCATCAAAAACTTTTGGTTTTTTTTCGAGGTCGTCTGAAACACTCCTGAGGGAGCTATATAATGTAATCCCGATATCAAAAAAATAAAATAAACTTCTCTCTTATTCTAATAAGGATTCTAATCTGAAAGTTTGGTTGCTCTAGATCTCTGAGATCTAAGCGTTCATACGGACGGACGGACAGACGGACATCGGTATATCGACTTCTCTAGTCATGCTGATTATACTATAGGTTTTGGGGGGGTCTCCGACGTCTCCTTCTGTATGTTACATACATTTTCGGCTTGCACAAACTTAATATACCCCTTGTACCATATGGGACAGGGTATAAAAAGTTTTTTTATAAATGAGTCTACATACCGATTTTGGTGAAATGTTTGGAATAACCTAACCGATTTTAAACAAATTGTCACACAAACGGGAAATGGTGTAAGCAGAGTATATAGCATCGTCATTTATCTCTTGCTTCCAGCGGTACTTAGTTTAACATTTTTTTATGGCTAAGAATTATTTATCCACATTCCACATATTAAAACAAAAACAAAAAACAAACAATTTTTGATATTAACAATATCTCTTGTAGTTTTCAAAAAAGGAGTAAGTTTTATCAAAACTAACCATATTTAATAAGCGTTACTATATTTCGATTTGAATACTTACCAAACTGATAATTTGTTTTTTTTTTTCATTCTTGCTAATTAATTAAAAAACAAAGTTCGTATTCAATCGTCATTCACTTTTTTTGTAATTACACTTAAGGACCCCTTCCATCTATCAGGTGACTAACTCTGGCTACAGAACTAATCATTTAATTTACTTATGAAATGTGATGACTCGATATACTCGTACATGCATAAAGCGAAATATCCATCAAAAACTTTTGGTTTTTTTTCGAGGTCGTCTGAAACACTCCTGTGGGAGCTATATAATGTAATCCCGATATCAAAAAAATAAAATAAACTTCTCTCTTATTCTAATAAGGATTCTAATCTGAAAGTTTGGTTGCTCTAGATCTCTGAGATCTAAGCGTTCATACGGACGGACGGACAGACGGACATCGGTATATCGACTTCTCTAGTCATGCTGATTATACTATAGGTTTTGGGGGGGGTCTCCGACGTCTCCTTCTGTATGTTACATACATTTTCGGCTTGCACAAACTTAATATACCCCTTGTACCATATGGGACAGGGTAAAAAAAGTTTTTTTATAAATGAGTCTACATACCGATTTTGGTGAAAAGTTTGGAATAACCTAACCGATTTTAAACAAATTGTCACACAAACGGGAAATGGTGTAAGCAGAGTATATAGCATCGTCATTTATCTCTTGCTTCCAGCGGTACTTAGTTTAACATTTTTTTATGGCTAAGAATTATTTATCCACATTCCACATATTAAAACAAAAACAAAAAACAAACAATTTTTGATATTAACAATATCTCTTGTAGTTTTCAAAAAAGGAGTAAGTTTTATCAAAACTAACCATATTTAATAAGCGTTACTATATTTCGATTTGAATACTTACCAAACTGATAATTTGTTTTTTTTTTCATTCTTGCTAATTAATAAAAAAACAAAGTTCGTATTCAATCGTCATTCACTTTTTTTGTAATTACACTTAAGGACCCCTTCCATCTATCAGGTGACTAACTCTGGCTACAGAACTAATCATTTAATTTACTTATGAAATGTGATGACTCGATATACTCGTACATACAGAAAATGAATATCTTGAAATATTCCATATTTCATTAAAATGCTATCCTATTTGGCATTCGTCGAAGCAGCCATTAATCGCTTCATGTATTTTAGGAGTCCCTTGGGGCCAGGAGCAACCAGCTCGATTGTGAGTTGTTTATATGACTAATGGAATTTGGTCTAGGCATTTTAATTTATGCTTCCACCCGAAACTCACTAAATGGCGGTATCTTTTATTATTATGAGTATTATTTTTATTGTTGTTTTTGTTGCTGTCTTGAATTTACATAATGCCCGCATAATCAGCTCTAATTAAATGCAAATTAAAAATTCATTAACAAAAGTCGGGAATGCCTACTTGACTTTAAATTTGTTTTTGGTGCCATCTTTTTGATTATGGCATATGGGGGCGCAACAAGTGCCAATTAAATACGTTATATCGTATGTAGAAATAATTTTTAATTAAAATTGGGGAGCTTAACATATTTGTCAAATTATGCAAACAAATAAAAAATAAAAAAAATTTTGAATTCAATGTGGTTCCTTAGTATATTTTAAGAGCGCCTATAGAGATAGCACTGACCTTAGTTAACAGCTGTACTTGTCAAATTAGCATCAAAAAATATCTGAAAAATTAGCGACACATGTTTATTGGTAAAAATCTAAATATATAAGAACATATAATTGAGCCTATATTTGGTGTACACATTAAATCTCGAGAATTTAATTAGAAGCGTTTAAAAATCAAATTTTTTACCCGACTACATGTAGCTTCATCTGTTCCCTCGAAACATTTAGACCGCTCATTACAATTTTACAAATAAGGCATTGCTGGAAGCGTCTTGATCGTCCGCTGGTTATAGACTATGAGGCCCTTGCTGATGAGATGAAATGAGGTGAAATAAAATTAAGTTACGGCGGTGTCTCGAATTAATAGAGATTTTCTTGGGGAAATTGCGTCTTTTTGCTAGCGGTGGCAGTGCTAGGCAAATGCACCAGTGCTTCAGCGGGGAATCGAACCAACGACCGATTGGGTTGCAAACCGAGTACGCTACCACTACGCTCGATGGCCACAGGCCCGTCTTGCACAGACTAAAACCTCCACCTCTTTTTTTTTTAAACCTTGTCTACCTCTAGGAAGCTGTTGAGCGGAGTCATTAGATCAGGGGGTAGGGTCTCTCTCCATTGGTTGTTAACCTTCGTTGTTAGCCTCCATCGAAGCCTCGCCTTTCTTCAATACTGGCAGTTCTGGACTCTCTTGTAGCTCGTTTGTCAAGATGATGCTTCTTGCCTTTCAGAACTTTTTCGGCAAACTTGGCTATGGTGTTCCAGTTTTCCACAATGTGAAGCATTTTATTAGTCACATTTTCTTGCACCACCTGTCGCAGTGAAAGAATGTGTGATCTGCACCATCTGAGTGCTTTGCCATCTCTGTCTTGCTACCACTCTTGAAAAGTTTGTTGCCTTAGCTCGATCGCGCTTAAACGTGTGTTTCCATCTTTCTTCGCTTCCCATAGCTTTTTTCGATCCGCAAGGAGATTTTCCTTCTTCTCTTCGTTTTCATAGCGGTTTCCCAAGTCTAGCTATCATAAAGTAAAATTGAATTCGTGGTGGCCATTAGAAGCCTGCGCTTATTTTGCGTTGGTCCGCCCACGTTTGCCATTAGTTTGCTGAGAATGCCAGTAACCTTAGCTGCTATTGTGGCGGCGAACAGTTTGACTTCCAATGGAGTATGCCGTTTCGTTAGAAGGATAACTTCAGTTTTTTCTTCGTCAAAGCCGCGGTCCTCCTTTTCTATGGCGCCGATTGTTGATCTTCCGCTTCTGAAGCCATGTTGCTTGTCCGAGAGTGCGCCTGCACGGTCCACAGCTGCGGTCAAGCGTGTTTTTATCAGCTTCTCCAGCAGTTTTCCAGTGCTGTCAAGCATAGATAGCGGCCTATACGCTGATGGCTGTGTCGGGTCATCCTCGCTCTTGCTGATTAGGGTGAGTTTCTTTCTTTTCCACACTGTCGGGAAGTTACCCACCATTGTTTGACTTTAAGGCTTTTCGCAGCAACTTCCAACTCGCTCTCGGTAAAAAGAGGGATAGGCTCTTGTACAACAAGCTCTGGATCAGCTGACAAGAGACTATCGACTATATTGGCAACGGCTTTGCTATCCATATGCTGAAGACCTAGCTCCAAGTTTCTGTATCACTATTTTATCACCAAGACCCCATAGATTGTTGTTGATACCGCGTTGGAGTTTATCCCATTTCACTTTCTTGCGTAGGGCGATGGCTGCCTTAAGCTCTTTGAATTCCACGACTTCGATAAGCGCTGGTCTATGCTTTCTTGCTCTGGTCAACTTTCTTCTCTTCATTATGCATACCTCCCTAAGTTCAGTTACAATATCTTCTGTCCACCAGTCTACTGCTTTCTTTACAGGGCCGCCACCAATTTTGGGCATTGAGGCGTTACAACCTTGCGTTACTCGCTGCATACCGCTATGGACGATTGCGCCATCTTTAGCATTGTGTCGATCGATCGTTGCCTCGATGTTAGCCAGTAAAAGGTGTGGTAGAAGTTTGCTGCATTAAAAAGGTTAACCTTTCATGAACACGTTCACACGTATCATCCTATCGGAAAAAAGCGGGTGTAGGGTATTGCGCTGTGGGTACCGACTAATTCAAATTTTTTTACTAAGAACTAACTTCGCAGTAGATTTAAATTAAATTTTTGTTGCCTTGTAGTATGTGTTATATGTGTATGCATATACTATTTACTTAACCGACACCTGACAATGTATGAGACAGTTTTATTATTTTAAGTATCTAGGGGTGTATGGGTTTTGAGACACCGTTAAAGAACTTTTCACATAAAATTAAAATATTTCAATGCCCGCAGGTGGAAGTTAGTTTTAATTGCATAACATGCAGTTTTACTTGTTAAATACCTTCCTTCGTTGCATGTTGTCGTGGCATAATATTGAAATGGTTACAACTTTATAATATACAGGTGTACTAGTAGTGAGTAATTACAGAAACTAAGCTTGTGAAAATAGTTAAAGTTGGTCCGTTAGTGCTGGCAGTTTTCATTAAATAGTTGACTAAAGTATGCTTTAATATCAAAACAATTCTTTTTTTTTTATCTTGGAACGTGGGAGCTGACATGGTGGCATGATGGTGATTCCCATGATATGGCAGATACCTGAAGAATTTCTTGCGTGCATACTTCAATGAACCTTTACGTTTTCGCAAAATTATTCCAAGGCCCAAGAGCATAAGAATTTAGAGCGCCCAAAACGCTGGCTGCTGATTTTCTGCAAATGTCAGGCACTTAGTAAGAGTCGAAAGAACTTTCATTGAAAGGAATTCCAAATCCTGCATATAACAGAGTACCAAAAATAGTTTAGTATTTCTCAAAAAAATACAAAAAAAAAACCCCAAAAGTGACAGCTTGCATAAAATCAGTCAATCAGCATTTAAATAACAAAAATTGCTGAACCGTAAAACGCAATGAAGAGTTAAACCCGGACAGGCGGCAAGGGGAGTTTTGTTTGACAGATAACAAGAATTGATTGCTCTACAAGAAATTAAATTTTTTTCCTTTTTAAATCAATTGCATAAATAAAAATAGTGGCATTATGTCCGACGCATTTGTATTGCTTAATTCAAGAGTCTTGCACTAAAAATAACTTGCCTTTTATGTTTTTATTTATTTTTATTTTTTATATATACTCTGGTTAGCAAAAACTGACAGAAACCACTGTCTGTCACGCTTGAACAAAATGTTTATCGGTGTAAATATTTATAAGTATATACTAGTTATACTTGTCACATCGTACACTTTTTTTGGAGAGGTAAATTGAGCTTAATAATATGGCTAAGCCCGCAGCACGAAGGTCACAAAAACACGCTTTGTTATTATTTTTGGATACTATTAGTCGGCTAGTACGTTAGACTAGTCTAAGCTTTGTCTCAAACCCGTTCCACGCGCAGGTTAATTCCGCCTATAGTGCCCATTACAAGTTGTTTGGGATCATAGATCAGCGGTATGTCGGTACTTTCGCAGACCGAAAACTTGAACTTTTGTATGAGTCGAGCCAAACCGATGCGGGCCTGCATTTGTCCAAAACGCAAGCCGATGCAGTTACGGGGGCCATCACCAAAGGGTAACCATTCTACGGAATCGCGTGCGGCCTTCATTTCGGGTGAAAAACGATCCGGATCGAATTTCATCGGTTCGGGATATAAATCCGGATCACGATGCAAAGCGGCAGCGGGTATTAAAATATGTGTGCCTTTTTCTATCACATATTTTGGATTATCGGGTACTACATAATCATTTAAGGCCACGCGATCCAGATGCGGCACAATTGTATAAATTCGTAGTGTTTCTGTAAAACATAAGTTTTAAGAAATGATACATAAATGCATTTTGTATATATAACACGCACCTGATATAACCTGATCCAGATACTGAAAGTCTTTTACACACTCATAGGTCAACTGGTTATCATGTTTAGCTAAAACTTGTTCAATATCATCGCGTAGTCTGTCCTGAATATCCTGGTTTTGCGCCAGCTCATACAAGGCATAGCTCATGGTCGATGAGGATGTCTCAAAGCCCGCCAAATAGAATACGAATACCTGAGCAGCCAGCTCGCCCATGTCCTTAATGTCACCCTTACGTTTAAGCTCAATCAGCATATCCATAAAGTCGTTACGTTTGATATTATTTTTTTGCCTATATGAAACCGTTTCGTTGACCAGATTCATAAAGAAGTCATTCACATCATCCGGTAAAGATCTCATGCGTAATCTACGCGCTAGACGTGGAAAACTGAACATGAACGCCATTATGGGCGGACTATGACGCGTCTCTGTGAAAGACTTTACGCCCATAGTGCGGAACTCTGAATCCGGAACACGCAAGGTGTTGCATTCGATACCAAAGGCACAGGTGCCTATGACATCAGTGGTGAATCGTGCCATGGGTTCTTTTATTTCTAAAATAGCACCACCTGGCGTATTGGGCACTTGTTCAGTTAAAACATTCATAAGTTCTTCGGATACTTTCACTATCGTTGGGAACATATACTTCATTTTGCCAGATGTAAAAGTGGGTGACAAATTGTGTCGCAATTCCTTCCAACGTTTGCTATCCAAAGAAAACAAATGTTGTGTAAGCGGATCATCGCGCTCGTTATGGAATTGACCACGATCCACAAAGTTGGAAAAGTCTTTAATCAATATGTTTTTGATTAGCTTCGTATCCAGTATAAAAGCCGATGGTTTTTGCAAGAAATAAAAACCTACAAACGGATATCCACTCTTCCGGAATTTATCATAGAACTCGAATTCTATGCTGTGTACTGTACGCTTTGTGCGAAAGCCCACAAGATTGCCGAATATCGGGTGTGGCGGTACATGAGGTATGCCACGATTCTTCCAATAATTCAAATTGCGATATAGCAAATAAACCACGATTGAAACTAGCGTTATCAACGCATACAGTATTAAAGCCATTTTATAGCCAAACAGCTACTGCCAGCTGTTAAACGTAAACTGAGGGTAATCAAGTTAAACAAGCCCATTTTTATGCGAATTCATTCTTTTCAAAAATCGGCATGACCAAGCAACAAAATTCTAGTTTTGTTTTTCCTACATACCAAATAAAACATATTTAAGCCGCGTAACGCAATAGAAGCGATAAGCTAGAGAGCTCTACAAGAGAAAGAGAGCAGAGCATGTTCTAAGAGCATACAACGCGCTCTCAGATATTTTTGTTTTGATTGTACGAAGTACGAGGGTTGTATTTGTACTTCGGGAATAGCGAAACGATAAACGTTGAAAATATTCTTCAAGGAAATAGTTAACAACCATGCATTGAAATACGTCCTGTGGGTCAACCAAAAAGATATCGATAAATCAATTAGAATCATTAGGTGCAAATGTTGATGATTCTTTTTTCCCTAAATTGATCGAACACTTCTTGCATTCAAAACATAACTTGAAATTACGCGGCTGCTAGAATTATTCGCCTTCGAAAACAAATCTCGCCATCAAAAGATTCCAAGATTCGAAGCCTGCTTTGATTTTGTAAACATAATTTTAATTTAATTAAGCATCTTTGACTAATTTTGAAGTGTAAGTAACCCAGATAATATTGGATTTTTATTAGCACCACCTTTTCCAACTTTTTTTCAATTATATATCATCATTATATTATTTTCAAAAATACTTTTTTTATAATCTAAGGTCAACTGAGCTTAGTTGTACCCTTTGACTAGGAATAGGTAAATATTTAATAACAAATAAATAAAATATCAAATTTTATTTAACAAACTGTGTGCAACGTTTGCGAAACTTTAAAGGCAACTCTCGTACACAATTAAACAACTAAGCAAAAAATTACATTTGTTGGTTACACTTACGTGTAGTAACTAACAAACCATTTTTTATCGTATTTTTTTGACCTTGTAATGCTATTTACATTATACCCGTACATATAAACTTCAATCCAAGTCGACTACTGAAACTTTTTCTCATTTATGGCCTCAGTTCCCCCAAAACGATGGGACTCCCATAACGCTGTAGATAATATAATATTATGATCATGCTTAACACGCAATTTCTGAAACCTTTAGTTGTCAGGCATTCTTCTGTTGATAAGTTTTTGGCTTGTATTCAGAAAATCAATTGATATAAAGTAGGAAAATAAAAACAAAATCTCTTTGAAAAATTTACATTTTAGAACACAAAAGCTAACATTTTTAAAGACTGCGTTACTATCTTTTATCAATTCGTTTTTCCTTGAAGTCAGTCTAGTAGCTTCTTGCTTATAGACAGTTGCGTATACCCAAAAAATAGGGAGAGACGAGAAAATAGGTCTTTTTTTCTACAGCAGATACAATGGCAGCCAAAGAATCTTGTGGAATATGCTTCAAAAGACTGACTCCAAACAAAAAGACACCACATCCGCGCAAGCCTTCCGTAAGATCCGCCACTGGTTATAGATAACACGTATATGTATGTGCGTGTGATAAAGAATATCTATGGGGGCTTATACGGTCTGCTATGTCCGACGCTCCAAATCATTTAGAATACCAGTTGACAAAATTCATAAAATTTGTAACAAATTATTGTTATAATGCTATTATCAAATATCTGCATAGTTTTTGAAATCGGTGCATTTTCATTAGTTTTCATTAATTTGAACTAAGTAGATAATAGCGCATATTTAAATTAATTAAACATTCAACTGAAAGGGGCGCATAAATTCCATTACTATGATTGCCATAACTGCTGGTCATAATGTGTATCTTTGAGATACAAACTTGCATGCAAATTCATTTCTAATGTGCAAAGTCAATGACTTTGAAGTTATTTTTCTTATATTACCTTCACTTTGGCTGGAGAGCAAAAGTACAATACAAAAAAAAAAAATAATTGCTACTTTCAGAAAAAAATTGTTTAACTCATAAAGCACACTCCAGCTTCATACAATGAACAACAACAACAGCAAATAAAAGAAATCATTAAAAAATAAGGCAAGGTCATTCAACTTGGTATAAGCGCATTCAAATTAACCAGTCTTATAAAATTAGCGTTAAAAGAAAACTTTGGCTAAAAATGTTTGGCATATTTTAAAGTAACAAAAAAAAAAAAAAACTACACAACGCCAAAGTTTTGTAGAAAGTGCGTTATGTGGTTTGAAAACATGGGAAGAATCATGAAGTAAGTTAATCTAAAAATTCAAAAGAGATTTGAGATTTCAGTTTGGGCCAGTGCAGTGCTGCGTGCTTTGTGCAGCACCAGTGACAATAATATTTAAATCTCAGCAAATTAAAGTTATTTCTATAGAAAAAAAGTGGCATATAAAGTTTTCCATTGTAAGGAAAAATGTAAAATTACATTTATTACACAGTCAACGACCACAATGAATGAATGTCATTTGCAAAGCGTGTACATTACTCTGACTGCAAAAGAAAATCTTGCATTACATGAAAATTAATACAAGCAGGAACACACTCACATGGTAGTAGCTACCAGTTGGCATGAAACTAGCCCCAAGCAATAAGCATGCCGATGCATCTACGGCACCCGTACACTCTATAAATACTTAACGAGTATGGTTGGCTATAACTCTATCTTAGTGGATATGAGAGAGTGTGGGCTTTTGCATAACAGATGCAAACATGACGAAAAAAAAAGTGAAACAATCGGGTCCATCATCGACAATGGAATACCCTGCAAAATTTAGTAGTCCAAAATTTTGCATTAAATGTTGAGAGATGCAGGCGTACTCTAGAAAAAGAGGTACAAATGCTAAAATGTCAATGTTACCTTTTTTATTAGGTTAACATGAGTGTACTTACTCTTTTCTCGATTTTAATCATACGCAAAAATTCTTACTCAATTCCAATCACCTTACAAAACACAGCGTCGAGTACAAATCAGCTCATGCAGACGAACGCATCATTCGGATCGTTTTCAGCCTTCGGTCCGAAATGTTTTGTTCATATTTAATCACTCAACGAAACTCAGTGTTGAATAAAATCAACTCATGCCGACAAACCCATGATTCGAATCAATTTGAGTCATTTGATCGGCTCGTGTCTTACACGAGTCATGCAAGTAAACGATCGGTGTGGATCGCACTCAAGAAGTCTAGACAAATGTGTTCTTTTATTTATGTTTTAATTTAAAAATTAATAAGAATGATTATTTGTTTTTGTTATACATATATGTATATGAATGTGTTCTTTTCATATACTTTGTTGGGAAATAAGAGTTGATTTTTGCTTTTTGAGTTTTATTCTTGATCAAAACAATTATTGTTGAGCTGAATGAACGTACGCCCGAAGTGAATAGTTTGAGCTTGAGCACGAATAAATTCAGCGAGCCAAAAAACTTGGCACATTTGAGCGATTTTAAATCAAGAGTGAAAACATGTACGTATGCAAGTTTGATCGGTTGAGCGAAATGGTTCGATTATTCGGGTATTGATCGTGTATGAACGTTTTTGTATCACCCGAAGCCATTCTCTGGTAGTTACCACGTTTAGTGGCTCTGGCTAGGACCAATATTTGTAGTCTTGAATTGAGACATTTTACACTGAAACATTAGAATATTCATGAAATTTTAATTATTTTTACTGCATGCAAAGTCCATAATTCTGCCAAATTTCGAATGGATGGCTTTTATAGTGTGAACTTTAATCGCCAAATGGGAAAATGGCGAAGTATTATAATAACAAACTTTGCGATACGACTAATGCGCATCATTTGCTAAACTTTGATAACGCTATGGTAGATGTTGCGATCTCTGAGATCAAGAACATGCTATTCGAGATTCCGAAAATCATTTTAGTATAAAGTCACTATATGGCCATCGAAAGCGTAGTGGTAGCATATTCGCCTTGTAACCCGATGGTCGGTGGTTCGATTCCCCGCAGATGTACTGGTACATTTACCTGGCACTGGCATCGCTAGCAAATAGACGCTATTTTCCCAAGAAAATCTCTATGAATTTAAGACACCGCCGTTCGGATTCGGCTATAAGCTGTGGGTCCCTGTTTTCTTCGAACAGTTATTGAAAAATAGTCAGTCAGGGAATTATTATATGATCTGCCGCACCACTTTTTGTCTATTACATGCATTACAAAAATCTTATCAGAATACTCTTCCTAAGTCGACAATTTTTACCCAAAAAAAAAAATATATTGTATATTTAAGTTAGAATTTGTTGACTATATGGGGTGGCACAGAAATCCATTTTCTTTCAAACTACGCCAGAATTCCAATTCTAGGTGACACAAGCACTTCTTCGAAACGGCTTAAAAATCTCTAAACATTTTACTCGATATTTAATTAAATTCATCAATAAAGCAAAGTTTGATCAAAAAATGTTTTATTTATTTATTTTTTTATATATAGTAATAGTTTAGTTTAAAAACTGAAGACTTTAAAAAAGTGCTACTTATTGAAAAAGATTATTTAATTACTGAGTTATTTTGAACCTTTGAACCAATAAATTAATTTTACGAGTTTTTATGTATCAAATTAATCGCCTAATTATAATTTAAATTGAATTATTTGTAATATTTATGTGAGACGAATTAAGTGCAAAGTTTAATAAATAAGTGCTGCCATTCTGTTTTAAATAAGGTGGCAACGTGCGATATGTCAGTTATGGAAGTGAATGTCAATAGTTTAGCAGTTAGTTCACAATTAATAAATCAGTTACGAAACCTCATGAAATATCAGTTGTAGGAGAAAAAGATGGCGTACGTTAAAGTCGGGCGCAGACGACTTTGGGATACCCTGTACCACCACATTGCAATTAAGTCCGACACATTTCTTAAAACCTCCAAAAGATATTTTATTCGGCAAATTTGGTTACGATATTTTCATAAAAAAAAAGAAATCAGTCGAATTTTGCACCAAACAATTTTTTTTACCGATCGGTCCTATGGGGACTATATGATATAGTCAACCGATTTTGATCAAATTTAGTACACTGATTGGGAACTATAAAAAACTCCCGACAGCCAAATTTGGTTCCGATATCTTCAAAACCAAACGAAACACAACGAATTTTGTAAAAAAAGCGTTTTTTTGACCGATTGTTTCTATGGGAGCTATATGATATAGTCAACCGATTTTGATCAAACTTGGTGCAGTGCTTGGGTGGGTACTCTAAAAAACTTCTTAATGCCAAATTTGCTAACAATATCTTTACAAACAAACGAAACGCAACGAATTTTGTAGAAAAAACGATTTTTTGACCGATTGGTCCTATGGGAGCTATATGATATAGTCAACCGATTTTGATCAAATTTGTAACATTGCTTGGGAACTCTAAAAACTTCCTCTTGCCGAATTTGGTTCCGATATCTTCAAAACCAAACGAAACACAACGAATTTTGTAAAAAAAACATTTTTTCGACCGATCGATCCTATGGGAGCTATATGATATAGTCAACCGATTTTGATAAAATTTGCTACAGTGTTGGGGATCTCTAAAAAACTTCCGACTGCCAGATTTTGTTATGATATCTTCATAAACAAACGAATTATCCATCTAAAACTTTTGCTTTTTTTCGAGGTCCTCTGAAACACCCCTATGGGAGCTATATTATGTAATCCCGATATCAAAAAAATAAAATAAACTTGTCTCCTATGGATTAACAAGGGATCTTATCTGAAAGTTTGGTTGCTCTAGCTCTTACCATCTCTGAGATCTAGGCGTTCATACGGACAGACGGACAGACGGACATGGGTATATCGACTTCTCGAGTCACACTGATCATACTTTAGGTAACTTTGGGGGGTCTCCGACGACTCCTTCTGTACGTTACATACATTTTCGGCTTGCACAAACACAATATACCCTTTGTACCATACGGTACAGGGTATAAAAAGCCACAACAGAGTTTGGCAAATTTTAAAAATCAAAAGAAAAACTAAAATTATATTTAAACAGGTTCATTCTTCCATTCACGATGCTGAGAGCTGATGACAAAGTGTTGCGCGGGTAAAATATTTAAAGTCATTTTGCAGAAATTGAAAGCAAAAAGTGGGAAAATATGCTGCAAGTTAGCGACTTTATATTAAATTGACATTCTTAAACCACTCTTAAGAATCAGGTAATGTCTAAATGTTTCAAAATTATTTTTGAACAGTAGCAACTCTTTGCTGCCAACCGCGTAAAAGCGTAAATATTCGGAAATAAGTGTTCGAAAACTAGAATATCTAAAAGTTTTTTTTTTACCAGAGATTTGCAAGCCACCAAAACCAAAATCTGTAGATATTTCTGGTTACCACAGAATATCATTATTACAAAACAATTAATAGAATATGGTTTTACTAACTTCAAAATGAAAAGAATTCAAAATTCATTTTTGGAATTACAGCTAAGAAAAAATAGATTCGGGACCAGAATGCAATTTATGGGTAACGAAAAAGAAAGGTATTTGTTAATATTGTAATTTGAAAATGGCGGAAAGGGAAAGATCGCAGGCAAATGAAGAGCCAGAGCTTAATAAGCTTAATCTTGTGACAAAATTTCTTGCTTCAAACTCCTATTGAAGAAACCTGGAGCAATAAAGCGAGACGCTTGCTACAAATTTGTAAAACCAAATTAAAGTTCCCCTTAAGCTTACAGGGTATAAAAACGAATGCAGATAATTGAATAGACTACAAACACACTCGTAAATTACATTTAAGCCAACTCAACTGGCCAGATCTGCTGCATCCATGCGGTTCAAACAACACATCAACTCTGCCACACTGTCATTCAATTGTATCGCAATGGTGGCACTTGCAATCCAACAAAAAAAAAATAGCTCGAAAGCTGCGAAACGGAAGCTTGTTCATGTATGCGTATAAAGTATCTCAAGCGCAGCAATTTCAGATAACAACATTTGGTTAGCCAAGGGCAAAAAGGCAAAAGGAGTTTTAACAGCGAGATGTCTGTGGTAATAGACATCGATTGATTGGCAACAACATTTGAGAATTCAAAAACCAGAAAGATGCACAACATGGTGCATAACAATCGAATTTTTTATTTCAAGCACCTAATGGCTTGGAAATATATTAGAAGCTTTATAATATTGTTTATTGTGTGTTTGTTTACATAGTTTGTTGTTTAAATTTGTAAATAACAGAAGTAAATAATGTATTCTACTGTGCAATTTTATTATCAGAATTCTTGAATTATTTTCTTTAATATTAATAACAAGATTTAATTTTATTGTTTTTATCTTATTTTTATTCTATTATAAATCAATTTTATATTTTTATCTGGAAAAATAAGCTCCAAGCCAAGAACACACTGGTACTTTCATTGTTTGTTTCTTCTAGCAAATGGGAAAAGAGATGAGGTAGCGTAGGCTCCTACCTTATCTTAACTTTGATCAGAGCACCTCGTCTGCGTAGGGGAGGTCTCTGAAGGACGTCAATTTTAAACTTTTTATGGGCTTGGCGTTGAGGAGATTTCCTAAGATACTTTGGTACTAGAAATTTGCTAACAACTTTTCAAAGAGTGGGGAATTTATCTGCCCAGTTGATCCAAAACAACCTAATGCTTTAATCATTGCAAGTTCATAATCAAAGAGATCTGAAGAAATCAGCTTCTAAAAAAGATGGCATAGATAATGGGACTTCACGAGGCAGTTGGTCACCATCAGGTAAACCCAGCGACCAGTGTTTCCTACATTCGATATGCACACAAAGCCTGGTTCCAGTTTCAGTTGTCTCAGTTTATAGCGCATGTTCCGATAGGGTTTCACTTCAGCCTAACAACTTGATTGTTTTTAGTCTCCTTAACCTGCTTGTAACTGTGACAACAAACGGTTAACTTGCCTAACTCTGCATCAGATATGAGATATAAGATATCAGTTTCAAAGACCACATTGACCATTGGGCATAATATTGTTGCGCTCGATTGAGTTTGTTCGTCACCATGGTGACACCTGTGGCGGCTTGGCGTGTGGACTACTATCGTACTCGTGCTTCTACCTCTGCTCCAATTTGAAATCATGATTTCATGCCATGCAAAGTTGTAGGTAAAAGCAAAAACAAAAAAAAAAGTGGCAGGGTGTCGCGTTGCAAGCTCCGCTGCTGCCTCGCCACACTTCAGCAACTTTAGAGAAAAAGAGTTGCAAACAAGGAGCCGCACACACACTAGTTAAGTTGGCCATTATGACGTCATGCTGTCGCTGCTTTGTCTGCACCGCCGGCTGCAGCTGCAGCAACGACTGCAACTGCGGCTGCCACTTTGACTGGCGCTGGCCAAAGCCGCCGCCAGTTCAGTTTGCGACTTTACTCCATGCGGTTGAGATTGGCCAATTGCCATTTGAGGAACCAAGACTCTTGTGCGTGTTTGTGCGCGTGTTTGGCATTGCATTTCGTGTCTAAACCTTAATAATTCATCCAATTTGACCTCAAATAAAAGTGGTACGCTCTAAGCCCGAATTTGCAGGACTGTTATTAATAATTAAAAAAAAAAAAAACTGTGCAACAAAGTTCATGTCATTTATCACTCTCAAAAAAAAAAAAAAAAGAAAACAATATTCGCAACAAGCTCGTGTAATTTTACGTCATGTAGTCTTTGTGTTTTTTCTTTTTTTTGGAAGCGGTTCAGCGAGCTTGAATACTCTTCCATTGGAACTCTGTGTGAAGCACATCGAAGAGGCATTTCACTTCCATTTGTCGTAAAAGAATCCACGATGTTTTTTTCTCGATTTTTATACTTTCAAGTCTGTCTGAAAATTTATTTATATATCTAATATTTACCCGAAGATACCATTTGCATCTCATCGTAAAGAGTATGTCCTCTTCGGCTTCATGAAATTTCAACATCCGTTAACTTTTCGAAAGCATTCCAGCTAATTATTTTGTGTCGGGTTTTAATAATAAGTTTCTTTGTTGGCCCACAAAAACTGGTAGAGCGCCTGTTTCGTTTCGACGCTTTTAATATAAATATATACTATACATACCCACATATATATATTTTTTTATTATTATTATTATTTATTGCTGTTATTGTTGTTTATGACGTAACATGTGTAGATTTTGCCATGTGCTGTTGCGACTTGTTTGTTTGTTTAAATTTTTTAGAAATAGATTGCAAAGTTTTGAATATACAAAATATCCGCTTTGAGTGAAATAAAAATAAATAAAATAATTCAATTATATATATATGTGAAAATGTTATTTCGACGTGGTTGCACATACAACGTGGAACAATCGACGCGACATTATGCAAAGGTAAAACATTGCATTGCAACTTTTGAGTATTTAATAATAAAAAGTACGTTAAATGCTTTTAATGCCATAACTCTAAATTTAAATTTTTATAAACAATTCTTCTACTTTAAATTGAAGAATATTATTTTTTAAATAGCCATTATATTTGATCTCCGACATAAGCATTTGTCACCACCCAGTTATATTTTAGTTTTAAAATCTAACACCACTAGAAAATAATTAGTTTTAAATACAATTTATTTAATTCTTTATGATTTTTGCGCATATTCATCTTCTTCATCGAATATCTGTACGTAGGCAATCCAAATCGCGTCCTTACCCGACTAAAATTAATAAAATCAAGCATACTTCAATTTTTTTCAATAATTTTAACCTTGTAACGTTCTTCAAATTTGCTCGAACATTGTTTTTTTTTTTTTTTTTTTTCTTCTTTGATTTTATTTACAATCTGTTCGAAAACAATCAGTAAATTATATAAAATTATTTAAACGGTGACAGGAGCAGCTTGTCTCCATTGAGACTAGGTGCTATATGCGAACTATGGTTCTATAAGTATAAATAACAAAAAAAAAAAAAAGAAAATTCTGAATTAAAATCTACTTGAGAGATCAAGGACATGAAATCTTTTAAGTCTTCTATAGGTTTGACTGTTATCTGTTAAATTAAGGGCTAGATTATTGCTATGTTTCAATAATCTTTCCATGTATCTATTGCTAAATTTGCTGACTTCTTCTTTAACATAGCAAATGTTTAGATCCTTGTGAATTTCGTCATTTGAGACATACCATGGAGCGTTAACAATGTTTCTCAGAGTTTTTGATTGGAAGCGCTGTAGCACTGCAAGATCAGAGACACTCGCCGTGCCCCATAACTGAATGCCTTATGTCCAAATAGGTTTTAGGACGGCCTTGTAAAGTCTTACTTTGTTCTCGAGACTGAGTTGCGAATTTCGCCCCAATAGCCAGTGCATTTTTTTTGTTTTTATTTTGAGCTGCGCGTGTTTGGCTTTTATATGCGCATTCCATGTGAGTCTTCTATCCAAGTGTATTCCAAGGTATTTAACGATATCACTTTGGGGAATTTCAGATCTGTATAACCGAACCGAGGGACAGTTCCCTTTTCTCAGAGCAAATGTAGTTTGGACGGATTTTTGCGAGTTTACTACTATTTTCCATTCAGTTAACCATTTCTCTAGCAAATTCAACTGAGACTGCAGAAGTTGAGATGCTTCCACAGGACATGCGCTAGATTCAATAATTGCCGTGTCATCAGCGAAAGTTGCGACGTCTAATCTACTTGAAATTGGCATATCGGATGTAAATATAGTGTACAGTACTGGAGCCAGTACGCTACCTTGAGGAACTCCTGCGTTTATAGATTGAAGCGAGACTCACATTGTTCCTGGACGTAAAATCTACGACCCTTTAGGTACGATTTTATTAGCTGGTAGAATGGAGCAGGTAGCCAAGATTTTATCTTGTATAGCAGACCATTGTGCCAAACCCTGTCAAATGCTTGCTGTACGTCAAGAAAAACCGCAGAGCAATATTTTTTGTTTTCAAGGGAATCCGTTATAATGTTGACTATTCGATGACATTGTTCAATAGTTCCATGACCTTTCCTGAACCCAAATTGATGTTCCGGTATGATAGCTAGTTCTTCCAGTGCTGGTAAAATTCTTTTCAAAAGAAGTTTTTCAAATATTTTTGAGAAAATTGCTAGCAAACTAATCGGCCTATATGAAGAGATTACATTATCAGGTTTCTTCGGCTTCGGAATCATTATTATCTCGGCACATTTCCATTGAGTAGGGTAGTAATCCAGACGTAGCATAGCGTTGTAGATATAAGTTAACAGACGGATGCAATTTTGGGGAAGGTTTTTAATTTTTATCCCATCAATTTTGTCAAATCCTGGCGATTTATTATTGTTAATAACCTTTTTATCTCTTCCTCCACCTCAGAAATTGTAATTTTACTAATTGGTAAGCTCATTTGACAAGGCGCGTCCAAAAAGCTGTCGACAACATTTTCTACATCTGAATCTCTTATTTCATTAGGCAGAAACGTAGACTGTAAGAATTGTGCAAAAGCTTCAACTTTTTCCTTATCAGATCTGCACCAGACACCATTGGTATCTTTGATCGCCACGTTTTTTTTAACTGGTCGCTTTAGGTATTTGGTTGCTCTCCAAAGGCTGTGTTCGTAATTGTTAGACAATGGGTCAAGATTTCCGAGATATTCTGCAGTGGTCTCATTTCTTAGTTCGCTCAGTTTTCTTTTGAGGTCAGCCGCAGCTTTATTATATCGTCTTTTGTCTGATGGCCATCGAGTTTCTTGAAATCTTTTGCGCAAGTCCCTTTTAGTTTTAATTAGACTTTTTACGTCTGCAGGAAGAAAAATTTGGTTTGCTCGTTGCTGACTAGGAGCTGCTGGAGGTGTACAGAGAAAAGCTGCTTCATGAATACAGCTGGTAAGATTTTCTACAGCAAGGTCAATTTCAGCTGCCGATTTTAATGAAATGTTGGGAGTGACTTTTTCCTCCAACCAGTCCTTAAAAGCAGTAACATCCGTTTTTCGTGATAAGACTTTGTATTTTTGTGTTTGAGTCTTCACAGCAGCGCTGTAAGTAACTATAACTGGTGAGTGATCGGAACTTAAGTCAAAACTCTCAGCAATGTGTAGATGGCGTGAGGATACTCCACGATAAACAAAGAAGTCCATCAGATCAGGAATTTTATTTACATCAGAAGGCCAATAAGTAGGTTTACCTGTGGATAGAGTCGACAAGTTATTGTTGGTTACACATTTGTATAATTCTGAGCCCTTTGGGTTTATCAGCCTTGAGCCCCACCATGGGTGTTTGGCATTATAGTCACCACCAGCAATGAATTTGTGACCAAGTTTTTGAAAAAATTCTTTAAAGTCAGATTGCTTAACTGCAAATCTCGGAGGAAAATATACTGCTGTAACCATCAGATCGAAATGCATGCAGTGTACCTGAATACTGGCAGCCTGCACAGAGTTTTCAGTAACACTTTCCATTATTGTGAATTTAATTCCACTTTTTACAATAACAGCAGCACCACCGTGGGCTCTATTGCCTGGATGATTTGCAGCTATTAGTTCATATCCATGAATTTTAAAATAGGACCTGTCGGTAAAATGAGTTTCTGATACCAACAAAATATCAATATGATTAGTTTTAAGAAAATGTTTAACCTCCTCTGTGTGGTTGGAAAGCCCATTTGCGTTCCATATAGCAATTCGAAGATCTATTTGCATAATTTGGATACCAAAAGATTCATCATGTTGAGAAGATTATTTGATAGTTCAAGCTGCTTGGTTAAAAGACTTTCAATTTTTGTGAAAGGGTTCTCTTCATTTAAATTTTTGGTTTCGCGTAATACTTGCGCGTAGGATGGACGGTTTTCGTAAGCGTTGAACTCATTTGGCTTAGTCGATGGGAAAGAACGTTGCTCATGTTTAAATAAAGGTTGATTAAAGTGCCGACGAGAAAAAATGCTTTTAGGCTTCTGCTTTGCAACTAGTTCTTGATATATTTTGCATCCCTTGTAGCTAGCAGCGTAGTTTTGTGAGCAGTTTACGCATTTGGCAGGCACATCTTTTTCTTTTTGACACTCTGCAGTTGGGTGGTTCATTGAACACTTTACGCACCGAAACATTTTTGTACAATAAGTTTTAGAATGTCCAAACTGCTAGCATCGGAAGCATTGTACAATATCAGTTACTTTCCTGGGTGGCTCTACTTTTGCAACTGCATTATTAAGGTATTTCAGATCATAAATTTTTCCATTGTTGCTGTTTGGTTCCAAATCGATAAAGAATAAATTCGTTGGATGCTTCGTAACACGACTTTTTATGTTGCTTATATTTCTTACGCTGTGACCTAGCTTTTCAATTTCATCCCTAATATCGTCGATAGGCGTAGAGAAGTGTAGATTTTTCACTACAACTCTAAAAGACCGTTCTTGTTTTAATTGGTAAGTATGAAACAATACCTTATCCTTCTTAAGTGCCGTTACAAGTTTTCTGTATGAATCTACCGACTTAACCATAACGCGTATTTGACCGTCTCGTTGGGGCTTATGGTTAAAATCATCTTTCGAAATTATTGTCAATATATAGGTAAGCATACCCTTTATGTTGCTCACATTCGCCAGAATTATTGGCGGAGGTTTTGGAGTGGTATCGCGCTCAGTTGATTGATCCTTAGTAATTCCAGTTTCTTTTGTCTCCTTATTTTCAACAAGCAACGCGAGCTCAGCAAATCGGTTGGTGTTCGTAGATGCTTCAGATGTGGTGTCAACTATTGACTTACTCTTTTTTGCAAAAGCTGCAAAATGTCCGCTTGTTTGCTTTTGTAGTTTGGACTTGTTGCCAATCCATAGCTGCTTCAATACTGTCGCCGCTGCTCATGATGACTTAAATTTTGTGCGTTTACTATTTACAATATTTGTCAAAAAAAAACAGAATTTTTTGTTTCGTATTTATAAGTCCAGTGTATGCACACCGCACAAAACAGTGTGTACACACAATGAAATAACAAAATTTGTGCCAGCGGAGTCTCAACACACAAATTTTCACTTGCACTAAACAAATTTTAGTTTTTTATGTTTTTTAGTTTTTAAAATTGATTGCCCACTTGTAAACAGACATGCGCGTCTATTAAAAGCTTTGCCACGGCAGTGGACTTGTCCATAAAAGATTTTATTCTTATTTTCACTTTTCACACAATTTCTTTTTGACAGAACACGTGTTAGCGCTGCCAACCTTCGATGACGTTCGAACATTGTTTAAATGGAAATTTTATAATTTTGTCATTGAGCTCTTATCTGGTTGTCATAGCTACGCGACCAAATTCAACAAAATATAAATTTCCAAAAAAAAATACTACTAATCTTCAGTTCGGTTCAGTCCTGAATCAGTCATAAAATCATAACTAAATTTTCAGCAATAAATTGTCACAGAAATCTACTCATGGATGTGATGGGCGTTCAGGCCTGTTGCTTAGTCGTAACAAGCAGCTATGAATTCAGTGCCAATTTTCTTTGATATCTCATGCCTGAAATCACAGAAATTTTTAAAATTTCGTTACAGTATAAATAATATTGTTTTTTGAATATGTATTTTTTTAAACAAATCACCGGTTATCATTTGGTCTTTCTCATTAATTGTATCTAAAATTGAATATTTAAAAAATTTTTTTTTCCGCATAATTTCTGATAAAAAAGAATATTTTATTATTTTATGTCGTAATACCACGATAAGCATTTACTTATAACTTCTTCGTTGGTGGCTGCATTTCCTTTATCAGTGTTCTCTGTCAAGGCGTTTCAGCTGACATTGTTAAAATAATTAAAATTCATTATCTTGGAAAATAAAGCATTACGGTTTTGAATTTCACCAGCACCATCACGTTCAAAAATCTGTATTGAACAATAGAAATAAAAAGATAGTCACACAAAAAGAATAGCTATAGAATACCACACAAAGTTGGTCTAATGTCAAAGTAAAAAATACAAAATACAAAAAATATATTATTGGCCTGTTCTTTTTTTCATTACTTTTCTGCTCAAAAGAGATAGAGAGTCATCTCTCTATGTTTTCTTCTTCATCGTACGAAGCCATGACACCTTCGCTTCGTTTTCATGCCTGAATTCAAGCCTGAAAAAATCAGCATTGAGCGACCAAACGGCCGTGTAAATACACAGTAAAATCAATTATACTTCTATCTTCTATTTATCCATCGAACCATCTATGTATAAAAAACAGTTTGACCTGACGAACTGAGTAGCGATCAAGTTACTACCCAATCGGTAAAAGCTAAAGGATGGAAATTTCTAATGCGGATCGGCTTTATGTATGGGTGAGCACCAATGAATGGTTTTGTAAAACTCCGTCGAGTATGCAGTAGTTTATTTTGTTAAGTTTATTAATTCCCTTTCTCAACATAAACTGACTCTAAAGATTTCTGCAAGTTTCGCAAATTCGCAGTCAATTCATGCACTTGTAAAAGATTGCAAGTCCTAGCTCTTTGCAATATTATCACTGATAGTTTACTGCCGGAGATAAGGAATATGCCTATATACCAAGAATTCCATTAATACCATATAACCTGCCAATTTACTTTGAAACCCTGCTCCGTCAAAACAATACATCTTTTTATAAAACCGCATCGAATCCGTTAATCTCAGGAGTATTGGCGAGCCCCCTAGTTATTAGATCTTATTGAAAAATCGATATCCGCGAAAATCTCGCTCGAACCCCCACTCCGTAAGTTTTTGCCTGAGTGTTACTATTCCGATCCCATATGTTATTCCCTGTCTAAGCTGTAGCCTAAAAAAAAATCTAGCTCTTTAGTTAGTATTTAATTCTGACAAACAAAAAATAAAACATTGCAACCTATACTTTAGTTGTCATTACAATTTAGGCTTTTCTAAGCTATAGAGCTCAAATTATTTACGTTAATACTTTTTATTGTAAACATAACTGGCTAAAAAACTTTTAAGAAATGCAGCACCATGCGGAAAATGTTATAAAAGTTATAATAAAAACACTTACAAAAAGACAATCTTTCGATGTATCCGAAGACGATGCCGTCAAGGACTTAAAAATTTTGGTGGCAGTAGCATTCGATACAGTGCCTGATAATTTGATACTTGTGTTTGCTGGAAAAATCTTAAAAGACGATGATATTCTGAAGAAGTGCAACATTTGTAACAATTTAACAGTTCATCTGGTTATGAAGAAGCCACCAATCACTCCTGGGTCTGCCACCACGGAAAGCCCAGACACCGGTATCGTTAGTTTGAACCAAGACGCTTTGGGTTCTGTTGTACCAAGAAGCAACGCTTTAAACAATATGCTACGCAATAATATTTTGCAGCGCTTTATAGATGATCCGGAATTTATACGCCAAAGTCCTCATATTCAAAAATCAATCGAACGAAGTCCATGTATGCGCCGCATTTTTAACAATCCCGCAGAGTTACGCCGCGTACTTGCAATCATGCGCAGTCCATCTTTGCTAAATGAGTACAGACGCTTGTACGATCGTGCTCTACTCACTTTGGAGTCTATGCCACATGGCTTTGAAGCATTGCAACGGAATTATCGCGCAACAGAACAGCGACGTCTTTCCTTTTTCCTTGGGCCATTAAGTTGCAACTCAGTCACTGGGTCGCAAGACTTTAAGACGTCAAAGAATTGTCAACAGGGTCTGGAAAACCGCAGTCCCTTGCCCAATCCCTGGACCAGAGCTACAAATAATACTGATACTTTATTGCAAAATGTTCTTTTCTTAAATAACCTAAAACGTTTGAAAGCTGCTCCTCAGCTCACTTCACAGCATGTTGGGGTACCAAACACCAATGCGGATGCTGCTGATGACGGGAAAACCGCAACTTTAGACTTAAGCAATTTTCGCAATAATATAATGAACTTATTAAAAAATGTATTCTATAACACCGAAGAATCACAGTCCCAGACTCCACCGGAAGGTCGCCACGTGTACGAGCTACAATTGGAGCAGCTAAACGCCATGGGTTTTGGTAATCGCGCGGCCAACATTCGAGCCTTGGACGCAACTTTAGGGAATGTAAATGCAGCCATCGGTCTTTTGGATCTAAGACGTCGATACCTAAACTAAATAGCTTGATATTTGATCAATCACAAACTACACTTACACTTAGGGGAAATACCTTGAAACTTTAAAAATCGAACAATTGACCAATTTTTACACCCCCAAATACACTACGACACATTGCAATGTTAACACCAACAATCAGACCTTCAATATTAATAAGCTTAGGAAACGTTATACACATAATCCTAATACTGTTAACTTGTAAAACGCCTAAATATAAATCAGAACATAAAAGTTAACATCTTTGTACGACTGCAAATTTTTCTTAATAGGCTGAGTTCGGACTTCCTAAAGGAATAGTTTTAGTTACGACCTGTACCCACAGCTTCAAGAGTATTATCGATTTAGGGCTTGTCAGGCCATGCCCAGAATCCGCAGTTCTAGGCGGTTAATCTCTGGTTCACTGGACCAACTGTAAATTTCTTCAAGCGGAGAAATCAAACGGATTGCGATCAACTGTCGAATAAGAAATGTATACGGCTTACGTGATTCGATTGTCTCGATTAATGTTTCAAGCTTCTGTATACTTTTTAACTAAAATATCGACAGTTTTATCGATAATTCTTTGCTTAAAATGATTCAAAGAAATCAAAAACATATACAAAGCTTGAAAAAGAACACATTTGTTGTACAGATTATAATGCAGTGCTGAAAAGTACTTACTATCAAAAAAATGTGGAGAACGAAGGTCCCGCACTTTTCTCTCCTGAATTTATGTAGGCTCAAAGAACTTTGGCTAAATCTTAATTTTTAATCTTGATTAAAAATCATTGAATACAGAATGTTTCGATTAAAGTGTAAATTGTATAAAAGTTGCTTGCTAATGTATCAGTGGTTACACAGAAATCTATTTCGCTCAAATTTCGGCAGAAATAAAATTCTCGATGATACAGCAAGCGCTTTGAGATGGTTTCAAAATCTCCAGTAATTTAAATTAATTGTTGATTAAATACAACAATTAATAAATTTTAATCAAAAAGCCTCCGAGACTATGCTTAAGTATATCGTTTTTTTTATTTTTGTATGTAATTTTCAAAATTTTTCTTTTAATTTTGACTTTTATCGCTCTGAATTCTTTTTCTCAAAAAATTTTAGAAAAGTTGAGCGTGGTTGTAATCGAATTCAAATTTTTATGTCTTTTGAACTTGAAAATTTTTAAAATAATCACGCGGCTTTTATGGTGTGGATGCAAACAGTTAGATTCTTTCACGGAGTAACGAGGGCAGATACACCATATACAAGAATCAACAAACTCTAGTAAATTTCGAAACCCAGACTGGTAAATGGTAGACGTAGACAAAATGGTTGGGTTGAAAGTTAGGTCCAAAAGGTCCAATATTTTATTAAATGATCTGAAAACCAGGTGGCATCTCCTTAGTTTACTTTGATATGGAACGGCATATTTTACAAGAGAAATTTTGAAAATTGAATCCTGAAATGAAAAACCTTTTGTAGTCTTTTTGATTAAACTACTATCAAAAAATATACACTTAAACAATTAAACCCAAGACTAGCCATATCATCGTATAGTATGATGAAGAGATGATGCTGCATGAAATAACTATAGAGTTGTTGAGATTAGAGTATTTTCAAAATAAATGAAATTACAATTTAATTTGCTTGTTCAGATATTGCGAGCTAATTTCTGTTCGCCAAA
The DNA here is from genome assembly GCA_018150985.1 of Chymomyza costata. NCBI lineage: Eukaryota > Metazoa > Arthropoda > Insecta > Diptera > Drosophilidae > Chymomyza > Chymomyza costata. Next base: position 2,051,744 of record JAECWU010000089.1, on the reverse strand, counting down.
AGTAAACAAAACCTTTTATAGATCTTAGCTCCCTAAAGAAACGCATAAAGATATTTTTATTTTTGAGATAAATATTAAGATAAAATAAAAACCAGCTGTAAATAAAAAGAAAAAAGGTGTTGAACAACTGTTGATGGACAAGACGCAAAGTTTTAGAAAGCAATTAAATTTTATTCAGTGCTACAAATAGGTCAGTAAAAAAAGATAAATAAGGTATAACAAAAAAAAAAAAACAAAACACAAGTAAAGGCTGTTTTTTTAGAGGTTCACAACTTTGAGTTGGCAACACTGCTTTATCTGACAACGCATTTAACAGCTGATAGTTGCTTTTTGTTGAGTTTGGTTTGGCTTTTCATTATCGAAAGACTTACACCTGAGCAACGCTTGCAAATTGTTGAAATTTTTTTTGGAAAATAATGGTTCCGTTCGTCAAACTTATTCAAAATTCAAAATTTTGTTCTCCGATAAAGCCCAAGCAGAATTTTCCCATTTGGAGTGAAGATAATCCACAATCTTTTGTCGAAACACCATTACATCTACAGAAAATTACTATCACTTGTCTTCTTCGATGAACCAGAGACAATTGCACTCCTGGAAATCATATTCGAAGAGTTATTGGCGAAATACGGCTGCAAATGCTGCGAAAAGTTTGTGAAAATTTGTGTTCCACATTGCGCCTTCTACGTGCCAACCGTGGCGAAAAATGTCATAAAATTTTCAGTCCAATAAAGCCCGTTGCATTGATATTAAAAATATATTTATTTTTTTATTATGATTTGTGATTATTGTGTTACTCTAAAAAAAAACACCCTTTACAAGTAAATAGATTTTTAAAGTGCGCGTAAATTCGAGAAAGCTCGCGCTGGAACACCCAACAAAAAAATCAAAAAAAAATAATCTTTTTTTATTACAATTATACACCAGGCATTAATTAAATTATAATTTATGTTTGCTGCGGTAGTTGCTGTTGTCTTTTATTTTTCACTAAAGACTCGTATGTTATAACTGTAAAGATAACCCAGATGAAACTAAAGAGAGTTTTGTGGTTTTCTGTAAGCCTTGTTAAGCCAATTACATACGCAGCTTAGTGCCTGAAATGAGGCAAAACCAAGAGCCCTAAGGCCCATGCCCATACTGTCAGACGACAGACCCAAGAAATTGTCTTGTGTGGGAAAGCAACTTAACCACATACGAACGTATGAAAGCTCCAGAGCTGTGACGAAGCTACTCACTGGTAAGGGGGAAATGAGCTACATGGTAATTGAAAATGTCATTTCAATGTTGCGGTTAGTCTGCTCATGGTTTACCGTCTAATGTGTCTGTCTAGTGTCTGCTAAGTAGAGTATATGGGTCCAGTGAAATTCTATGACAGTGGGTTGACATGTTTTAGAGCAGACACAAACTTCCGGCCTGTTAAAGTCGATTTCCGCAAGCAAAAGGCACAACTTTGCTTAGGTTACAAAAAGAACCACAAAAGTGTGTGAAAACCTTGTACCAAAATAGAAATTTGGTATAAAAAACTTTGATGAAGCGTTGATGATATAGATTAAGTAAATGTTTGCGCAAAAGTTGAGCAAGTCATTTCTGCGAATTGGGTCACATTTAATTTTTCGTACTATTCATCGGGGAACCCACAAGCACCACCAAATATATACATACTATAAATACTAAATGCTTCCCAGTTAAACTAGAGTATTAAAGTAAATGTAAATATATGTAGGAAAAATATTTATTTTTATATTCTTTAACCGTGGGGTCAACGGCATTCAAGATTTGGTCAATATATGTTAGCAGTTAGCAGCAGGTAGAGGTAATAAGAAAACTACTGGTATCGGAACCTTTTCGCTAGTGGAGAATTTCCCGATTTGTACCCATAGTAGTAAGAATGTGTGTAACGTACAGAATAAGTCGAACCTAAAGTATGATAAGAGAGACTAGAGAAGTCGTTATACACATGTCCGTCTGTCCGTCTCTCTGTCTGTCCGTCTGTCTGAACGCCTATATCTCTGAAATGGTAATGAGCTAGAGCAACCAAATTTGATTAAAGTATCGTATCGTAACCAAATATTTGGTTTGGTAGTTTTTTAGAGTTATCCAGTACTGTACCGAATTTGATCAAAAAAAATAAATCATATAGCCCCCATAGGAGCGATCGGTCAAAAAAATGTTTTTGGTGTAAGACTAGTTTGTTTTTTATAAATTTATAAAAATATTTTAAGCAAATTTGGCAATCAAATTTATTTTGGAGTTCATAAAACGTATTTTGAAGTTCTGTCATTTAATCAACTTTTTGGCGACAATTTAGACACATTTTATTTAAAGCAAGCCTTGACAAGAGTCAAAAAATGATTTTTAAACTGGAAACTGATCATTCCTATGATCGGAAGAAAACTTAAAAAGATAAAGGCAATAAAGCCTCTAATCGGACCATACTTTCATAAGAAACCATGAGGTAATAACAGAATTCCAAAAATTTGATTGATGACGCTGATTTGAAAATTTTAAAAGAAAACTTATACTCTGTACCTTAAGATAAGGGGACTAATAACTTTGTATAAAAATCGAGAAGAAGACGCCGGAGACTGCCAAACTAAGCACCAATGCGATGGGGAGGACAAAACAAATTGAGATGGAAATTGTCTGAATGAACGCCTCGATTTTAGAGATTATTAGAACGCCAGACCAAACTTCAATTTTGGACTTTCTTTTTTCGTGCATTCCCCCTTCCACCTCCCAATTATTTCAAAGCACTTTTAAATTATTTCCACAATTTTAAAGTTTCAGCTTCAATTTGTACTGAATATAAAAAACTCGTTAGGTTGACTTTAAACATCATTGAAATCGGAACATTAATATCGGAGATAATCGCAATATTTTAAAATTTTAAAGGCCAAAGTCTGAATCTGTTAGTATTATCCCTTCAGTTCGGCTCAGGCCGGAATAAGTCATGAAATCATGACTGAATTTTCAGTACCAACAATGAATCTACGCATTCATTTGTTACTGAATTTAACAATCAGCTATGAATCCAGTGCTGAATAAAAAATCATGCCTGAAAGCTAATATATTTAAAAGTCAGGTCTAAAATCACAAGTGAGTAAATAATACACTGCAAAAAATACTCTTCATAGATTTAAAAAAAAATAGTATCATACATTTTAATTTAACATTATAAATTAAAGTGGATTAAAGCCTAAAAATTGAGATATTTTTGCAACTGCATTGCATTACGCAGCTGTGATTCCTTCGGGGCAGAGTCCGCTGTAACTGGTAATGATTCTAAAATGAAAAAATATTTTTCAAAAATTCCAGTACCCATTTTTTTTGACCTACCGAGCAAAGAGCTATAAAATTGTTTAAATCCTTTAAGGCTGTCTTATTTTGCACGTCATTTGCTCTATATTGAGTACATTTCAAATTATTTTGTAAAAAAAAATAATGCTTTAAATAATAATATTTATTAAAAACACAAGCGACTCGCACAAGAACGCATAAATACGCAAAATACACTTTTGCTGAAAGTCTCAGGCCAAAGTGTCTGGGAAAAACACAACCGAAAAAGAACCTACAAAATTGGTCTTGCTCTGATCGGAACACTTTTGCACAAAAACACGATTGATGTATATTAATTTTTTTTTATAATATTTTCTGTATTCATCATTATTTTTGAAGCTGTTCTTTGCAAAATAATTCTTTTTAAAAACCCGCTTTTTTTGTACTTGAATATATTTGCGTAATTGGTCCTCGGCCTTCCCATCACCTTTGCTTGCTTGAATGGCATCTGAAATATTACAAATTTTATGAAATATTTTGTTAAAATGTTTTTTTGTTTTTGTATATTGAATACCCAATAGTGCGCCGTAGAAGTTTTTAAAATTTTTCAAAGATGCCTTGCCATGTACGCCATCAACGTTGTGGGCCATGACAATTTCATCGGACAGCACATTTTTTAGTTCTTTAGTTATGCCATCTGGTGTTATGAGGTTTAAAAGTGTAGTCATCTGTAACATAATAGATACATATAATGCATGAATTAAATGTGCAGTTGTTATGTTTATAATATTATGACTTACATATATTTCTTTATTTTCATTAGTTATTTTTGATTCAAGTTGAAGCATTTCCTCGGTCGATTTTAAGGGGAATTTCGAGTTTAAAGACACTTCAGAGGTTTTTTGCCGCACTAAAGTATTAACGCTTGTTTTTAAATCAGCCATGGCGTTAACAATTGGTGGCAAGTGCGCTTTAAAAATATTATTGTTATATATATATATATATTATATATATATATACATATATTCTTCAATTTTTATACCTTGTAATGAATCCATCTTGGTATGCATTGCTGCCATTTCCTTTGTTAAAATTGTTAACTTTTCCTCCAAAGAAAAATTTTCGTCATTATTCGAATCGCCTTAAAATAGTTTAATAAAAGCTTTGAAGTATTGCACATATTTCAAAATTAATAAGTTTTATTTACATGTTGTAGAGAAGGACAGTTTTTTTATTTTTCGTGGTGCTCCCATCTTTTCATTTAAAATATGTTCCACGTGTGCAATCGTCTTTTCCGGGACTGATTTTTTTACTATCATTTGTTTGCCTGTCTAAAAACTCGCAACCACTTTGTTGTTCTAGCCGAGCATTCGCAATTTTTTCTTGCAGCCTATCCAATTCTTTTTTTTTTAGTCTTCTGAAATTACGTTTACTAATCATTTTTATATTTTTACCTTTTTAAATGAATGTTTTTATCAATGTTTATATTAAATTTTATAGATGAACACTTCACTTTAAGCAACTTAACGTGTCGGCCGCCACAAAAGAAATAATATGAAAATTACGTATACGTTTGAAGTAAGCTCGTGATTGGATATTTGACACTTGACTCGCGTGAATGCATAAAAAACTCACGAACACTTGTCCGTTGTAAGCGTTTGTATGTATTTTGCTCACGTGCTTCCCTTCCAATGGTTTTATGTCACGCGAATGCATAAAAAACTCACGAATACTCGTTGCAGAAATTCGCATCACGCGCCGTGAATTTTTTCACTCACGGCTGCTACCATCTCTATGATTTTTTTTTTCTGCTCTGTCATTTACCACAATAATAAACGAAGAGCTTCGGGTATTTTCGGCCCTTCTAGAACAAACCAAATATCGTCGTGTATTATTAAGACCACGCAAACAATTTGATTCGACTGGTCTATCGCTCGTATACCAAGTGTATCGTGCGTATACAATTATCACTTTTTAGTGCTGAACTAGTATTAAACTAGCAATTGCTACCAGCCGTACTGTAGGGAAAATACAACTGACTTTTCTTATTTTTCTCTGTTTATTCATTTGCTTGTCTGTCAAAATAAAGAGATAGACAAATCAATTTTTGTATGTGTCCTTGTTTCTCCTACAAAGCCATGGGCGTTCGCTTTCTTTTCATACCTGAATTCAGGTCTGAATGTTTCAAGCCTGAACGACCGAACTGCAGGAAATGTAAAGCTATAATAAGAGTAGTCGAGTTGGTGAGTGGTGGCCTCAAAAGCTACGCGTACAGTGGTTCATTTAACCTTTTTTGTAAATAATAATTAGATCAGATAATAAAGTGTATGTAACGAGCTGAAGAAGGCGTGGCAGACTATGCACAGCCGAGTCGAATGAGCTGTGTGTATCTGTCCGTCTATCCGTGAGACGGAGCCCTTTGCATAGAAGAACCTTTAAAATCAAGTTTATTCTTAAACTTTTTGTGAAATAGTCAAAGAAATCGCTATGCAGACTTATGTAAAAAGATTCTTTTTACTTTTTGCGAATACTAGCGTTGATACATGGTATTTAAGCACGATTAATGCATTAAGGAATGTGCAGGTGATACCATGTGCAGGATATATCATAGTCACATATCTCGAACTTAATATAGAGAGCAGAGTCCTCTAGTTTTCCAAGCGACTGGGTTATTTTGTTTGTTTGTATGCGCGTGTGTGTGGATGCTGTAAGTCAGCTGATTGTACCATAAAAAAAGTTTAATCTGCAACCACAGCTAAAACCTTATACTGCTCACACTTAAGCCCTTACCATTCTATATATGTATGTATGTACGTGTAGTATGTACCACTTTTGTGCACTTGCTCTCATTTGCCATTTTGTTGCCTTTTACAGACTGCCGTAACTTTGTGTAATCTGGGCGTGGGTGCCACATTTGGGGAATCAATACTACACGACCTGCCACGTGACAGCACCGTGGTGACAAAGACAACCTGCGAGTTGTTGCGTGTGGAGCAACAAGATTTTCGACTTATTTGGGAGGTAAGTAGACGTATACTTATAACCTAGATGCTTGTGTAAATTCCACATTGCCAAATACAAGTGTCCTCAAGGATGCTACACAAAAAGCAGAGCAACAACAATAACAAGGACATCTCTGTGATTTTAGCCAAAGTTAATTCAGCCAAGGCGTTGTCAACGCTTATCCCCAACATTTCTTGACGCTCATTAACTCACGTTTACGCCTTCAAACGCCCCCAATTAATGAGCCTGTTGGCATTGACTAAGGCATGTAGACGATAAAGGATAAGGAAAATTTCAGACATTTGCTGCACCATTTTCTTTCTTATTAAAAACAAAAATAAATAAAATGAAAAAAAACAAAAACTTAGTTAAGAGTGCAATTAATATTTCTATGATTCTTCCTAACAACACATATAAAGCATTTATTTAGCTTGAGCTAAATCCTTGATACTTACTACTTAGGTTAATGCGCGTCAAGCTGCTGTAAGTACACAAATAAGTACGGGCTTTTAGGCGCATTAACTGCCTCTGAATGGGCTGTAAATACGAACTTTTTGAGCGTCAAGCTGTTGCTAAGGGCACGAGTCGGCTTTTAATTGATGTTGGTTGTTTGTCTGTCAACTTTTTAGTGAGGATTTTGTAAGAGATGATAAAAATCGGGGCTACGCTAAATATACATAGTGACATCGCGTCTAGACGATTAAATTTGTGCAAAAGTTTATTTGAAGTTTTTTTATATGCTGGTATTCTTGTAACTTCTTCTTCTAATCCGTGATAGCAAAGCTATCGCTAGTGCGTTTCTTCGCTTAACTCTGCTAATGTATTTGTAGAGCTAATTATGTTCCTTCTTCTATCAAATACGTTAGTCGTCTTCGGCCCCCAAAGAGCCAAAGATCTTACGAAAAACTTTCCTTAAAAACACTTCCAAAGTATTTCCGTCGGACCAATTCTTTGGGGCCTTATAGTCTTATCTATATTCGGCGAAAGAGTGTCAATTTACTGTGCATAAGCAAGATCGATTCAAAAGAAGGGTTTCTTCGCTTGATCATCATTACGGTGGCGCCTAGCTGGACAAAGTTATTGGCATCAAAACTATAGTCTTTACACGCAATCTGTGAGACCGTCCATCGACTTTAAGATAGCATATTGTACATCCTCTTGCCTTCGTAGCAGATTCTCTTTCAATAGCTGGAACGAGACTTAATGTCTACGTCACACAGTTGAAGAGGTTGCACATCTCATTACCTCGCACAGTTGGGAGTGGCCCTTTTCATGCCATATGGGCGTTTAGACGATTAAATTCAGTTTTTATACCCTGTACCTATAGGTACAAAGGGTATACTAGATTTGTGCAATGTATGTAACGGCAAGAAGGAGGCGTGGCAGACCCCAAGTCCTTTATACCAAAATGCTTATCATAACCTCGGGTAGCGATTGAGCCATGTCCGTCTGTCCGTCCGTCTGTCCGTCTGTCCGTCTGTATGAACACCTAGATCTCGGAGACTATAAGAGCTAGAGATACGAAACTTTACCAGCTGATGCGCATATTTCCTCAGAAGATCAAGTTTGAATCATGTCAATATCTTTCCCCGTTCCCCCGTAGCAGAGTTTCGCGGTTTTTAGCTAAACCGTTTAATATTTTAATCTGACTTAACTGAGCGATGCGTTGTGGTTACATGCATCTGTACGTCAAAAATAAACAAAACCGGACAATTACAACAAAAGTTATAGTCTAAAATGTAAAAATTTCACCTCCCCTTGCATATAAACTGCGTCAATTTTTGACTCTACGTAATAATAGTAACAAATGACCTAGAACCACCAATTTTGGTAAGCTGATTCATGTGCCTCTAATGAACAAATCCACATCCAAATTTTATCAATGCAGTCCCCCCACCCCCCGCAATCGATTCACCGTGTTTTCTCCCACACCCTTCAACATATCCCCTTGAAACTTACCCCATATACTTTAAATAACTCCTTTGACGTAAATTTCGATTTTCATCAAAATCGGTTAAAATTTGCGGAACTTATAGGTATAAATATCGTTTTGCACCAACAAAAAAATGTTCCAATTGGAAATTCTTAGTAAGAATATGCAGGAATAAATCTTTTTTTGAGAAAAAAAGGTACAGGGTATTACACTGTCGGGCACCGCCTCGACTGTATTACATTTTTGATTCTGGCTTTGTGTAGAATTTCCTAGCCTATGGGAAAATTGTGCAAAATATGTAATAAACATCTTAATTAGGAGCGTATGCTTAATAATACACAATTGGAAACTTTTGCACTCAATTTAAAGAGTGCCAAAGAAAAGAAATGAAATTATTTCGTCGTATTTGACCGGAAAATGACAGCCATTTCCAATAGAATGCAATAAAAAGCCTCAAAAAGTTCAAGTGAAATTCATGGCAATTGAGTTCATTCCAAAAAGAGTGCAGCTCTTGCGTTCATTTTGAGACCTTCCCAGGCAGCTGAATACACTTGCAATCAACTAAATGGTCGAAACTCCTTGTTAAGCATGCCAGGCACTGGGACTGAGTGCAATCTAATTGATGTAAAGTGAGACCCATAATAAGCAAATGACAGACTGACCTGCTCGAATTTAAGTGGCTCACTTGGAGCTTGAACTTTGACACTAGAAAATTGGGCTGCCATTTTGTGCAATTTGCGCTACATATTGTAGACCTGTTCAATAGCATAGCTAAAAGAGTGTTCAATTAAGTTAGTTTGGTACTTAAGTTTGCTTTCAATTTACTCACAAGTAGACTATTTGACAAGTTGCATTTTGGCCAATGGACAAATATTATCGCAAAAGTCAGACACTCGAATAGCAGGAGCAGACACAAACACTTCAGCATGGATATCATAGAAGTCAACGTTGCAGATTTTCTATTAAAAATGTTCTATGAACTCTTTGCTTGATGTTTTCAATTTTCGCTTGATTTTATCGCATTTCCCAGCAATCGGTGTGTGCATACCCTGTATCCGTAGCAACAAGGGTATTTTAGATTTGTGCAAAGCGTAAAATAGGTAAAGGAAGGCTATGAGAGCTGGAGATAAAAAACCTTATTAAATGATGCGGATTATGGTTCATGTTAATATATTGTCCTGTTTCGAAGTAGGAGTAGTTCGCTTTTTACACAAACACTAGTAAAAGTAACTCAGTCAAAATTTTGAGATATTATAGCCCTTGTTTCTCGGTATAGGGCTAGCAAAATGATTTATTTCGAAAAAAAACTTCTAAAGATGTTGATTTATTCTTATGTATCTTTCATTTATGATTTCGCGAAATTAAGGAGTTGTGTGAAAATCGTGGAAACCCACAGAACTGGCCTTATTTTACTCCAGCGAAATGAACAAAGAGTCCTCGAACATCACACTAGGAATTCTTACATCAAAAAACAAATGTCCAACGTATTTTGATTAATTAATTGGATCTGCCTGGTTTGACACAGAACAGTCTACAACTGAAGGTTGTTTCCGTAGTTGTAGTGATTCGAAGTCTGAGCCAACTGAACTTGTTTGGTGGTCTGAAAACTCTTTGGAAATGTGATCCACGCTTCAATCCTCAAAGGAAAGTTCAAACGTGGAGTTTCATATTCCTGAATTTTCGATAATCTCAACTGATAAGCCATTTTAGCCTAATCGAATTCAGTTTCCGATAAGTTTCAGCTTAGCATAGGTGAATCCTTGAGTGTTTGTGTCTTGAATCTTGAAAATTAATATTTCTTTCACAGTCAGTTCATCCAATTAGAAGAAAATAAAAATTATTTTACATCGCAAAGTGCTATAACGTGGGAACCCTTGTGCATAGAATGTTAAGCTTATTTGGGATCATGTAAATATTTTTCTTACTCGAGAATTTGAGTTTCGAAAAAACCTTTTTCGAGCCCGCTAGATCTTAACTTAAAGTTTGAACAGAACAGTATTTGCCGGGTCCACTAGTAATAATTTTTTTTCATTGACAAAAAAAAAACAATTCCACCAAACTGTATCAAAACAAAATTTGGTAAGCTCAGTTCAGAGTATTCCAATGTCGTGCTACTCCCCAAAGGATTCACAACTTTTATCGCATTTTTGCGTATCTGACTACACTTCATTGTTGAACGTGGCGCATACGTAATATATATATATATATATCCCTTCATAGCTGGTATAGTTGGCATTTGCTTTTTTTTTGTCAACCTTGTGCGTACGTGTGTGTCTGTTTGTGTGTGTGCTTGTTGTGCCTTGGGTTACCGTAATGTTGCAAAATTGTATATGCCCCAATTTGAGGTTTTGTAACGAAAAAGGTAAATACATGCATTCAGTTTGTGTACGATCCTGTTAGGTGGTTTACATCTTTTGTCACTGACCATGTGGTACTCAGTGTGTGTGTGTATGTGTGTTTGCCGTGAGCTGGAGTTTTAGCCAAGGGACAAGTTTTGCTTGAATCGAGTGTGAGCTTCTGAATTTATCTTTATTGTTAACCCAAAATGCTCCACACCATAAATCTGCTACTATTTGTATTGTATGTACTGAAGTTTTGGTTGGGATTTGATAGTGGTATGAAGTGGAGATACCACTATATTATTCAACTAGTAAGTTTCCATTTGTCACGTAGCACAACTTGTGACCATGCTTAAACTAATAGCAAAATGTCAAGCTTTGTGGCTTTTGTTCTCTTAGTGTGAGAGAATTTTGCCAGAATTGGTAATGAATTTACGATGGTTTATAATTAAAAATTATGTGATTTGAATTTTTTGTGTTTGATTCAATTAAAAACTCTTGTTTTAAACCAACAATCTGTTACATATTGTTAGCCTGCCTAAAAGTATGCCAAAAAAGCCAAACCGTAAAGCAGACACGGTAATATAAACTCTGCTAATTATATGCAGTAATCAAAAAGTAATTGAGATTGTGAGCTTGGGGAAAATATCTTTTATTATTTCATAACTATACTTTGGCAGGGTACATACATTTTGCTATGCCATTTGTACCGCGTTTGTTAGGTTAGATAGCCTGCTTGGGTCGAGGTCACCTTAAGATCGTTTAGCGATGGTAATAAAATGAAAGTCAAAACATTAAAATTGGCCATATAAATTTATGTGAACTTAATAAACCATAATATATTGACATTTTTAAATATCTTAGACCAAAAAAACATCTTTTTAACGTTCGCTTAGTTGAATACAATACTCTATCGTTGAATTATTGACATTTCTTGTATTTTGAACTCTGAACCGTTGATATCCATAATTAATAATAATGTTGATTGAGAAAGCTGTAAAGCGACCCAAAGGATTTATATATTCCACCCAGAGCCCCAAAACTATGCAGCCACACCAATTTCCGAATCAAACTCAATAACTTGAAAGGGTTCTTGTCAAGTGATATTAGATCGTCCAAAGAGGGATATTCTTCATCTTGGTAGAGCGTCACACTCTATGCGTTAGGTTGCGCTCTCCTCACTTTCCCAAACCCTTACATTACTAAAGTATACCCTGAATATGTGTTATACTTAAGTAACCCAGACAGTGTCTCAAAAAAAATATGTTTGCCCAATGGGGATATTCTCTTGAACCTATCCAAGCTATAGGGCCGATCAAGTATGTGCTTCGCTTGGATGCCTACTCTTCTTCGTAGTAGCTGTTTGTTTGCGGCCATATTGGTAGCATTCCAGCAACACCTTGCACTAACTTTATCCGTTATTATCTAAATATTGGGCATTTGAACTTAATCGCGGAGAGCCACCAGCCCAGAACTATAAATTCACGGATCATCGTTCGTGGATGATCAATCTCACGCATAAGAGTGTTATTAATACACTGAAAAAAATAAGTGACTAGAACTCAGAAGAATCTAGAGACAAGAATAAACAAGAAACAAAAACTTTCTTTGTCAAGAGCAATGAAAGACTGTGATGGAAGAGGGGTAGGGTAGCAGTAACCCCACATTTGCTGAATTAGTTTTGTAACGGAACGAGACAAAAATAAATTGAAAAGTATGCAAACTTCGATGCCCCAAATTGGCCTTGTTAAGGGTCATCAATCTTGAGGTTTTTTTTTTAATGCAAAAAGGCACAAAAATTTCAAATGAATCGGAAAATCTTTATTATCATAGAAAGAACCATTCCTGCCATTTACTTTTTAAAGATAATCATTTTTAAATGTTGGCCGCAACTGCGCCGTAGCTCGCCCATGTGGAGGTTCCAATATTCGATGACTCGTTTGAACATAATCGGATAACACGGGTTATATTGGCCTCTAATGCTTCAATCGTAGCTGGCTTAGCCACAAACTCTTTGGACTTCACGTAGCCCCAAAGGAAAAAGTCTAACGGTGCGATATCACACGATTTTGGTGGCCAATTCGCCGGTCCGGGGCGTGAAAGTAACTGTTCACCGAATTAGTTCCATAAAATGGCCTAGGCGCGCGAAAACCATTCTTTACAGAACTCGAATAATCGAATATAATTGCAAGGTTTGTAAACGTTGTTCGGGTGTAAGTCTTTCCATGAAAAAAATGGCAATGAAAACAAAATAAATTAATATACCCTTTGTACCATACGGTACAGGGTATAAAAACACATGGCAACTTGACAGTACTCACGCGTGATTTATCAAAAAAACCTATTGAAAAAAAACCTCAGGATTGATGACCCTTTGCAATATTTCTTTTCAATTAACTTTAAATCATCTGTCATACCATCTTTCGGTGTAGATTATAAGAACATTGTTGAACTGCGACACGATTTTAAATATTGTTACACAAAAAAATGTATTCTTTTTTTATTACACAAAAATTCACAATTTATAAAGAAACACATGGAAAGGAACATCCTTCATTTTAACAAAATTCACTTATCGCACAAGTGCATTGGCAATTCGCAAAATGGCTGACTTGGCAATTGCCAATGACATCAGATGGTGGAATATGCTCTAATCCTTAACGGAAATTAAACTCTGTGCTGTGGCAGCACAAAATGTGGCCAATTGTAATTGAACATGTTTTGCACGGGACTTACAACTCAATTATCGTAAGTCTGGCAGGCAAGCTTGGTCCCAGCGGCAGTGGAACGAATAAGCATTGAATATAATCCTTACGTATGCAGATGTTCGATTTGATTCAACAATGCAGTGAGTAAGTGTTTCCTGGACTACTTTGTTCTCCGCATGTGGCTTTTAGGGATTAGATATTGAATTCGAATTTTGGTTAACATAGATAAGTTAAAGTGATTCAATAAACAATCATTTATTTTGTGCTGTGTTCACGAGTATATAGAGAATATCTATATATCTCTTGAGTATATATTTAGGGTATTTACGCTTGCTTTTAAGTTAAGGGGATTCCCACACTGCAACATTCGAGTTTATTTAGCCATTTTGTGATGCATAAAGCCACAAGTTAACTTTAATAAAAATTTTTGGAGTTACATAATTAAAAGCCCTTGTGCATTTTATGTACAAAATTAAGCTAATCAAAAGGGATTCGAGCCTTAGCCTGTTGAGTTTTTGCGCAACTTTTCAACGCCACAAAAGGTTAAAGCCTTGGTAAACTTTTTGTCGATGCGAGTTATGAAAAAAGGCTCTAGTGAAATAGCTCTGCCGAATTTTTAATACAATTTTTACCTTTTGTACAGACACAAGTTGCATTTCAATGACTTTAGGCTTTAAGACAAAAGACCACAAGTTCATTAGTGGCAGAATCCTTTGCTATGCTCCGAAGCCTGCAAGTATGCAATACTAATCTCAATTCTGCACCATGCGCCAACACAAACTGAAACAATAGAAGTCGGCATGTTCTATAAGCCAGTTGTAAAGAATGTGGGAACAATGCGTTTTCCCGCTGGTAGCTCTTCAAAGGTTGCCACGGTAAGCTACATAATAAAGGCTACAAATAAAAGGACTTCATATGAAATCCGCATAAAGAGACAAAACACGTGCCAAAAATATTTTGACAGCAGTTGCAATGCAACCGAAAGCTGAAACTAGCCGCAATTCAAGAGAACCAAAAAGATGTACGTGACTTGGCTAATAGTAGCTTCACAGTCTAGTTGGGTTGTTTGTTTTGTTTTTTTTTTTTCTGTCATCCGAGGCTTTTCGACAATTTTGGGAAACTTTTAATAGAGTGTAGACTGAATTTGAATATGAAGAGTTACCATATTGGAAAACTATAATAAAATTCAATTCATCTTTAACAATTACATAAATTTTCATAAAAAATAACTGAACATATGTACATTTAGTGCTTAGGTGTTTACCTGTTTAATGAAAATAGATAGATAGTAACATGGTTTATAAGCCACATTTAGTCTTGTATGATAAAAATTTTGATAAAATTTCCTGCCTTTGGGCCAGTACGCAGCAACGCAAAAAGCGCCGAGACAAAAATCTGCAACTTATTTTATAAGCAAACAGTGCTGCCCATTTTTTTGCTTATGACAGCTAGATGGCGCTAACAGTAAGAACAGCTATTTTATTAATTACCTTTTAGTTTTTTCTAGGTGGTGTGTAATACACAGTAATACAATATAATAAACTTTTTTTGTCCGTAACCTAATAGGGCAACAATTCAAATGGATCAATTTTTTTTTCTAGAGGTAACTTTGGGCTGCCTCCAAACTTTAGTTTATACAGAAGCAATCAAAATCAGTTTATTAAGTTTTTTCGAAGCTAACAAAACATAACATAAAGAAAATTTATCAAGAATTATTCTGCATACGAAAATATATCTTTCAATTGTGTGCTTTGAAGAATCTTTCAGCGAGCAAATGAAATGAAATGAAAAATTCAGGGCTACATATGATACGTTCATATTGCTGTTGGCTCTATGATATAGTCAACCGATTTTGATCAAACTACTAGCTGCTACAGTGCATGGGAACTCAAAAAAACTTCCGAATAATATAACCCCGATATCAAAAAAATAAAATAAACTTGTCTCCCGTAGGATAGTATGGGATCTAATATGAATGTTTGGTTGCTCTAGTTCTTAGCATCTCTAAGATCTAGGCGTTCATACAGATGGACGGACGGAAATGGCTCTATCAAATTCTCTAGTCATCCTGATCATATTCTAGGTAACTTTGGAGGGGTCTCTGACGACTTCTCCTGTATGTTACATACATTTTCGGCTTGTACAAACAAAAAAAAGGGTGCAAAACAGGGTATAAGAATAAAAAATCAAATAATGTGGTTTAATTTAATAAATAATAATTTTTTATTGATGACAAATTAGCTTACTTTATTAAAAAAAGAATAGGCTATAAAGTAAGCGCTTATAAGATTTATGACTTTTTACCAAAAAAAAGCGGTAACCCCGTTATAGTGAGAAACGTTTGCGGCTTCTAAGTAAGCGCAGAGAGCATGCTGCACTACATATTTCCCACGAAGAGAAGCTTCCTCGTACACATTCGCATAGTGCCTAAAATATTGGCAAGTGGCAAAGAGCGAACGCAGAGAGAGTTACGCTACCGTAAAAGATACAGTATGTACCGCCTTGGTTCTGGGCTACTTCATGCTCAGCTGTCATGCGTCTGATAAGGAAAGTGAGTTTAATTAGCCAACGCCAACACCAAAGCAAAATTACCTTCACTTGCAAACACTTTTACTCACACCCATGCTCGCTTATCAGTAGCTTTCAAGTGTTGTCATGCCTCACAAAGTTTCATACAACAACTAAGTAACTTTTGCCACAAATTGTGAGCTGTCCAGCTGAGCACTTTAGACTGTTTATATTTAACAATGTGGCTTAAAAGTTGTAGCTTGGTATATAAGGTACATGAGTATCTGTTGAACTATGTGCATACTTACATAGCTATTGAGAAGCAATAAATTTATTCTGTAGCATTGACAACCCTTTTGAGCAAAAGCGTGCGACCATTTGCTGATAAGCTGCTTCACCCATTTGTCAATTGGCATTGCGAAAAGAACAACAACAATGGAATCAAAGAGGGAAAGAAAGAAAACTTGTTTTGGCGATATCGAATTTCCAATACTCTTTAAGATAGTATTTAAAGTATATAATGCTATGTAAAATTGTTTAATATGTGTATGTAAAGAATAATTAGATAAAGTAGGTAACACTAATTGTACCAGGAGATTTACCAGGTGTAAAAGCTTAAATCCGCTGTTTTTTAGTCAAAGAAACACATGTTTCTTTCATAGAAAGCAAAAGCAAATGGCTAGATACACATTTTTTCCATTTTTCGGGTAATTTTGTGGATACCATGCCAAAAAAATTGCTTCTCTTTCGAGAAGCCACTCATCAAGCCATTTGTGGACGTCTTCGTAAGAACCGCTGCTCAGCGAGTACATGGCCCATTGACGAATAAAGATGGTAGTTGGATGGGGCCAGGTCTGATGAATTAGCGGCATGGGGTAGCACCTCCCAGTTGAGGGTCTCCAAGTGGTTGCCAACCATTTTTGACGTGTTCGATGGTGCTCACACAGAGCACGGTGCAATTTGATCAGTTGTTGGTGCTAGCGGTGAGCATAGACAGTTTTACTATGTTTCAACATCTCATAGTAGACGCTAACCCGCTGATCCCACCATACACACAGCATCGTCTTCCGACCGAAACGAGTTGGTCTTACGGATGATGTTGATGTTTAGCGGATATCAACCCATGATTTTTTGCGTTTGGGATTCTCGAAAGCACTGTCGCCATAGGCAGCCGATTTCTTCAAATTGAAGCAGAAAAGCAGAGCTGGACATGATTACCAAAGGAAAAATATATGTTGCGTTATGAAATTGCTGGCAATGTGCACTGATTAATGTTGGAAGATGTCAAACTCATTAAAAAAAAAAAGGGGGTGTCCTATGGTGTCTTAGTGTTGTTTTTAGGCTTATACACCCGGTATTTCTAGGCGTTACAAATATCAGACAAAAGCGCATATAGCAACTTCCCTAGGCAAGAGTATAAACGCAAACAAACAGTGAACAACAATTTAACGCCAAGTGCTATACGTCACGCAGTGCAAATCATTTTCTCAAAGTCAGCAGTCATTAGAAGTTTCCATATACATAACTTGCAGCAGAATGTGAAAAGTAGCGTCAAAATTTAACAACTTTTGGTTGTTCCTTCATTCGGTCGAGTAAAAGTGAAATTGAAATTAAATTTTGAGAAATGTGTGAAACCGAGCTGGAGCAATCAAATTAGTGCTGGCCATGGCAGTTGGCCAAATGCGTTGGTCGCAAGTTGTGGCCAGCGATGAGCTGGCATTGTGTGTATTGTTGGGCTATCGTCGTCATAGCGAGGAATTGTTGCCGCAGCCAACGCAACCCTGCGTCAGGGGCAGAGTCATGGTTGCAGCTGGCGGCACTTCCGCTGCGCTCAAGTTGCGACGCCGTGTGCAACGTCAGTCCACAGCTGGAGTGGAGCAGGGCGATATGAATAATGTAATGAATGTGGAGTTTAAAGTTGAATTTTTTTATTGTATTGACATTTATTTGACACGTGTTTTTGTGTTTAATTTATATTTGCAGAAAAACAAAGAGTTGATGAATGACATTATTACCAATTGCAAAATAAAGAATGGTATGTACAAGTCATACAAACGATTAACGGCCCAGTAAATAGCAAGCCAATATTTATTTGCATTAAAACAACGTAATTAAAACCATGTGAAAACAATTTAATTTAAAAAATATATCAGATTTATTATTTGCATTGCATACCAGCAGGCGTACATGGAAATTAATTTGTGCATTGAAGTGCATAAAATATAATACTATACATGATGGCAATTATTTTATAGGTTTTGGCCCCGGCGTACAGACCGCAGCAGCAGTATCACCCACAAAGCGCCCACTAAGTCCGGATCATCCCAATCCAGCGCTACCCATTACAGAGGTAAACATCCTGTATATATATAAAGTAGCTATAAATCTTGCACACACGCACACACACACACACACATAAAAAGCTGGCCCATAAATAACAACAATTACTCACGATGCGGCCAACAAAATGGCCACCAAGCCAAGTTACCCTAACCTCAACTAAACTGAGCTGAACTTATTGCAAATGAGTTAATTTGCTGCTTGAGCAATTTGTGTTGCTTTGGCTTTCTAGCAAATTTATCAAAATCTCAGAGTATTCACAATCCTGGGCAGAAACATTATACAATTTATATGCCATTAGTTCAACTGCCGGACAGTGCTGCCCAGTTTTCATAAAGTGCTGCCACACAAGCTTTTGACAATGTACTATAGTATAACTTAATACAAACATATTTCGTTCATGTCTCTACTCTGCTATACTACATATATACTATATTGTAAATGGTTCTTTCACAAAAACAGACGCCGAGTCCTGCTATGAACCGCATGGGTTGGGCACTACGCACATTACTCGTCGCTGATAACTCAAGCTGTCTGAAGGATCGTAAGGTAAAAGTGCTTTCAAGTAATGTAACATCTTTTTATTATGCTAATTATGTAAATGCTCTTCCCACAAGGTTTCGGGCAAGCTAATACGCAAGTGTGCACCCGGCACAGAGCTCGTCGATTGGCTGGTCAATCTTGCACCCATTGTGCACACTCGCGCCCAGGCGGCTGGCATGTGGCAGGCCCTGGTCGAAGAGGGAGTACTGACACATGGTAAACATAAGCTGCAATTACTTTTGCCGTTTGCTACGAATTTAACAACTTTAACACATTATTTGCTCGTTTTGTGCCCAGTGAACAAGGAACAGCCGTTCAAGGATAAATGCTTTTTATATCGATTTCGTTTGGATGAAGAGGGTGGCGCACCAGCAGTTGGCACACCAGCGGCAGAGGATCTCAATGCGGCAAATGAGCATATACGTGAGGCATTAAGCAACCTATTCCAACGTGGACCAGATGCAACCTTACGCATGATATTGCGCAAGCCGTAAGTTAAGACACTTTATAATAAATAAGAGACTCAAGCCAAACCACGAGGTGGAAGCGCATTCGGAAACGAATTGGTTTATTTGCTAGACTACTACGGTTTCCAGAACCATCTACATTTTAACTATGCTGCATTTTTTCAAAATCAAAAGCATTTTTTTTATATTGAGACCAAACTTAAAAGCTGAAAAGAGCCTATGACAAGGGGATGCTTATTGAGCTGATTTTAGGGTATTCAATCTTTTTTTTTCAATGTGGACGAATTATTTAATCGTCACATTTTTCATCTTGTTCTTTTTTTTTTTTTGAGAGCCAAGCCTTTTTTGGATTTTGTTACATCGAATACGTTTGTTTCTTAGAAACGATGTTACTTGGTAGAGAGATGAAATTGTCTTCGTGAAGTCTGTGTGCATATTTTGCATTAGTCCGATATTCCTTAATACTAGAAGCTCCATATGATCCAAATTTAAGCATCCCCTTTCAATAGACTTCAGTTGCCTCAACGGATTGTTTCTTCCAGAACTTAATACGCTTGAAAAAAAAGACACCAAGAACCATTTCAAGCTCATCATAGTGATAAAAGGGCAAAGTGTCAGACATTAGACTAAAAAATGGGCGTTTATGCCCGAACCAGTAAGAACTTGGTGGGTAAACATATTATTTAAAGCGTTTTTGGTATTATTTAATAAAAGTTATAATTTCTTTGCAATTCAAGATCAAAAAATTTATATTGCACTGAGAAATACTATGTCAAAAACTTTATCTTTTATGCTTTTAAGAAGCATTTTTCTCACAAAAACTTTTGAACAGAAACAAAACACGTCATATGAAAGTTGTAAACAGCTGTTTGTTGGTGCTCACATCTTTAGTGTGGCATTTCTACCCGTCGTTACTTGGGTATTTTTGCCATTATGCGTGATAATTATGACCGAAAAATGAACAGCCCGATTGTTAATTTATCGGAAAGCGCAGTTCAGTTATTTGTCACTTTTTGTACGGTAGCTACTTGAAATAGTGGACCAATTTTGATCAATCTTCACAAAAATGTAAAGACTTACACTAAATTGAACTGACATAAATATGTTTGCGATATTCACAAAAACAAAAAGGATTTTCTAACAAAAACTGTTTTCAAGGTCAGCGTTTTATTATTTACTTATTGCTTATGCCTGCATCTGTCCTGCAGAGAGTATCGCAACCAAGTTTATGTGAATTTAATTTAGTGTAAGTCTTTACATTTGTGTGAAGTTTGATTCAAATTGGTCCACTATTTCATGTAGGTACCATACAAAAAGTGAGACCCATCCGATTGTTTGCGGCACCTTGTAAAATTCTTTGCATCATGCAACGCTACCAATTCGATCGACTTAGATAAGAGGTAGACATGGATCAATTACTTTTTTTAAAGATTTATTTTAAAAATTATTTACTTCCGATCCTTGTAATCTGCAATTAATTATGGGACTCTGAATTCGGAGATATTTGGAAGAGAAACGAGTTATTTTGGTCAACTGCGACATGTCAAAATTTAGACCAGTTAAAGAGCTTTACAAAAATTTTGGTTATATTAATACAAAGGGTGGTTTTTTAATAGCTTTTGGATTTTATTTAAAAAAAAAAAACAAATAAAATTCAGAAAAATGAATGAAATCTTTTTTGAGTCGATAGAACGATATATAATTTATAATTTAATGTTTAAAGATGATTTCATGTAAATGTTGACCACGGCTGCGCGACAAATGGTTCATACGCTAGGTCCAATTTTGGCATACTCTATCCAACATATTAGCTGGTATTTCACGAATAAATTCTTCAATATTGGCTTCCAGTGCTTCAACCGTTGCGGGCTTGTTGCTATGGACATGAGCCTTAACATAACCCCACAAAACATAGTCTAAGGCCTCAAACGTTAAATAAAGTGTTCACCGCACTCGCCACTCAATTGGGCCATTGTTTCGCGTGCTCTGTGGCATGTGGCACCGTTTTGTTGAAGCCACATGTCAGCCAAGTCCAGTTATTCCATTTTGGGCAAAAAAAGTTTCAGTAATCATCGCACGGTAGCGCTCGCCATTCACATTAATGTTCGTCGTCTTTGAAAAAGTACGGTCCAATGATGCCACCGGCCCATAATCCACACCAAACAGTGACTTTTGGGGATGCATTGGCAGTTCTTGCAATGCTTCTGACTGCTCTTCACACCAAGTACGGCAATTTTGCTTGTTCACGTATCCATTCAACCAGAAATGAGCTTCGTCGCTGATAACAATTTTCTGATAAAAAAAGTGGATCTTCATCCAACTTTGCCAGCGCCCATTCACCAAAAGTTAGCAGTTGTGGTAGGTCGTGTGGCTTCAATTCTTGCGCCAGATGTATTTAAAAAACGTTTTACACCCAAATCCTTCCGCAAAATTTTTCACGTAGTGGAGTAACAGAGGACCAATTCCTGCAAACGGCGCCGAATCGATAATTCACGGTCACCTGGTGGTTTAATGTCCAATAACGTAAATTTGCTGCGAAATTTGGTCACAACATTCCGAATAGCCGCCTCAGACGGTCGCCCAAACTGACCCTTAAATGGAAGGAGTGCACGATGCACTATCTTAATCGAGCCTGAATTTTGATAATAAAATTCAATAATCTGCAAGCGTTACTCGTTTGTAAGTGGATTCATGGTTAAATTATAGACCAAACTGACACAAAAACAGCTGAGCTGACAAAAACAGTGTTGCCAAAAAAAAGTTGCTAAAAAATCACATTTTGTTAATAAAGTTCCCAAGCAAATGAATTAATTGTAGGCTATATTAAAGCGATAGTTTGAAAGAAGTATTACGACGCATTGCTACTGGGTTACCTATTAAACGTTACTTCAGTCCCTGTTAAAATTTAGCAATCTTTAAACTTACATGAATTTTCGAAAATAAATATAACTTGCTATAAGAAACTCGAATGCCCTAAGTTTCAATTTAATGCTCTAATACAAATTGCCGATGCAATATTTGGGCACCTAATTAGCTTGTTTGTTTTTAATCAATTGGGCTTGCCTTTGTTTTGTTCCAAACCTAAACAGCTCACACGAACGCACGTCCGAGGAACTGGAGCTGGTATTCGAGGAATTATTGCATATTGCAGCGCTTTCACATTTATCCACCAGCATCAAGCGGGAGCTCTCATCGATAATTGTATTCGAAGCTCATGCCCAGGCGGGTACCATATGTAAGTACATATTGACCATAGTATACTCGTATGCTGGCTGAATTTTAGCTCGAGGCCATTAATTAGAATTCCACTAGAACCGCAACGAATGAACGTTGCTTTATAAGTACGACACGTTTTCCGGCTGCCCTTGTTGCATAATCCCCTCTAATTGCCTTATCAATGTGGACCAACTTAGTGCGCTGTGATTTTTGCCACTAAATAAAATGCTAATTTGAAGCGCACATTTTTCGCATAATTTAATCATATAGAAGCTCTATATTAAGTTTGCAGAAAAGTTGTAAACATAATAAAAAAAACATTATTTAAAAAAGCAAAAAAAAGTTAAAAGCATCCTAAGCTTCGTAATCGATTTAAAAAAGAAATTAAAAACGGGTCGAAGGTATACAAAGAAAAAAAAAAATACTGCTTCAGCATAATTCAAATACTTGTCAAAGTTTTTAATTAAATACACAGCTCTTTAAACTAATTATGGCTCAATAAGCTGACTTTATTATTATGAGAAATAAATAAAAGGACCAAGCTGAACCTTTCTTTTATGTCTTTTTATTTTTGTCCCACTACAGTATTCAATCAAGGCGACGAGGGCCGCTCCTGGTACATCCTACTTAAGGGCTCCGTGGATGTTGTGATACATGGCAAGGGCACTGTGGCCACTTTAAAGACTGGCGATGATTTTGGCAAACTGGCTCTGATAAATGACGCACCAAGGTAAGTTTCTTATTTCATTTCTTTTCTTTCAAAAGCGTTATGTAAACCGACAACTTTGGCTACTTGAAGAAATACATACATAAGTACATAAAAACAAAAACAGTTTATCTCTATTGAATTGCTGCACTTTACTTTAAAGCGCGCCCCATTTTCAGTTGTCCAACAAATTTTACGACTAAAAGTTTTAATTCACATTTTAACTAAACTTTCTTTGCATCTATTGTAGTATACAGTATATCGATTTCATCTTTTGTTGAAAGTCGAGCTATTTGTAACATGTTTGTTATTGTGCACTATTTCTAACAATACGATGCATACAAAACTTTTGGCTTAAAAGACACGGAAACTGTTGTTGTTGTTGCTGTAGTTGTTGTCTCTTAGTACAAAGTCGAGAGCAACAAGTTTTTTAAGTTTTGTTAAGCTTTTGTGTACCAACTGCGAAGACAGGAACATCTATTAAACATACTTAATGCAACTTAGAACTGTAGCAAACTTTTTTTATAAATTATAAAATAGTAATGACTACTAAAAAAAATTGTAGATTTTTTATAACAAAACTGATTCAGCTTTCTCTGACAGAAAGAAAAATGCAGAAATATAATTCATGCAGCTTATTCCGTTTCTTTTCAAAAAGATCTTTAATTTTATAGCAAGGTGCTGCCAAGGTATTATAAAATTCTCGACGAAAAAGAGATGTTACCCACAGGATAAATCATGATTAGCAGTACATGCGCTTGAGGCGACTTGAAAAATTCAAATTGAGAAAGGGTGTAGCTGAATAAGCTACTGGAAACTGCCCACCAGCGATTTTTCAAAAGTAATGATGCAGTTCTATACATTACACTGTGGGCCCAGATTTTCATATTTTGGCCAAAACTCTGTCTTTTCCATAATAAGTTTTTTAGAGTGATGAAATATTACATACGTGTTCCTACAGGATTAAACTATTTTTCTGGGCAGTTTGAGCCTCCCCAGATTTTTTAAGATATAGATAATCTAGACCAAAATTGGAAAAAAATAAAAAAAAAAACAAGAAAAATTTGTAACTTATTAAAAAAAAAAACTGTTTATTGGATTTGGACCATATTTCATACAGAGGTTGATTTGAGCTCCACATACATTGAAAAAATAGCATATACCCAAAATATTGAATGGCTTTGGAGTTATAGCACCAAAAAGTTTCAACTTTCCAAGCCAATTAAAAAAAAAAGACGAAAACACCAATCAATCTGGATTTTAAAAGTTATAATTTTTTTAACATGCTCTTTTAATTTTCGCAAAAAAATTTCAATTTTTTGAAAAAAAAATTTTAAAAAAATTAAAAAAAAATAAAAAATAAAAATCTTTGTAAGTATGCTATAAAATTTTATTTTAATTTTTTTTTTTTTTAATTTAATTTATTTCATCATTAATTTATTTTTCGGAGGTACCCTTGAAGCAAAGTAGCCAAAGGCTAAATAAAACCAACAAAATCTTTATAACCACTCGTATATATTTAAAACCAAAAAGTTTTTAAGCTCAATTTTATTTTTTCTCTGAAGTAATATTTTTGAATAATAAAGTGAATGCAGAAGTATATCGACTTCTCTAGTCACTCTGATCATACTTTAGGTAACTTTGGGGGGTCTCCGACGTCTCCTTCTGTACGTTACATACATTTTCGGCTTGCATAAACACAATATACCCTTTGTACTATATGGTACAGGGTATAAAAATCAGGCGCAGTAATGTCTGGAGTCCTGGGGGCCAACGAAAAATTGAGTTTCTTGAAATCAACTTATTGGAGAATTTTCGATGTAGTTCTGTCATAACAGGCCTGGCTGTGTGAGGAGTTGGACCATCTTGTTGAAACCTCACAGATTTGAAAGCGATTTTCTTTCGGCGTAGTTCTGGATAAAAAAACTCTTTCAACATCTTTAAGTATCGGTCTGCAGTGACCGTAACAGTTACACTTTCTCTTTGAAAAAGTAAGGCCCGAGGAAACTGCACACCACACTGTGACGCGATTTCGAAGTTTGTATGCAATTTTCGTCAGAGATTTATAATGACTAAAGCTAGACATTTGACAAGTTCCAGATTGTAATTAAAATTTTCACATTTCAATTGTGGCAAAGGAGAAGAAAACTACTTGTAAGTGACATCTTCTGGCAAAATTTTATAATCCTAGCATTTATAGTCGTCAAGAAACGGTCAAGGTCTCAAATTTGTATACACACTTTATGGGCTTATAGTCGATTCTTGTAAACAATTTTTTCCCCTAACTTTAGTATGTATAAGCCTCATTCCTGTGTCAGAGTTAGGGAAGTAGTTGGTTCCATTGAGATTTTTACAACATATATGTAACTTAGCTTTTATTGACTGATGTATAGAGCAATAAAATATAAGAACAAAAACAGGCTAAATGCGATTGCTTGTTAGATGAATCTCTATTTATTATTTCTTACTTTCCCTCTTTTTAGAGCTGCTACTATCGTACTAAAAGAAAACAATTGTCATCTCTTGCGAGTGGATAAGGAGCACTTCAATCGTATATTACGTGATGTTGAAGCAAACACTTTAAGATTACAGGAGCATGGAAAGGACGTTTTAGTGCTGGAGCGTGTAGCCAAACAACGTGGACAACACTCGGCTTTCAAGTGAGTGCATTATCGAATACAATTGAATATTTAAATGCATCAAAGTAGTCGATTTACAATGCGTATGCAATTTTATATGAATGCAAACAGTCGTTATACGCAAATTTAATGATACATTTTTACTTTTTAATACACTTTCATGTTGTTAAGTATGTCTTATATGTGAAGAAGTTTGAAACTTTTCATGAGTGATCGATAACGCTAAAATGTTTAGTTTCCACGCTACGTCGTAGTCCTTAAAATAAAAAAAAAAAAACATTGAATTAATAATAAGTTTTTGCAAATTACACTAGCTTACAGCAAAATGTATCCTCAACATGTTTTACTCGTTTCCGTAGTAAAATGGCATGCTAAAATCGAAAACGCAGTCAACAATTTTTTTTCATGGAACGGACTTCGAGATATTTCAAAAAAACATTTTTTGAAATTAAAAAAAATTTCTACATAAAAGCAAATAATTCTGGTTGTATGAAACTGATTTTGATTAATTACCAAACTGTAGATAAATGGATTACCTATCGATTATACTTGGAACATATTTTTGTCAAATTTACGATTTGTTCGTTATTTATCCATTCACATGAAATTTTTCATAATTTTCAGTAAATTTTTGAAAAATTCCAATTCGAACGTAAATTTAAAAACGTAAAAAAATTTTTTCATACAGTTTTGTTTATGGCTTGTTAACCACAAAATAAAAGTGTATGAAATATTTTTTTTTAATTTTTGAACTTTCGTTCGAAATAGAATTTTTTTCGAAACTGATAAAAATTACGAAAAATTTCATATGAATGCATAAATAGCGTCCAAGCCGTAAATTAAAAAAAAAAACATGTTTCAAGTATAGTCGATGTGTTTTTCAATAATAAACAAAATTATCAATATCAGTTTAGTACAACCCGAGATATTTGCTTTTAAGTAAAGGCACTGTTTTTTTAATTTCGAATACATTTTTTTTCGCATTATCTCAAAGTCCGTTCCAGAACAAAATTTGTTATCGCATTTTCGGTTTGAGCATGCAATTTAACTACGGAAATGACAAAAACATGTAAACTAGTGTTATTTGTAGTTCGATTAGGCTATGTAGACTTGTGGATCTTTTCCGCTTAGTGTGTTGAAGTGATACTGAAGGTAATACGATTTTAATAGAAGAAGCTTAATGGACTGAGCAATAAGTTAAGCTTCTATATGATCATAACTCCCAGTTTGGTCTATAACTCCCGATAGTCCCATCCGATTTCAATATAATACATAGAACAAATATCCAAAAATGTTATTTACTTATGTACACTGTCTCTCTTACAGATATACGGTCATGTCGGGCACACCAGGGAAAATGTTGGAACACTTGCTTGAGACGCGTCTGGGTCAAACGGTCAGCGGTATGGATCCATTTCTGGATGATTTTCTGCTCACACATATTGTTTTTATGCCTGTGGTGCAGCTGGTCGATGAATTGGCCAATTAATATCCTTTTGAAACAAACAACTTTATGATAACAAAAACCATACTTTTAATAGCAGTTTTCCATTTTCTAACCGACCAAGCTTAGGAGCCAAGCTCTTTAAAAATGCAAACGGCAAATAGGTTAAGTCACGTGCATGAAATGTCAGCTCCTGGGGCTAACAAACATATCCACGGTGACAGTTTAAGTGTCAGCAGCACGCAAACCACACACAGCTGGCGTGTGAGCCGCACCCAGCTAGACGGACGAAGTAACTGTCTAGCTTAAGTGCAATCCCTCACACAAAGTCCACAGCAAAGTAACTGCTAAACTCTGCAAACTTAAATGAAAGCCACAACAAGAACCATTTTCCAACAGACAGTGGGTCAACAATTTGGTAATTTAGTATAGCAAGTGGGAAGCACTAGATACAGGATACATTTTGTATTGTACTATACACAATTCATGCAGCAGTAGAACGTAAGGCCATGTTCAATGATGCTTGAAACTAATCTCACAATCTGCATCTGAAATACGTGATGTGTTTAATAAGCAGATAAACGCGCACCCTGGTCCAACATTTGGCAGGTATTGCGTCCTCTTTGGGGGGGATACGCGTTTTTGTGTGTGTGTGTAACGGTTTACGTGAGTTTGTGCGTGCTAAGTAGGTTGATTTTTGAACGCAAAAAGCACCGAAGGATATATTCGAAACGTTCCGAAAGTTAAATACTTTATAAAGTTTTTTATTACCATGCACTTGCCTTGTATACTCGAAATTTCAAGGTCGAACAACAACACGGACTTAAGAGTAGATCATGTTAAGGTTTATAAATTTTGAGTTCCAGAAAGTATATTAAAAAAAATTTTATCTTTTCTCCGAAGTTCGCTTTGTTCATTTCGAGATGCACTTAATTTGTGAAAAGGAAAAATTGTTAAATGAGTAAACCAATTATATTCTTTGAAGGTTTTGAATTTTCTTATTACAAGACCTTGCCTAAAAGAAGAGAAGGAAAATGTAACATAGTTTCTAAGACGTAAATTTTGCAAAATCCCAACATGCACTTTTATCATACAAACGAATGGTGACTTCCGCTTCAGTGATTCACCGTTTGTCCCATTGCTCATCATATTTCATTCTTTGTCTCAATTTACTTTGAATTGGTTTATGCCTTAACCACCCTGTGCACTTTTCATTGTGATGCGCATGATGAGGCTCAAACACCCGAGGATCGGGAGTATATAATCAACTTTAAGAAGCGTGTTATACAGTTCATGCAAAAGTGGGTCATGGCTGTACGCCATGCAGCCTTTGAGGAGCCCAGTGTTTGTGATTTTATTGAAGATCTAGCTGCTGAAGTCGAAGCAGATCCCGATTTGAATGAGGAGACCAGCATTATACACAATGTGCTAACACAAATGGCACGCTATCAGGAGGATCGCAATCAAAATGCTGGACAAAAGTGGAAACTACCACCAAATGGACAGCCCATTTGTTTGTTTAGCGGAAATGCAACGCCTTCAAAAACAGTCATACGCCCTGATGACGATAGTAAGTGGAAACTTTTAAACAAATATATACTAAATGCTATATCCTGTGTGCTGTCTTTTAGTCATTTTCCGCGTCTACTGTGCCGATCACACCTACTGCACCCTACGTTTTCCCATGCACACCACGTCAGAGCTAATCAAGGCTTGTGCCGCCGACAAACTGCAATTAAATCGGGGTCCTGATGACCTCTGCCTTGTGGAGGTTAAGTCAAATGGTGAGCGTTCAGTGTTCAAGGACAATGATGTTAGCATACCCACGGGACTTTCGTTGAATGGACGCTTGTTTGTGTCTGTTAAGGACCATCTTGATGCATTGGTAATGTACAACAGCTGTTGCTCCTAAAATCTTCGTAATTAATTTCTGTTTTTACATCAGACACCACTGCAGGAACAGGAATGCCCTACCGAAGGCGTGGACATTGATTTGGAAATTTTAAGCACCAAAGAGCTGGCCTATCACATCACATTGTTCGAATGGGATTTGTTTTGGGCAGTACATGAATATGAGCTGCTCTATCACACATTCGGGCGGCATCATTTCGGCAAGGTAAGCTATGGCAGCTAAATCTTAAACAAATTTAAGCTACTTTTTGTAACGCAGAAGCAAATTGGTAATTACGATTGTTTACACATTCCTCGACAAGTGTTGATGCCACGAAACTTTAAATCTCTAAAAATTATGAGCTGCGGGATTCTTAAGCCTACGAAACTAAACTGGCTGTTTCCTAAACTTCTTTAAAAGTTATTATTATTATTATTATTATAAATTATTAACGCGAAATTGCAAATTGCACGTTACTCAAAAGTAAGCTATATTTTTGGATACCCTGTACCACCATATTGCAATCAAATTCGATATATTGTTTACACAGATACGTTACGTTAAGATATTTATATAAACAAAAAACAAAATTCGAGTTTTTCACCAAACACGTATTTTTGATCGATTGGTCCTACGATATAGTCGAACGATTTTGATAAAATTTTGTACAGTGATGGGAAACTCTAAAAAACGTCCGAATGCCAAACTTTGTTACGATATCTTCATAAACATAAGAATTATCCATCTAATACTTTTGATTTTTTTCGAGGTCGTCTGAAACACCCCCATGGGAGCTACATGTATAATGCAACCCCGATATCAAAAAAATAAAGTAAACTTGTCTCCTATGGAATAATAAGGGATCTAATCTGAAAGTTTTGTTGCGTTAATACGGACGGACAGACTGACAGACTGTTCTTAAAACTACTTGATACATTTAAATGTAAATTAACTGCGAACTAGTTCAATGTGCAGCCCTGGTTTGTGTGCATATTTGAATAAAATCTTCAGGCACTATTTAAGCAATAAATTAAGTTATCGAAGTTACATGAGCAAACTTTTCGCTTCGTAAACTAACTTATCCAAAATGTGTAACCCACAGATAACAGCAAACTTGGATGTATTTCTGCGTCGCTTTAACGAGGTGCAGTATTGGATTGTCACCGAGCTGGTATCCACGCCATCTCTCAGTAAACGCGTGGGTCTGGTGCGAAAATTCATCAAATTGGCGGCCTAGTAAGTTAAATACACTTATCATAACACAACAATATGTCAATGTAAATATTGTTATTTCTCGTGAACGCACAGCTGCAAGGAGTATCAAAATCTGAATGCTTTCTTTGCCGTTGTCATGGGACTGTCTAACATGGCCGTGTCACGTTTGCATCAAACGTGGGAAAAGATACCATCAAAATTTCGCAAAATCTTTCAAGAGTTTGAGGCACTCATTGATCCCAGTCGTAATCATCGTGCCTATCGTGTATTTGTGGGCAAATTACAGCCACCATTGATACCCTTTATGCCGCTGCTACTAAAGGACATGACATTTGCTCATGAGGGCAATAAAACCAGTCTGGATGGTCTGGTCAACTTTGAAAAGATGCACATGATGGCGCAAACAATGCGCACCATACGCTTTTGTCGTTCCCGTAGTTTGGGTAAGTCTTAACAACTGAAAGTATTGGCCATTTTGTAATAATTTGATTTTTTTTTTTTTTTGTCGTAGGCTTGGAGCCACCGTCACCCAAGAGCGAGGGCGAGGTACGTTCGTACATAAGCAGTTTTCGAGTCATTGATAACCAACGCATTTTAACCGCAATGTCTCAAAAGATAGAGCCCACAAGAAAGGTTTAGGATATAAGTATTCCACTTTAATAAGTAGCAGAAGAGATACGTATATGTATTTTGATGTCCTATAATTGTGCTTATATATGTATACCTACTATATATAGATGTATATTAAGTGTCTATATTGTATGTTTAACAATACATGTATTCTGCGGTATAAAAGCAAAGCTAACCGAAGCGAGAATAACAACTGTAATTACCTAGAAGGGGCACCAATGAGCTTAGCTGAGTTTTTAGCACTCTTGCAGGCTAACAACCAGTCTATTCAAAATTTAGATAAACATAAACTATTAATACTACTAACTCTCTTACATAACAAACTTGGTGGATAAAGCTGAAGTCAAGTTACCTTTAAGCTTAGTCAATACCAAAACTATCTCAACTTTCAATGAACTGAACACACAAATGCAACATTGAGTTGGAAATCGAGTGAATTCGAAATTATTGCTTTGTAGAAATTAATAAAAATTTTGAAATTGTTAAGATCTGGAGTTCATACAAAATTTGTGGCTGGCATTTGTGTGATATCTTCTATTAAAAATAAAAATAAAACTTGTATGCAACTGCAACTCTACTATGTATTTCCATACTAAGCTACAATACTATACTATAAATTTATAAAAGAAAAATACTTGCATAAACATATATATATTTTACTGTAAGCATTTAGCAATATGTATAAATGTATAAAGCAAAAAGTTCTAAATAATCAATGCCAAAATATATAGTATCGTAAATAATCTCTAGCTGTTTAGTTGTTAGGGCATTGAAATTGGCATTGAAACCAATCCTAACTAAGTAGCTTAACGTACATAAATAAAAGGAATATCTATTTTTTTAAAACCAATTGGCTCTAAAATTAAATAAAATAATAGAAAGAAAAAATCTAGCAAAAATAGTTATTTAAATATAAATGTACAATACCATAAATAGGCTACATAAGCATAAGTCATAGGTAACATAGTTTCACTAAACATTTCTTTAATTTTTATCTATTTTTTTTTTTTTTTTTTTTTTTTTTTTTTTTTTTTTTTTTTTTTTTTTTTTTTTTTTTTTTTTTTTTTTTTTTTTTTTTTTTTTTTTTTTTTTTTTTTTTTTTTTTTTTTTTTTTTTTTTTTTTTTTTTTTTTTTTTTTTTTTTTTTTTTTTTTTTTTTTTTTTTTTTTTTTTTTTTTTTTTTTTTTTTTTTTTTATTTTTTTTTTTTTTTTTTTTTTTTTTTTTTTTTTTTTTT
This sequence comes from Chymomyza costata, assembly GCA_018150985.1. Taxonomy (NCBI): domain Eukaryota; kingdom Metazoa; phylum Arthropoda; class Insecta; order Diptera; family Drosophilidae; genus Chymomyza; species Chymomyza costata. The sequence goes on along the minus strand of JAECWU010000089.1, from coordinate 2,019,655 downwards.
TTTTTTTTTTTTTTTTTTTTTTTTTTTTTTTTTTTTTTTTTTTTTTTTTTTTTTTTTTTTTTTTTTTTTTTTTTTTTTTTTTTTTTTTTTTTTTTTTTTTTTTTTTTTTTTTTTTTTTTTTTTTTTTTTTTTTTTTTTTTTTTTTTTTTTTTTTTTTTTTTTTTTTTTTTTTTTTTTTTTTTTTTTTTTTTTTTTTTTTTTTTTTTTTTTTTTTTTTTTTTTTTTTTTTTTTTTTTTTTTTTTTTTTTTTTTTTTTTTTTTTTTTTTTTTTTTTTTTTTTTTTTTTTTTTTTTTTTTTTTTTTTTTTTTTTTTTTTTTTTTTTTTTTTTTATTTTTTTTTTTTTTTTTTTTTTTTTTTTTTTTTTTTTTTTTTTTTAAATATTTTTTTTTTTTTTTTTTTTTTTTTTTTTTTTTTTTTTTTTTTTTTTTTTTTTTTTTTTTTTTTTTTTTTTTTTTTTTTTTTTTTTTTTTTTTTTTTTTTTTTTTTTTTTTTTTTTTTTTTTTTTTTTTTTTTTTTTTTTTTTTATTTTTTTTTAAAAAAATTTGGGGGATTTTTTTAATTATATTATTTTTTTTGGTGGTTTTACATATTGAAAATAAATTTCATATTTATGATCATTACTTATAATTTGTTTTATTTTCATGCAAAAATTCTAATTTAATTTTTCATTTAAAATAAAATATAAACCAAAGTAATAGCTTAGCAAATAACGCTAAAAATAAAAATATCGAAATTGCATAAATCAGCAAAAAAATAAGCTAAAATAAAAAAACACTGGAGAGGGACCTTATTAGCCGTAGTTAATAGAAGTTTTTGATATATTTGAAATAATTCAAATGTAAAAAAAAAACAAAAAAGTACTTCATATTATAATAAAACATGCATTACGCTGTGTACCGAGGTCTAAAAAGCGTCAAAATCATTGCCCTTGAATTATTTTTTAAGTTGCAACAGAGTAGATCAAGTGATTTTTAAGATTTTCGAGATTCGGCTTTTCGTATTTTTTTTAATTTTCTACGTGTTTTGCCGGCTTTCCAACTAAAAGATGTCTTCAGTTTCTAGCTAACTTCATGAAAAATATACAAATGGTTTTTGTAGAGTAAACTTATAGGAAAATTGCAATGCCAAACGAATTAAAGAGGAATAGATGAGAGAACGAAGAAAGGAAAACAAAATATAAATTCTTATCTGGCTTAGGATTCCGCATTATTTCAAAATATACGACATAGTCGATGTTTTCAAAAAAAAATTTGACAGGATATAGTTGTTATTTACTCAATGCAATAATCGATAGAAGAAAATTCTATTTAAAGGCCCATACGCAGTTTGAAAATTTCCATATGGAAATTATTGCATATTATTTCATATGGAACCACCAAACCCAGTGAAATAGTGGCGCCATCTAACGTTAAGCATTTTTAAAATGAAAAGACATCACTATTTTGTTTTGTTGTCTGCGTCCACTTGTCAAAAATTTTTAATCGAAATTTTTCGTGACTAAATTTTGCATGCAGCGTATTTGCCTTAAGACCTTTACGCAGTTCGAAAAAATTTCGCGCGGAATGACAAAACTTCATATAAAAAAATCCCAAATGGAATTTTCCGTGCAAACTTTTTCACAAAATTTAGTACAGTATAAATTAAAGAAAACTTATACATTTGATTTTCGTTTTTTAGACCAAAACATAAGCAAATGCATTAAATATTAAGAATCTTAAGTATATATATGATATGGATGAATATATGCTTAGCTTTGTAGTAGTATTCAAATAAACCAAATCCTCTCCCAAAAAGGTCTCTCATACAACGACATATATAATAAATACTTAACCAACCACAAAAGTAGGTTACCTACCATAGATGAACTCGAATAGAATACAATATGTATGTGCGTTTTTTTTTCCAATCGAATTCTTTTAATCACAGTACATAACTTGCAATAAAGGATTTAATTTTTAATCCACAGTCTAAATACAATCCGTAATACAATATTTAGTGGTTTCTCCCAAAAGACAAACGAATTTTTAATCGAACTTAAATTTGTATTGAACAAGAATAAAAAAAATAAAATTTTTAATTAATTTACATAGATGTATGTATGTATGAAATACTATAAATGTACTATGTTGAAACAACGCAAACACCAATTTTATGTATGAGAAACAATATAATATAAGATAAATAAAGCCTTTCATTACTTTATCTACATAATGGCCACAATTGAGAGAACTTCTGTCAAAGTCGTCCATGAAAAAAAATAATGAAAATTTAAACAACTTTAACTAAAGATCTTTAGTAATAATAAACTTTTTAGTGAATGTAACAAAAAATAAATAAAAATAAAAATGTGGTGTAAACAGGTTCAAAACTATGGCCTGTTAATGCTTTATATACAAAATCTTAATGTTTAGCAAGTATGTATGTTCTGGACATTGTTTGAATGTTAGCATAGCAGTATGTACTTACTTATATGTATTTAGTAATAGGTTAACTTTCCAAAGTTGTTTGTGTCAAATATTTGGATATTTACATACATAGGCCTATACATAGTATATATTTTGGAACATTTCTATGCGTTATACTACTTAAAGTATAATACACAAAACTATACAAATTTAGAGCAATGTTTTAATTACTACTAAATCTACTATATAGCATTGTAAAACTATAAAAATTCTAAATTTTTAATTGTGATTAGATTTGACAATCTCAAAAAATATGAAAAAAAAAAGTATACTTAAAAAATATTTTGGTTTCTATTTGGCTTACTTTGGCACTTTGCATAAATTTGGCACATCAAAATCAGAATCCGGCTATACGTATATACCTCCGTCTAAACATTTTACAAAAAAAAAAATGTTCATGTAATGATCAAATCGTATGACAAAATGTTCAAATAAATGTCTGCATGTCTAACTAAAAACAATCTCTACAGTTTTTATCAAAGCAATTTCTTAACTAAGCGCTTGATTTCAAGGGCTGACGGAATGGCTTGAGCCTCCCACACCCGGAAACCCAGTGAAACAAGTCTTAACGCGAAATTACAATGAAAACATAGACTAATCTTAAATAAATGCTCCAGTACAGTGGAGCTCACAGTAAGAATACAACACCAAATAACTAGTAAATAGCTGTAAGATAGCAGCAGTGCATCTAAGTAAAAAAAAAAAAAACAAAAAACAAAATATGAAATAACATAGTTATAGTGTTCAAACATTTATTAACCCCAACAATATAAAAAACTACCCACTAATAAACCCTACAGATAACAAAAAAAAAGACACTCATTACACTACTATATGAACTACTTAAAGCGAACCAAATTATAAAATGCAGATTTATGCAAAGCAAACAAATGCATATATACAAAAATATTATATTATATATTTATTATATTATACTTTAAATGTTGCAACAACTAATTGTATCTCTCTTAAAATGACTAAAATTTTAAACTTAATATTTCAATAAAAATTTATGTGTTAGTAGAAAAAACAAAGCTTTTGAACTTTGAGTTTCGCGCCACTATAAAAAAGCTCTTTTCACACTCTCTCTCTGCATAGCAATTAGCAATTGACCATGAGCGTACAACAAACTGGGGAAATACAATGATGTGTCAGTCATGACGTCATTATCGCACAAGCATGACTACTAACAAAATAGCTTTAAATAAAACGTAAATTAAGTAAAAACCGGCCGAGCAAGAATTAGTTAAGAGCAACACTTTGGAGCTGCCGCATCGCGCTGTCTTACACAAATATAAGTTCTAGTTAAATTAAATTAAATTAAGTAATTATCAGCAAAATGTCAAAACTCGCGCCCAAAATCAAACTCAATAATGGTCAGCAGATGCCAATATTGGGCTTGGGCACTTGGAAATCATATGAATCGGCCGCGTATCAATCCACAAAGGATGCCATTGATGTCGGATACAGACACATAGATACAGCCTTTGTGTACGAAAATGAGCAGGAAGTGGGCCAGGCCATACGTGATAAAATCGAAGAAGGCTTTATAAAAAGGGAGGATATTTTTGTTACCACAAAACTAGGTGGCATACATCACGATCCCGAGTTGGTAGAGCGTGCATTTAAGCTTAGTCTAAGCAATTTAGGCTTGGACTATATTGATTTATATCTAATGCATTTTCCCGTGGGTCAGAAGTTCCACAATGACAATAATGTGCATGGCACACTGGAGCTAACCGATGTGGACTATTTGGATACCTGGCGTGAAATGGAGAAACTTGTTGATGCTGGACTGGTGCGTAGCATTGGTCTCTCCAACTTTAATGCGACACAAACGGAGCGAGTGCTGCAATATTGTCGCATAAAGCCGGTGGTCAATCAGGTGGAGTGCCATCCCGCATTCCAGCAGCAAAAACTAATCGAGCATGCCAAGCAACACAATATAGTCATTTGCGCATACTGCCCCTTAGCTAGACCACAGCCAGCACGTCACTGGCCACCTTTCTTGTACGATGCGCACGCACAGCAATTGGCCAAGAAATATGGACACACTTCGGCACAAATCTGTTTAAGATATCTAATACAAATTGGTGTTGTACCGCTGCCAAAGTCTTCGAATAAGGCGCGCATTGCCGAAAACTTCCAAGTATTTGACTTCGAGCTGAGTGCGGAAGATATGGAGAACATTAGACAGTATCACACAGGCGTGCGCACTGTGCCCTTTTCGGGCATGGCTGGGCATAAGTACTATCCATTTCATACAGAGTTTTAAATGTGCTCTTAGTCTTTATATTAAATACGAACTCAAATTGCTGCTTTCATAATAATTGTTGAATGTTGTTTGATAAACGGGTGTTGACAGCTTATCAGTTGTTGGTATACGGCTATCTAAGTGACAATTTAGTATTTGGTTTAAAAAGTTGTGATTGTTGTGGCTATTAAACGTGCAATCATATCTGTCGTCGTCAAGCATTTTGAGTGCTAGATAGATGCTTTGTTATCAGTCTATAGATGATGGTAAAATCCATGTTTGCTTTTCACAGCCTTGAATTATATTAGAGCTGCCAACTTGTGGTATAAACTGTTGGTTAACATTAAACAAGTTGGCACTCCTACGATCAAAAGCTTAAAGCTTTTGTTAAGTTGACAACTATATGTTTTTTATTACTGCTGCATAAAGCCTATTTTAAGTTTTAAGGCTAGTACGCAGCAGTGTAAAACCGCGTGAAAGAAAAAAGTGCTACTTATTTTGTGCGCTAAAAAAAATGTATGGGCAGAGTTGTCCAAATATTTTGTGCAATTGATATGTAGATGGCGCTACAAACAATAGATGGCGCCAAAAAGTAAATATAATAATCAGCTGTTTGTTCTTTTTGGTTACAAAGTGCATAAAGTGCATAAAGTGCAAAAAATAATAAAAAGTGAAAAAATAAATCGCCAAATGAAAACAATGCTAAGTATTTATTTCGCAAATAACGCCATTATTGCCTATTTATTTGCCAAATTGTTGGAGGAAACAGAAAAAAACCAGGAACTAAAGAAAAAAAGGTCCCAAATAATTGGGTGGTCCTCCACTTCCTTTATTAGAACAATTTTCTGCTCTTTAGTAACATTTGTACACCTGTTTTGCCTACGCGCCATTGCTCTTGCTATCAAAATAAGTTGCAGCACATTAATTTTTCGTTTTTAGAGAGTACGCAGCGTGTAAAAGGGAAAGAAAACAAAACTCATATAAAAAATGTCAAAATTCTTAGCCCAAGAACAAAATCATGTAGCAGCAGGGCCATATACATTTAAGAATGACGCAGATGGCGCTAAAAATCAGCTGTTCCTTGCGCCAAAAACGAAACATAAGGCGCAACTTATTTTGATAACAAGACAATGGCGCGAGCAAAACAGGTTAAAATGTTACTAAAGAGCAGAAAATGTTCAATAAAGGAAGGGAGGACCACAATTATTTGGGACCTCACAAATAAAATCATTTCACGGGCCCAATAAAAAAAAAATAAAAAAAAGGCAATAAACGATTGCGAAAAAATACTAAGCACTTTCATTTAGCGATTCATTTTTACTTTTTATATTTAATGCACTTGTTAACAAAAGAACAAACAGCTATTTATATTTACTTTGCGCCATCTATGTTTGTAGCGCATGTCAATCACAGAATATTTGGTCACAAACCGCCCATACAATTTTTTGGCGCACAAAAAAGCACACTTTCTTCACGCGGTTTACCGCGCGTACCAGGCTACCCAAAGAGAACAGCTGATTTTTTAGCGCCATCTACACCCAATTCTAAAAATATATGCAGCCCTGCTGCTGCGTGCAATGAATTTGTTCTTGGCGCTAAGAATTTTGACAGCGTTTTTTTTATATGAAGTTTTGTTTTCTTTCACGCGGTTTTACACTGCTGCGTACTAGGCTTAAGACAAAAAATGAAAAGAAAAACAAAAAAAAAAAACTACTCACTGAGTGAGCAACTGAGCTAGTGTGTAGGACTGCTCACTCACTTCAAAATGAGCAACTAAGCTAACTCATCAAAGTGAGTCACGCTTACACAACACAATTTTAAAGCAACTCGATATCGATTCGATTCTCCCAGAAAAATCTATATTGACATTATCAGTATCGAGATTTTGACTTTTTTTAAAGAAAGAATTAAACAAAAAATTCATATTAAATTGAGATAGGAGTTATAAAATGAAACTAAGAATAACGTCAACTTAATGCTTATTTAAATTTTGATTCTTCTTATAGTTTAATGCAGTGGTATTGCGCAGTGCTTCATTTTACTTACGGCGTTTTGTTATCTTTTACAATTGACACCAGCCATACCTATCATCAGAATGCCAGCTTGACTTGCCCATGCACCGACTTTTTTGCAAATAAAAATTCCAAGCGCCAAATTTAACACGAAATTTAGCTTGATACCGATACAATGCAAATTGTTATCATATCGGCGATTAGTCAAAAACCAAAATGTCGATATCGAATGTTCCGTATCGACATCGATATTCTCGATATTCAAAATACTGAATCGGTATCGCGCATCCCTAATAGCTATATTTCATTGCATTTTTAGAAATTAATTTAAATAAATTTTAACTTCAAGAAACACAGATATGTCTGCTATATTGAGACGCAATTTGCACGCACCTTGGTTGCTTAAGGTAAAAATAGAAAGTGCGTATTCTTTAGTTGCACATACAATTGCCTTGGTACTTGCAGCATATTTGCTACAGCTCGAAATCCGGTGATAGTTCCATAGAAGCTACGGCCATCAAGACAATACCCAAAAATTTCCTTGAAGACAAGCAAACGACACATTTACAGAAAGAATGTGGTGCCATTTTTGACAAGAAACCATTTAAATTACGTCTGGATCAAAGTTAGTAACAATGTCTACTGTAAATTGTTTACATAATCGCAACACATGCTCTCTGTCCCCTAGATAAGACCTACAGCTGGTGTCTGTGCGGCAAGTCCAAGTCCCAGCCTTTATGTGATGGCATGCATAAGAATGAGTTTTTAAAAATTAAGCAAAGGTAAGGCTCAGTTACACTCAATTTTTCTTCAAAACCCAAATTCCTTGCCTTAACGTGTGTATTTTACTGGGGCTTTAGAAGGGATTTTGAGAAAGATACCTAGGTCTTACTTAATAGCACAAAGCCATCAGGAAACTGCATTCATAGAATACATCATAATGCTTTAGTCCTTCGAAGTCGATGATTTTGAAGTATCGTACTAAGCGCAATAAAGGCTTGAAAAATCTTTGAATAAAGAATAATCTTGCTTTATACAAAAGCAAGCAAACCTAGGCGGTATTGTCGCCATGACATCATTTGGGATAATTTTGCATATTGAACTACAAAATTGTTAATGGGAAGTCATATGGAATCCGGCGGTCGCCACCCTGGCCCTTTACTTGTTTAGGTTAAAGCAACAGTTGATAAGTTTTATTTAGCAACATATAGTAAAACAAAACGTATTGATTACGATAGACAATACAATAAATATTTTACGTATCGATTGAGTTCTTAGTAATATATATTCTCATTTCCAACTAAACGCTTTCTTACTATTCAAACACATAGACCCATACGCTTTAAGGTGGAAAAGACTGGCGACTATTGGCTTTGTAACTGCAAACAAACAACTCGTCGACCATTTTGTGATGGCACACACAAGCAACCGCACATTCAGGCAGCAGTGAAATAGTTCTTCCTTGCTATATATATATATATATGATCAAATTTGTGCTTAAGATTTAAGTGAATGTATAAATGCATAAATTTTGAAACAAGCAACACATGCTCCTTTATTCTTGTTTATATTTTTTGTGTGCATACACATTTAAAGGCTTTTTCAATTACATACATAGCTCAAACTGTTTTATATATCCATACACACTCACTGATGTATATATACTCTATTTTAAATATATATGTAAGACTTTATGAGCGTGTGAGTAACAAAATATGTACAGCATTTATGATTAATGTTTTCATAATACAAAAAACAATATACGACGTATGTATGCATACAATGCCGATTTTAAGCACTGCAAAGTTGATTGAGATCCCATGGGATCTCGCGGATAATGATTTATGTTGTATTTGTTTATTTTGCATTATTTTTGTTTTCTTAATTTGCAAACATTTTCAAGAGTTATTCGCTATCTTTAATATTATAATTAGCTAAATAAAAAGAAATTAAGATTTGTTTTCAAAATTAGAAAAAGGCTCCTGTTTATTGTATAAAATTTAATGTTTACGGTTTTAACACATAAATATATAGCTAAAAAAATTGAGAGCAAGTGTTTGTTCTTAAAACTAAATTCATAATTTAATGTTGTCACATTTTCGTAAATAAAAGTTTTTAGAAATTGAAAATACAAAAATTACGACTTTTTTTTTAATGCCATTTACCTCACTTTTAGATATTTTTTTTAGCATACTGTAAAAATAAGTCTTAAAATGTAAGAAATGCCAAAATTAGGTATTAAACATTGTTATATTTTGTTGAAACAAATTATGTAAACTCCTACCTTGCCTCAATGAAATTTAATTTAGTAAGAACTTTCATAGTTACAATTCACAAAATAAAAACATTTATTAACAATTTTTGCAAGAAAACCAATTTTAACTAGTACACTAACTTTTGGGCCAGAATCTTTTATATAAATACATTTTTTGCACTCATAAAAATGTTTTTTTATGACTAAGTTTCAATCAACAATGCATATAAAACATTCTTAGGCATTAAATTCGTGCAACAAATGATTAACTGCATACAAATTGAAGTTATTATTGTTATGAACAATAATGAAATGGTTTAGTTTGAATGCGTTCTTCGTTGAGTTTACATAAACACTTTGTAGAGTTTACGCACGTTTATTGTTTAGTTTTAAGCCCAACTTAAGTTACAAATAGAAAAAATAAATTATACGAGTATGTTTTCATGGTGACATTGTTCATTTGCAAATTGTTTGAACTTTTTTGCATCGCTATCTTCTATAAGTTTTATGTATTTTACAAGTTATTTAAAGTTTTAGTTTTCGGTTTTGCATGTCTATTTAGATTCAATTTTGATGTTGCTGTTGGTTTACTTTTTTTATAATATGTATGCATCAATCGTTATCATTTTAGTGAGTTTTATTTTCGTGGTATGCATGCGCTTTTTAGTACTCCTCATCCTCTGGTGGTGCGTCATCTGGTGGCGCAAAGCCATCCTAGAAAGAGTATTACTTTTAAAAAAAAAAGTATATTGAATTGTATAAAAAACAGGCTTACCTCAGTCGCATAAAGTATATCCAAAATCTTTTGAATCAGTGGATGCGTCTCACCATCGTCAGCTTCTTGGCAACTGTGGTTAAAGATATTTATAAGCATAACACTAATATAAAACTTTTTACTACACACTTACAGAATTTCAATGTCGCGTAGCTTTGAAAAGTAGAAATCGCGTTCCTTTTCCAAACCCTCCAGGTTCAAGCGCATGTCCATGACCTAGGACAAATTCAATACATTAAAATGTGCAGTTTTTCTTTTACTTTCATTACGACCCATTTTCTCAATGTTTAACTTGTAGCTTTGTCCGGAACTTGACCGCAAGTCTTAAATGAACTATCTACAGCTTTAAATTTAAAGCTGAGTAATTTTGTAAATGTTTAAGTTACGTGGGCCCGTGTAAATATATAAAATTACATTGTGTCCAAGTTTACTTCACACATTGAGAAATCGGGTCATTAAACTTACTTGATTGGACAACTCTTCAATTTGTTGATTAGTAACAGCACTTGAGGCATCGTTCTTTTTCACTGCGCCCGTATTATTCGAACCTGCTGTAGCTCTATTTGGCGGAGTTACATTATTCGTGCGTGGCATCACCTTGGAGGCTGCTTAAGTATTTGAAAAGAAAGATACGTTATTACATGTCTATAAAGGCAGTTAAAATACAAATGTTATTGGTAGTCAGGCGTTAGTTAACATACAAAAGACCAATTTAATAAACGTGAAGCACGCCCCATTTGCAATGTAACAACTGGGAACATATTGTTATTTGGGTGTGTTGCGTTTGTTTTTTTGGAAATGTGCATTGTTGAATAAAAAAATAATGAATTAAAATGTTAAATCAAACACATTCTACACAAATGTACAAATGAGAGTTATGAATAAATAAAATTAATGTTAGTTATATGTTTACTTTAACCAAACCAAACATACTGGGCTTTGTAGCTGTTGCTGTCGTAGTTGGACGTGCCACTCCTGTTGCTGGTGCACGTCTATAAGAGCTACCAATGCCGCCGCCCGTGCCGGGTAAGGATTTCGCTGCGCCCGAACCAAAACCCATAGGCGCGCCTTCGCGCACTGCGCTAGCATCATAATCTCTGCCATCGTAATTTGCATCGAAAAACTTTTTGAACCATTGCAAAAATTCGAAATTATCTTGGAAGCGACCTTTTATCAATTTGTCAATGGGTATTATCTATAAGTAAAATGTGTGAAAATATGCAGAGAGTAAGTGAAAAACAAACCGCGAGAAGACAAGTCAGAAACATAAAAAATGTTATAAACAAATAAATGTGCACAAAAATAAACCTTAAAAGCGCGTTTGCCCAATTTTTCTTTTTTGTGAAAAGTGACACTTAGTTATTTCGCATCAAAAAACAAAGTTAAGATTTCCATTTCAAAATTATATTAATATTAAGCAACGAAATATCTAAGCCGGTCATTAAGCAAACGGCTTTAAATAAATTAAGATAAAAACAAAACACCGGGTGCCTAAACATGTATGTGTTTTGTGTGTGCGTGTGTTTCGGGGGCGCATTACAAAAGTTTGGTGCAGTGCATAAAATTGTCCGTGATTTAACCCACAAATAAATGTGTTTCAAAGTAGCCGTCAGCTGCATTGACGCTGCGTGCTTCACGTTCGTTTGTTGAGACAATGCAACATTATTTGCTTTGAATCATAGTTATCATACGTATGTTTATAGAAATGACGCAACCAACACCATCTTGATCTCAAAGTTCCACACGCTTCCCATCCAATTGCATACCCGTATGGTTGCGCACTAAGCCCAGTCCAGTTGGTGGAGCAGCAGCCATGCGGCCGGGATGCGGCATTTGTATCTGCCGGCGATGCATCAGATGCAAATCATTGTGGCTGCTGCCCACGCCACTGCCGCTATTGCTGCCACCGCCGCCGATGCCGTTGCCCAGCTTGATACCGCCGCGTTGGGCTACTGGATCGTATTCACGTCCATCATAATTTGCATCAAAGAACTTCTTAAACCATTGAAGAAACTCAAAATTATCTTGAAATCGTCCCTTAATTAGCTTATCAACTGGGATAATCTGTGGCAGTTGCGGTAGGCGATTGATTTGTAACGGAAATTCAAGTTAGTTACAGTATAGTAAGTCATATAAATATATGTTGTAATGTGCACTAACATTATTAAAAAAAAAAAAAAAAAAAGAGTTCCTATACTTAACCAACACACACCACACACTACTCATATAGTGTGCGTGTTGGTGTGTGTGTGTGTGTTTTTAATAACAAAACCAAATATGTCTTGAAGTACTTAAGTAAAACCAAATAAGTTGTAGTACGTAAATGCTTTAATTGCCCTACCTTATCCACAGACATTTTTTTGAAGCCCGCCTGCAAGATCTTAAAGTTCTGTATATATTCATGCTCTAAATTTGTGCGGAATTTTACACGCTTGACGGGCACTGAATTCGGGAACAGCATGTCCATGAACTGGCAATAAGCGGCACCTAAAAAAGTTAAAAATCAATAAATAGGCACAACGGAAATAGAAATTAGCTTTGATTTCACAAAGACTTAACTTACCAGTGCAGAGTTCCTCAATTTTTGAGAACTGCGATTGCAGACAATCGTTGACCCATGCCAGCATATCATGTCGCGACAAATTATCTGTTGTGACATTTGTGGAGTAAACGTTAACAGCCATGGTGCCTTTTTCAATAAACTGTAATATATATATACAAAAAAAAAATATATATATTACTATTAGCCAACTGTTTTAAAACAAAGAGCTTCTTTAAAAATGTTACACGAGTATATCGTATAAAGCAAGCAGCATTAAGCTCATGTGATGTGGGCGTAGCAAGTTGTCCGTCGACATTCCCAACTGCCAATTATGCCAAATTATAATTGTTTTTGTTTCTCGCTGCGAATTGAAGCGGCACACAGCAAATACATGTGCGTGTTCAATATCAAGATCACGATTAAAAACTAAACCTCATCAAAATCTATATATCTGCAAAAACTGCAGTAAATTACACATACTCGCGCATACTACGAGTAAAATATTAAAAAGCCTTTCTATGAGTTTGTAGAATTTATAGTCATGTTGCATGAAAGTTGTATGGCAAGTTAGTTTCGCTTTTCAGCTAATTGATTTAACAAAGAAAAAAAAAAAATTATTATTTTTTTTTGAAAGCATGCATTCGAACAAATGCTGCATCAGACCAGCAATTAAATAGTCTAGCTTTGAAAAAATTATCTTATATTATTTTTAAGAAGTAACTTTGAAAGCGCGGGTTTATCGTAGAATATCGTAGACTGTTGCACTTGAGTTCACTAGAATTACTTTTTTTTACAGCTTTTATCTTAAGGTAAAAGTTTTTAAACGACTTTTGCTTCGACTTGTGTTTTTTGACGTATAATTTATTTCATAGAACTTAAATCAATATCACACTTTGTTTAAAAAAAAAATACATTAGTCATTTCTAATGCAATAAAAGATGCATCATTTTACAAATAAACGTGAGTTTGCAAACTAAGTTTGGTGGCTTAATCATTTTTTTTTTGGCAAAGAGCAAGATTTGATATGAAGGAGTCGACAAATATGCATAAAGTTCAGCATTCCTATGGGCTCCGTGCGCATGTCTGCTCTAATTATTTTGGTAAAAACAACTTGTGGTCTTCGATGTTTTCTTCAGTCTTTTACAAACACTGCAAAAATCTAGGTACAATCCGCTTAACACAATGATTGCAGGGTACAAATTAAAATGAGAAGTTGTGTACATATAACAATATTTTTCCTTTCAAAATTTAAATCAAGTACAAAACACATTTTAACATTACTAAGCAAATCTGACTTATGTGTGCTAAACTATAACTATATATGTACCTCAAAGAAAATACAAGAGAAAGTTCAGATAACTTATTAGAAACACTTTAGGAAAATGTTAGCGACATCTCAGACACAAAACAACTTGCAACTAATGCAACAAATAATGCTTTAAACACTTCTTCCAGCAAGTCGTAGTAAATAATAAGACATACTGAAGCATAATCCACTTAGCACATATCAAAGTTAAACTTAAAAATCAGAACGTCTGTTTGCAAATTTACAAGACTTGCGGCAAGTAAAGCGAGACGACACCAACACAATCAGAGATACATATATATATTTGTTGTATTATGCTTAAAATTGGAATCAACAAGAACAAAAAAACAACAACGCACAGAAAATGCAACCAACGTCTATGGAGATGGCGATACGAGAAACGGCACGGCACACACTTGGTTACAAGTCTTGAACGCGCGAACAATGAACTTGTACTGTGGTTGGTGGTCTGCTCGCTCGGTCTCTCGGTCGGTCCCCGACTAGCAGAAGCGGGTTGTCAACGCTTCGCTACCGCTGCCACCGCAGTCGAAGTCAGCTATTAGTCATAGAAGGGAGCGGACTAGGGGGGTAATGTTTGGCGCTGCTGCGTCAACGTCTCTCTGATGGCATAATCAGCCGTGAAAAGCAACAATAATCAAAAAACAGAACCCACTTATAGTTGGCCGGCCCAATAATAAACGTGGACCATTCATTCGTTGATAAAGAAAGTATTCATGTTTGGCGCTGCTGCGTCAACGTCTCTCTGAGGCAAATCAGCGAAAAGCAACAATAACAAAAGACCACTTATAGTTGGCCGGCCCAATAATAAACGTGGACCATTCATTCGTTGATAAAGAAAGTATTCGCCGGTCTCTGCCTAGAGCTATGAAGTACGCCTAAAAATAACAGCCCATGAACTCTGTCTATGAATTCGTTCGTATATGTGTGTGTGTGTGTGTGTGTATTTCGAGTATTCGTATTTCCGTAAAGTTTTACCATGCTACCTAAGCGGCTGACAAGTGCAATGACCCTTAAGGGCGTAAGCTACCGCGTACATTGTACGGCGTAAGTTGTTGCAAAACTCCAACCATTTTAATATGAGTGATTTTGTTGTGCTTGTTCCTTTTGTTGTTTCTGCATCAGCTATAGTTGTGGGTTATTGATTTAAGTATGCTAACTATGGACAGCGGTGCCCTGGTGCCGTTCCACATCCCGCGGAATGGGGTTGCATGTAATCTGAGGGCTCAATGCATAACTAATATCAGGTTTACACTTGCTGACAATAGCATGTAATATGAAACATGTTTAGACGGTTGTCTTAATTTTCCGTACAATAAAAATTACGCACTTAAAGTCATGTGTGCCCTCTACCCTGGGGTGCTCAGCTCACTGACAACTTCGTACACCAAATCCATATTTCCTTGCTGACAAAATTAGTTTTTTGAGCATGACATTTTTACAAAACTAAAGCCATGAAAGTTAAAATTTTTTATTTAAATCGCGCCGATGTCTAAATATTTTACAATACACCTGCATCTTTAGGTACCACGGGTATATTTAGTTTCTGGAATCCGAAAATGTTTGAGAGAAGGGGACATCGGAGACAAAAGTTACTCAGGGTGCTTAAAGAAGTCAATATAGACATGCATTTGGACGAACTAAGTACAATCTTTTACTTTAAGCAAACCCCAAAAATAAGCCCTTTTCAGAAGCTGCAAAACTTGGTTGACTTAGTTTTTATACTAAAAAGTTACTTTCGAAAAAACTATCTCACAAAATGGGTTTTTACTAATTCAAGAAGTGACAATAGTCCACCATTTCATGCGTATTCCTCCTACTCGGCTGTCAAATACTTACCACAATTTTGGCCAGTTGCAGACCGTGTAAACATCGTTTAAATATGCCCTTTTATAATATATGTGTACATCAAGTTGGAAAAGTTATTACTAAGGGATTTGTTTTTGTTGTGGCACAAAAGTTGTCGATGATGATTAGTGTAGCATGCCATACCCATGGTTGGCTGAACTGAAGCGGAAATGCTGGCAAGCGCAAGTCGATTGTGAAGTAATTAAGCAGAACAACTGTGACTATAATGGCTCAAAATACAAATAAACTAAATAAACTTGAAAAATATTTAACAGCAACAATTCGTAGAAAAAGAAGACAACAAGAGACCATTTAAACCTGAAGCAAAGAGACGGGCTAAAAATGTGTAAGTGTGTCAAATATCAAATGGCCAACCGGCTTAAACAGAAAATTAAAAAAGCAAAAACATACGCAAATTATATGCTAAGCCGTCGTCGATAAAGGCAATACAAAAAAATGTTGGGACGCCACGACTATAGTACACTCTGTTCCTTTCCTTACTTTCAGTTTTCATTTATGCTCACGTCGTTTTAGTTCAAAGAGTGAAATACCTTTGTTTGTCTCTGCCTTCAAGATTGTAACGTGCAAAGTGCAGAACACCAATAAAAAACGAACATTTAATATTCGAGAAACAGGTGGCACAGACAGACAGACAGTGCCAGACATTTGAATTTAAAATCTTAACAAGAAACAGCCAGAATGCCAAATGAGTCATTCCAACTACCATTTTGTTAAAGACCGATGAGAACATTCAAATAAGTGGCATATTTTGATCGAGTTTATCTATTTACACTTTCTCTAAAATTAGCAAAGCATTAACTTGAGGATGCGCACAGTAAATGCCAAACCAAAAAACTTCATAGAGTCGTCTGGCACACCGATAGTTTGATTTCCATTTGGGTTAAAAAATAAACCTGTTAGAACGCCGATTTTGTTGGCCTGACCAATTTTGACACAACTAAATATACACCTTAACCTACTGGGTAAAGAGTATAAGAAACACTTAAAACCATGGTTTGGGCTAGCGTTGGTCAATGTGTGAGTGTGCATGAGTAAGTGTGAACCGGCATTGAAAGTCGACTTTACTGACGCCGCTATCGCTGCGTTGGCTGGGCGACTCTAAGCAAGCATTAATTAAGCCAATAAAAATAGTAACAGACTAAAACAAGCCAAGAATTGTTAAGGTTGTCAGTAACCGGACACCCACACACACACACATACGGCATATGATTGAGCAACATGGTGAATGCGGGGGTTGGTTGACAGATAAGCCGTAAAAAGTTGACACATCCAATGACGTCATGCATTTGAAATGTTAATGTTAAACTAAAAAAGCGCATATATTGGTTTTTAGCAGGCACATTGGCAGTACTCTACGACGCGACAAGGAAATGGAGTGGAAAAGTAAAAAGTGTGCAATGGCCCAACGGCGCATGCCGCGCAATGAAACCATAAAGCCATTTGACAAGACAGGCGACGTCGACCTCAACAGATTAGCTGCACAGAGCCACACGAATTAGTATAAATTGCAGCACCCGGCAACGAGACAGCAACAGCCGCAGTATTGGAATTTAGTTTTGTACTCCTGTGGCACGAAAGCAACAGCACACTTGGAAAAAAGGATGCACACAAACATTTTATTTTTGGGAATACACACACTGCAGTTCTTAGCTGACAGACAGCAACGACATTTAAATGTACATATGCACGCATCTGCATCTACATTGCTGCCACACAGTGCTTGATGCATACATACTCGCGCATACATATGCATGTATGTATGGTATGTACATATGTGGCACGCCGCTGATGTACAGATATTTTTTATACACATGCTCCTAAGTGTAAGCACTTGAAATTTTCGACAATGCTATTTTGAAGTCATCACACACATTCACAACTTATGCCGTGGAACTTTCTTTTTTGCTGACGCTACTTCTAGATTTTGCCATTTTTTTTGCACAAGATGGGCGCAAGAAATCAAATGGAAAAAAAAGAGAGCCGCAACGTTCACCAACGCGCACACACACATTTATATGCACGTAGTCCCGCTTATGATGCCGTCGCATGGCGTGTGTTCTTTTTGCAAAGTGTTAACAACTTACCTTTTTAATGTCTTTTAACTAACTAGCACTTTTTTCGGGTTGGTTAATAAAACATTTACGTTTGTATAATTTTATTAAATTTTGTATCAACAAATAAAATGTTAACGCCAAGAACAGTTTTCGCTAGGGTTGTTACAATAATAACGATAAATTGATATACTGCAGTTTCCGATAAATAATTATGGATGTTAACATTGATGCAATTTGTGTAATATCGATGTTTTATACACGATGTTTTGATAAATATATATGAACCAGTGTTGCCATTTCCGCTTGTTTTTAGCTAGATCTAGCATATTTCAAAATCGAAATGATTATAAATTTTTCTAAATGCTTATAGGCTATAAGCTATAAATAAAGCATTTTTCGAATTGCATTCAGCTTGTTTGGCTTTAAGGCTAGTACGCAGCAGTGTAAAACCGCGTGAAAAAAAAAAGTGCTACTTATTTTGTGCGCTAAAAAAATTGTATGGGCAGAGTTTGTGAGCAATTATTCTGTGCAATTGACATGTAGATGGCGCTAAAAACAATAGATGGCGCCAAAAAGTAAATATAATAATCAGCTGTTTGTTCTTTTTGCTTACAAGTGCATAAAGTGCATAAAATAATAAAAAGTGAAAAAATGAACCGTCAAATGAAAACAATGCTTACTATTGCCTATTTATTTGCTAAATTTTTGGAGGAAATAGAAAATAGCCAGGAACTAAAGAAAAAAAGGTCCCAAATAATTGGGTGGTCCTCCACTTCCTTTATTAGAGCAATTTTCTGCTCTTTAGTAAAATTTGTACACCTGTTTTGTCTACGCGCCATTGCTCTTGCTATCAAAATAAGTTGCAGCACATTAGTGTTTCGTTTTTAGCGCGCAAAGAGAACAGCTGATTTTTTTTAGCGCCATCTACACGTCAATTCTAAAAATATATATGCAGCCCTGCTGCTGCGTACCAATGATTTTGTTCTTGGCGCTAAGAATTTTGACAGCGTTTTTTTTATATGAAGTTTTGTTTTCTTTCACGCGGTTTAAGCCTAGTACGCAGCAGTGTAAAACCGCGTGAAAGAAAAAAGTGCTACTTATTTTGTGCGCTAAAAAAATTGTATGGGCAGAGTTTGTGACCTAATATTCAGTGCAATTGACATGTAGATGGCGCTACAAACAATTTTCGGCGGCAAAAAGTAAATATAAAAATCAGCTGTTTGTTCTTTTTGTTTACAAGTGCATAAAATAATAAAAAGTGAAAAAATGAATCGCCAAATGAAAATATTGCTTAGTATTTATTTTGCAAATAACTCCATTATTGCCTATTTTTTTATTATTATTATTATTTAATTTTATTGGAGCTCCCGTGAAAATTATATTTATTTGTGAGGTCCCAAATATTTGGGTGGTCCTCCACTTCCTTTATTAAAGCTATTTTTTGCTCTTTGGTAAAATTTGTGCACCGGTTTTTCTACGCGCCATTGCTCTTGGTATCAAAATAAGTTGCAGCACATTAATGTTTCGTTTTTAGCGCGCAAACAGAACAGCTGATGTTTTTGTAGCGCCATCTACACGTCAATTCTAAAAATATGTATGCAGCCCTGTTGCTGCGTACCATTGATTTTGTTCTTAGCCCTAAGAATTTTGACAGCGTTTTTTTTATATGAAGTTTTGTTTTCTTTCACGCGGTTTACACTGCTGCGTACTAAGCTTTAAAGACAAAATTCGTTTTATCAAAGTTTTAAAGCCGCTATACTAAATACAATTTTTCAAAGCAAACAGTTGGAGACTTCTTAATTTTCTCAAGTAAAAGATTATACCACTGGTTTTCTAAATTGGCATTCTTAATGGCGATTTTCCCACATAAGTAATTGCGTTATGCCTATCATTTCAGCAACACGCTCCAGAAATTTGGGAGAGATGCATGAATTTTACTAAGGAGTTGATAAGGCAACCAAGGGTAAGCTGAATTAAATGTTAATATCTATCTAATTTCAGATTGCCCGATAATATTGAAATACTGAACAAAAATACCGAAAGTTACTAAATGAATTAATGAGAGCTCAAAAATTTATTTTTCTTAGGAGCATTTATGGAGTTTTATGCAAAAACAAAAATGTTGTTTTTCAATATTGCTAAAATACATACTCATGAGGTAATTTTCATCATTTCATAAGGGTCTGCACCTAGATCTTAATAACCATTAACTGAATTACACGAGGAATTCTTGTGTATTTTGTATACTTAGTTAAGCAATTATTACGTTTAAGCGGCTGAGTTAAAAATATAAAATTGCAATTGTCAAACAAATCTCGAAAAGGCATAAACTGAACTCATAAACTAGCAAAAAAGACACTCACGCTTTAATTATTAATTTAATCTTTAAATTGAGCAAATCGAAATATAAGTTAGTTTTAGACAAAATATATACTTACAAATGTTTCCTGATTAATAATAAAAATTGAGCTCGGCATACGAAATATTTTTTTAAATATCACGTTTTGCTCACTGACATAAATTTGATACGTATGCATGTAAAAACTATCGATAATGCTTACATTAATCGTAAGCATATATCGTTGTGTTGAAATTTACATTTTCCGCTCAACTAATTGTTCAAAATAAAACGTTCGTTGAGGATATTTACATTGACACAGAATTTAATTTAAAACACATTAAATTAAAGATCACAAAACAAAAAACACATTATCAATCAAAATATACCCACTTAAATCTAGTAAATGCAACAGTTTCAATGACTTCATAATAAATGCAATTGCTCCACGTTATCCATAAACTAAACTTTCACATAAAAAGCATGTTTCCTATTTACATACGGAACACACCGAATTTTGTATCATGTCCAGCATTATGGAGTGCCGTCTTTAAGCTGAGGCCCAACACCATTCGTGTATTAGCTGGATCAATGATACCATCATCCCATAAGCGCGCCGTACTGTAATAGGGTGATCCCTCCTTCTCAAAAGTATCAACAATTGGCGCCTTCAATTTCTGAGCCTCCGCTTCTGTAAACTCCTTACCCGCACGTTTTCGTTGATCAGCCGTAATTTGTGCCAAAACATTGGCTGCTTGCATACCGCCCATGACGGAAATGCGTGAATTCGGCCACATGAAGAGGAATCGCGGCGAATAGGCACGTCCACACATACCATAGTTGCCAGCACCATATGAACCACCAATAATAACCGTGAACTTCGGAACATTAGCGCATGCTACAGCTGTTACCATCTTAGCACCGTTCTTGGCAATGCCGTGGGCCTCTGCATCGCGCCCAACCATGAAACCTACCAGAAATTAATGATTATTAGATGTGGCACTTAGTTTATAATCTGCACTTTAGTACCTGTAATGTTTTGTAGAAAGACCAAAGGTATTTTACGTTGTGAACATAGTTGTATGAAGTGTGCGCCCTTTAAAGCGCTCTCCGAAAAGAGCACACCATTATTAGCCAAAATGCCTACGGTATGGCCATAAATCTTTGCAAATCCTGTCACTAGGGTTTCACCATACAGCTTCTTAAACTCTGTAAATCTACTCCCGTCTACAACTCGAGCTATAACCTCGCGTACGTCAAAACTTTTGGTCAGATTTGGTCCCACTATGCCGTACAAATCCTTTGCATCATATAAAGGCGGTTCTACCTCTTGTGCTGCTGTGCTGCTAACAATCTGGAATGCTCGTTGCTGGTCATTGAAGGCATTGGTTCCAGGCAAGTTGAAATTGCTGACCACCTGACGTGCCAAATATAAAGCATGCTCATCATCTACCGCATAGTGATCTGTAACGCCCGACGTTTTGCAATGTAAATCAGCACCTCCCAAATCTTCTGCAGATACCTCTTCACCAGTGGCAGCCTTAACAAGCGGTGGTCCTGCCAAAAATATGGTGCCCTGACGTTTAACAATAATGCTTTCGTCTGCCATGGCGGGCACATAGGCGCCGCCGGCTGTGCAACTGCCCATAACCACAGCGATTTGTGGTATGCCCTGTGCAGACATGTTCGCCTGATTGTAGAAAATGCGACCAAAATGCAGCTTGTCGGGAAAAACTTCCGCCTGGCGCGGCAAATTAGCGCCACCAGAGTCTACCAGATAAATGCAAGGTAGGCGATTTTCTTGTGCAATTTCCTGCGCACGTAAATGCTTTTTAACGGTTATGGGATAATAGCTACCACCCTTGACGGTTGCATCATTGGCCACCACAATGCACTCCGTGCTGAAATCGATAACATATAAAGGATGTTTGTTATTCATGCTGTCTGTAGCTTATAATTAATTCTCAGTGCACACTTAAAGCAGCTTTACTTTTCCTGCCAAATATCTCTATACAGTGATCATTAAATCCTTGATAAAACTCACTTACCCGCACACACGTCCCACGCCCGTTACAATTCCACCGGAGTTAACTACTTCGTCGCCATAGAGTTCATAGCCTGCCAAAGCACTGAGTTCTAGAAAAGGAGAGCCCTTGTCCAAAAGCAGATTGATGCGCTCCCTTGCCAGCAGCTTACCGCGCGATGTATGTCGCTCGTTGGCCTTTGCCCCACCACCTGTAAGCACCTCGCTTGTAATGCTGCGCAGCTGATTCACCAGTTTGCCCATCTCGCTGGCATTCTCCTAAGATGGACACAAAACCAAAGCTGTAAGCAATCGCATCTGACAAGCTAATAAATTTGTTGATGCTGACCTTGTATTCGGCAGACTGCTTATCAACGCCGCTCGGCAAAATATTTGCCTTACCAACATGAAGCAAACGAGCTTGGCTACGCAAAAGTTGCAAAGCTATTGTTTTTTTTAGCACGGCGTGAAACTTTAGCATAGCAGAACGGTAATTTATGGATCGAAATTAAATTAAAATGTAATTAAAATTACAATGCGATGGTCTGTGCGAAAACGCGTTCGATGTGTTACGTCAGACTCTGATAACAACAACGTAACAGCTGATCGATCGAGTAGCCCTGACGCGCCATCTATTGAGTTATTTTGAAAACAATCACAGTGACTGGCGTCATCTAGCGGTGAGAATATCAATGCAATTTAATTGTGTCCTAAAAGCTAAAAGGTACTACAACATACCACATACCTATAAAAATAAGAAGGAATCAGGAGAAAGGACCCAATTTCATGTTTGGTGAAAAGTTTGTCTGTTTCATGTTTGTTTATTTACCATAGCTATCGTAACCAAGTTTTGGCAATCAAATGTTTTTTGGAGTTCTTAAGCAATATTCCGGATTTGACAGGTTATCTAAAATTCGTTCGCGCTCGACTTTAACTGACGCCAATCTCGCGAATTGATTTAAATAGCATTAAAGATCTAGCCCTGGATGTGATTATAAATGTAGATGTTTAATGTAGATAGCTAGTGCTTCATGATATAAAGTTTAAAATGATTACACCTAAGACCTGTAGACCTATTAAGAAGCCATATATTTAAAACGGAAAAGAACGTCGGACTTACCTGGCCTCAATTATTTGTTGGGATATTGTATCCCATATAAAAATCGTAAAAAGCTATTGTCAAATTATTAATCAAATATTTTTGTTTAATCGCATACACGTTATCCATAAACTAAACTTTCACATAAAAAGCATATTTCCCATTTACATACGGAACACACCGAATTTTGTATCATGTCCAGCATTATGGAGTGCCGTCTTTAAGCTGAGGCCCAACACCATTCGTGTATTAGCTGGATCAATGATACCATCATCCCATAAAAAATCAATGAATAAAAAAATAATTTTTTTGTAAACTGAGTAAAATGTGTTTTATTTAAATTATTATTACTACACAAAAAATTGAACTCTCAACTTGTTAACATAGAATTAAACTACAACTAAGTAATGACGGATTTATGCTTAAAGTTCTTCGAACATCAAAGTTTTGTTTTACAGTGGTGGTTCGTGATTGTGCACGACGCAACAAATATATGGTTTGTGTATATAGGAGATTTTTAAACAGTGCTTGACGAGCATATCATAAGTATAAGTAAGCAGTGTCTTCACTTATATTAATTAAATAGAAAATATATTTACTTATATATTCTATGTAGCTTATATACTGAAATTTGGGTTTCATAAAGCATTTCAAAAAATTTTACTACAAAAATAATCGCAAACATTAATTACATACATATTTAATTTATTCTTACTTTGAATATAAAAGAATTTTAGAATTACTTAATTTTAATTTTGTGTAATTTGAGCTTAAAGCCCAAAACCTCACTCAATACGCCTGAAAGTGCCGAGAGTATGACTACTTTAATAGTTGTAAATAGATATGGATTGGCGCTGAGTCCAGAGATCTTAAATGGCGTTTCGAGCTCCTTTAAAAGATCGGCTGCTAACTTGAGTACGCTATTTGAGACCATAAGTTCCTCCTTTTTCTTGGGTTTTCGTTCTATCTGCAGGTACAAATTTATTTGTTCGGTTATTAAAACCGAAACGCTGCGGTACTTGTGTTGTATCTTATTGCCCAGTGTCATGAATCGCAACAGAAATATGCCAATTGTAATGGACCAAACCAACGCTTCCAGCGTCAAATGTGAATGCAAATGTACAGAGTCTTTTAACCATTCAACACTTAGAAAGGCCAAAAGCAGCAATGTAACTATAAATGCGGCAGATACAATAATGTCTACAGAGCGCTGGGGTCCACGTTTCTATAAAGCGTTAAGAGTTACTCATAATGTCATTCGTTCTTAATATATGCACCTTACCTTCAAATATGAGCGCACGCTGAGCCAGGTCTTGATGTTACGTACTT
This sequence comes from Chymomyza costata, assembly GCA_018150985.1. NCBI lineage: Eukaryota > Metazoa > Arthropoda > Insecta > Diptera > Drosophilidae > Chymomyza > Chymomyza costata. The sequence goes on along the minus strand of JAECWU010000089.1, from coordinate 1,995,316 downwards.
TATTCAAACGAAAGTGTGGCAAGTTTGACTTGCGTGCGCGTCGCGAGGATGTCAAGTGCGAAAATAGTTTGCCATACAGAAAACTGCAAAACACAATTAGTATATCATCTAGACAGATTTATTATTGTACTTACCGTTGCTTAAAAGTGCGCTCTGCCACAGCAAAGATAATAAACAATATCAGTGTAAGACATAGGCGCTGTATAAATCCTAGCGTCAACACGATTCGTTCCCATTGCGACTCTCCGAAAGCGAAACTAAAGAGTGTAAAAAGCGATGCTGATGACTTTTCCCACAGTAGCATTGGCACATTAAAGTAGCTTATCTCACTGGTCTGGTTCGCATCAAAGGTAATCTGCAATTATATTAACCAACCAGTTGATTACCGTAAAAATTTTAAAATAAAATAATAAGCTGACCTCACAAAGACGGCAAAAGGTTGGTATAAGAGCCAGCAGAACCGAAAAAAGAACGCCAATTAAAATGTAATCATTTGTCTCGGGCATGGAATCTACGCGTTCAATAATGCACGAGGCTATTTCAAGCACCGACATTTGAGCTTTTTTCGTGTCGCGCTGATCCCAAATAGTGCAGCTAACTACAAAATAGCAAGAAAAGAAAGATAGAATTGGGAATTTCTACACTTAAGTTTAAAAACTTACTGCGATCTGTAGTACTATGCGGATTTAGTATGGCCGTAGGAGTTATATCCAGATCAGGAAATTCCTCATCGCTGCCCTGCTGATGTTTAAAACTATCCGACTGATCCAATTCTGAGGTGTAACTGCAATCATCGCTATTGGTTGTAACCCCAAGCCAGTCAGTGGCAGATGTATTGCATTCATTATTGCCGCCCGACGCCGGACTGGACATAATATCAACATCATCGCATTCGTCTGAATCAGCGCAGCTAGTAGTTGACTCATTTCCGCGCAGCTGCGATTTTTTGTCAATGCCTGTAGCACCAGTCGCAGCAGCTGTGCCACTTGGTGCCGCCACATTAAGACGCAATCGCAGCTGACTGGGCGGTGCATTAGAGCCCACACTGGCAGCGCTGGCCGTGGGCGAAGCGCTTGTGCTAGGCAAAGGCGAATGGTTATTGTCTTCACCACTGGAACTTTTGCCATTAAGACTTTCGAAGCCATCGTCCTCTCCTATGTTACGACGAGGCAGCTGTGCATGGTAAATTGCCTGCAAACGAGAACTGCTAGCGCTGCTTCCACTGGGACTTGGGCTGCTGGCATTGCCTTTTAAACTTTGCGTTGATGTAGGCTCTTCGGGTGGTTCAATTGGTGCAAAAACTTGAATGGGTGTGTGCCAATTGACATTGCGTTTCTTATTTGGACTATCAGTCGTGCTGGCCTCCACTTGCGTAGGGGTATTGCTTTTGAGATCATAAACCGGCTCTGATATGGTAGTGCTATCTGCAGCCGCACCTTGGCCCTCCTGTTCAGAACAGTGATGTATAATGGGTAAGGCAGCTGTCGTTAGATAGCTCTCCTCACTGTTGGTACGCTTAAGCGCAGTTGGATTTACTTCCGCATTGCGTGGCGTAGATGGGATTTGATTGGTAGTCGATGACATGTTTGTTGGTGTTGGAGGTTTGAAAAGTACTTCCATGCTGTTGCTAGGCGGCAGCTTGGTGGCATTTAACTTGGTTGTGCGACGCGACAAAGTGCCATTAACGCTGCTCTGTGTAGCGTCTGCTTCCGGAGCACGTGTACTAAGAAAAAAAAGGTAAGGTTTTTAACAACGAACTAAATAAACTACTAACCGTACAAATTTCTTCCGACGCCGAGTACGCTGCTCACGCGCAATGGACTTATCGCTGAGAATGGTTGTGGAAAAACGTCGCAGCTTATTCTTGCTACCACTGGTCACTGAATTGGTGGCCACAATTTGCGAGTGTATTAAACTGATTAACAAACTCAAGGCCATGGGTATGAGTAAGGCGCTTAACACGTCAGCATGCTCTTCCAACTGCTTCTCAGTATCTGCTTTTGGCTCGTTACTTTGTGGCACAATACGATTGCTGTTCATAATATAAACTGCCCAGTTGATCATTTGTGTGATATAGAGGGCCAAGATGAAACCAAAGGCATTGGGCGAAGTCTGCTTCACCCACCATTGTGCATAGAGTGGCAACAGCAGATATCTTAATATGGCCAGACGTATCACAGTAAATAAAGTTTGTTTTGGTTTTGCTTTCGGAAAAGTGGAACCTGTTGAAGCAATAAGTTTTGAAAAGTATAGTATTAAATGTAAACGTATAATACGAACCTCGTACAAGATCCACATCAATAAGTTCCGTCTTAAGTTTGGTGTTCTTTAAATTAACATTATTAAAGCCGTCCAAAATGCGCTGCTCGACGGTCGTCTCCCATTCTTGCTTGTCATAGGTGCCGATTTTTTTTTGATACCTAATTAACACAATAAATATCGTATAGAATTGCGTCTAGCCTGTTAGTGATACCTAGACTTACCATGCAACAATTTCATCCAATTTCATAGTAACAATGACATAAAAGCCGTCAATTTATCACGCGCGCTGTAATAAAGAATAATATTTGTAGCAAAATTATTCAACAAATTGAGTGTATGTTGAATAACATGTAGCATAGCATGTACACATGGACGTAGGCACAAATCAACTGAAGCTCATAACCACTACTGCCCGCAAGCAAATTGTATCGTTATGACCTTGTATACCCTGTACCCATCGGGTCGCAGGTTTAATAGATTTGTGAAAAGTATGCAAAACGCAGTTGGCACATTTATACGAGGGCAGACATACTAAGTATGTTAATCAACAAAGGAACGTTGATTCTTTTCTTAAAGCACCCTTACTTTCCTCATACTAGTGGAGCCCATTTTGCCTGTTGCAAGTTGTTCACATTTTATTTTTATTTATATAAACAAAATAGTCGATTTAAGCCATGTTTGCGTGATAATAATGATAAGCATAAACTGTTTGTATGTTAATGATATGCAAAACATATTCAGATACATATAAGTAAAGTCTCGATTATTCTGTTGCAGTTTTTGTCAAAAGTATTATGAATAACTGAATGACGATTATTAAAGATGTATAAATTACTTAATTGTTACATTCATTTAATAATTTGCACTGGTAGCTAAAACTGGTCGAATGCAATTGCAAGAAAAATCCGAAAATTACTTTCACCTTCACACTGAATTGGTAAGCGCTCGCACACTCACAGCCAAACTTATGTATTAATGTAGTGTAATCTACAATACGATAATTGTTAATACTAACAGAATCTGTTTTTCTAATAAATTTTTTTAGATGTGCAGCACATTAATATACTTACTGCCTTGTAATATGAGCATAAGTCAAAAAAAAAAAAGACAAAAAGTAACAGATAAACAAAATAACTAAACAGCTGTTTATTGCCATAGACAACAAACGGTGCGGGGTGGCATATGGGCCATGCAGTACTTGCTGTTGGTATGCGGCAGATTTCTTGTTTGGTTCGTTTGCGTCTCCGCTATGCTGAGTTCAAGGTGAGTACAATAGCTGAAAATGCTTTATACTGTATGGGCAGTGTAGAAAACCCATCGCGTTTTTTCATAAATATAAATATAGAAAAATTCCCCTAATTAATCATTGGGTGTGTACTTATTGCAACAAACTTTTAATTCATAGAAATCACATTTACCTGCAAATATTTATATCAATGCTTTGCAAATCGATTTTCAGCCGAACAAATGCTACGCGGTTTTGCTATGCAGCTGAATTCAATACTTTTTCAAAAGTTTCTTATATCTAAAAACTTTGTATACTGGGCACAATTGAGTTTGTTTTTATTATTTTCTTTTTAATTACGTCTTCGCAGTTGGTGTGGTTTAGCTTGTCGCGTTATCTGGAGTAATTTGCAGGCGTTTGTTTTTACAGAAACGACCAATCCAATGCGTAATTTGTATTGGTTTTTTTCGTTTCTCGCTTGACAAAATAACCAACCGAGCACCACCAAGCACACGTCCGCTAGCTTTGCAGTTTTGAAATAAAATCACATCAGATGGTTTTTACATTTTGTATATATTTGTTATTTGTGTGCCAGTGTGTACACACAACGCGATGACTGAAATAATCATATTCGAGCTCGACGCTTCTATCGACTATCGTTTATCGACTTACTCAATAGATTCGATTGTTAGCCGCTAAAGAACGCTCAAATATGAAAAATTGGCTATAATTTTTTTAAAATAATTTCCAAATATTAATAAAGTAAAATAAGAAATGCGTATTTAATTCAATAAATAATTGCATTGAGTACGTAGATTTTATTTGCTCTGCTGAATTGTCCATTTGCAGCTGTTTTTTTCATTTAAAAACAACTACGCACTTTTAAATTATATTTCTCAATTTAATTCTGTCTATTTAGTATACACTTTTCGTGTTTGTTTTTACCGCTTATTTCGTAAGACCACTGAGCAGCTACTCTGATATATACTTTATTCAGTTGTAGTTGTATGCGCCGAAATGCATAAACAGAGAATTGCAATTTAAAGAAATTGACCAAAGTATCTTTCTCTTTTCCTAGTTTTTCACCACACCTTTTGTGTTTACGCATCTGTGCTCATTTTCTCTCTTTTTTTTGCAGCAGGCTATTATCAAAAGCTGTCAGAAGTACAATAAAAGATACAAGATCCAAAAGAAAGCTTGGCCAGGCCTCTTGCTTAACATGAAATTTTCACCAAAATATTTTCAGTTGCGAGCGGACCTCTGCACGGAGTGGAACAAAATTTGAAAAACTAAAAGAGAACAGTCCGCGGAAAACGTTCAATTAATATAAATATATACATAATCTAATTTCCCCAAATATACCTATATATATTTTTGCCTTATATATATATATATGCATATATATATATATAAACACATATATAGGCATTCAAAATATCTTTTTGTGTACGAAATATAAGAAAAGAAATAAGATTTTCAACCAAAAATAGTGCCTTAATTTTTTGATAATATAACGATTCAAATCTAATAACCAAACGACGTTCAACGAAATTCTAATTTTGAATAAAAGCCACACGCATGTTTCAGTTTAAAATATAAATTTCAATTTCGAACGTTGAGTGCCCTCGAAGAAAACTCGAAAGATGACTTTTTCGGGTTTAAAAACTGTTACATTGCTTGTGTGTACGTTGCTGGCACTCAGTTTTCCCGGATATGTGAATTGCGCTAATAACAAGAAAGGATCGCAGGCGCCAGCAGCGCCGCTCGAACCAGAAGCCGTCATCGAGGAGGTCAATGCCAAGCAGCTAGAAAAGCTATTGGCCGACAAGGATTATGTTGCCGTTTTCTGGTGTAAGTAGCTCTAGACAATTGGATTAGTTTGCGTAGGATTCATGAAAAACAGCCGCACGCATGGCCATGCGACTCGAAATAGTAACAGAAGCGATATTATATAAATTTTCGCTAGTGAAAATTCTAAAAATTCACATACAAGTGAAAATATGTGAAAAATTCGTTGTACGAAATGTCTGAGATTTTCTTTTAGTTAATTTTTTTTTTTTTTTTTGATAGTAGTCTATATTTTTCTTTTTGTCTATTTTTTCTCTACGCTGTCTTTGCGTTCGCTGTTGTCTTTGTAGTTGTGCGTCTATTTTTTTTGCAGTCTTTAAGACTGTGTATATTTTTTGTTGCTTTAGTTTTCGATTTGCCGAAATCTCTTGGCACAGAACGAATAGTTTCAGCATTTGGCAGAGTAATTCTGCTACTTAGTTGCCAGGGCCTTGGGAAAGGCCTCCAGAGTTTTTCCATAAAACTATAGAAATTTAAATTAAAAGGCAAATATGTTTATATGTGTCTTAAAAAAAAGGAAAATTATTATTATTGTTAGCTTATAATTCAACTTTGTTTAGATGATCGTTAATGAAGCGAAGAATTCGGATAAACAATGTGGTATAAAGGGTGTTTTTTTTAATAGGGTCCGGATTTCCGAAAGGGATATCTCTGAAACCAGCTGTCACTTTTGACAAATGTTAATGTCATTTTATTCAGTAAGTTGATCATGGAAAGATTTACACCACAACAACGTCTTCAAATCTTCGAGATTTATAATCAAAATCAGTGTTCTGTTGTAAAAACTTAGTATACAGCTCTTCGTACAATTTATGGACCGAATAAACGTCCATCAGAACGTGCTATTTGTCGTGTTCTTGATCATGTTCGAACTCATTTGACATTCCACAATGTCCGACCACCATCCAGAATAAGACCAGTACGGTCCGAAGAAAATATCGCTGTTGTAGAGGCCAGCCAGTTTAAATGAAAATCCAAAATCGATTCGCAACGTGTTACCGCAAATGGTGATCGATACAGACCGATGATCAACGAATATTTGTTCTGGTTCGGGTTTCAACTGGAAGGCGCTACGTGCCATACGGAAACCGCAACCATTGATTTAATAAAAACTCAATTCGGTGTGACGGTTATTTCAAGAAATAGGCCCACCAACTGGCCGCCGCGGTCATGTGATTTGACGCTTTTAGATTATTTTCCTTGGGGACACGTCAAGTCATTGGCTTATGCAGACAAGCCAGAAACAATTGACGACTTGGAAACCAATGTTAAACGTTTCATTACTGAAATATGGTCCCAAATGCTCTGATGTGTGGTCAAAAATTGAAATGACCGGATGCGCTTCGTAACTTGTAGTCGTGGTGGTCACATGCCAGAGATCATTTTTAAATATTAAATGATAAGAAATTATCTTTCTAATAAAACCATATTTGGGATCATTACATTTATTATTCTGTGTTTTATTTAAATTTGAAATCCGGACGCGCTTAAAAAAACACCCTTTACTTGTATATTTGTGTTTGTATCATATGTTAGCAATTCAAAAATAGCTTTAAAAATGCCAAAATTTCACGACTATTTTTCTTTGGTGGCTGCGAAGCAAAATTGAATTTTCATCAAATATGACTTTGGTTGTACATTAAAGATAGTTGCACGAAAGCTTAAAAAATAAATGCATTAGACAAAATAAAAATTTTGCACTTGATTTTGTTTCTTTTAACAATAAAAATAATGTATGCAAACAAATTTTTCAATATCAAAATTGTGGTTTTGACTAGTAACATTTTATGCTCTTGAAAAATGTGCATTCATATTCCAAAAATAAGTTTTGACAATGAAAATGTTTCTAGTATATAAAAAATTACTGACAAACTGAAAACGAAATGACTTGGCCAAACAAAGAAGCGCCAAAAAGTCGAAAAGCATATATATATGTATAATAATAAATCGTAGAGACAGGAGAGACAAGAGAGATATAAGCAAAATACTACGTAAATGGCAGCTCATTGAAATTAGCATTAAATCAGTACTAAACCAAATAAGCAGCATAATAAAAATAATTAAATTATTCTTTTGTTTATGGGTAATGTAGTTTTCAGAAATAAAATACTTAAAATATTAGCAATTAGCTTAAATTTCTTGAATACAGATCAGACAATGGCTTCAGCTCAAGTTCAACAACTGTGCGTATACGCTATGTAGTACAATATATGTTTATAAGCATAAGCATATATGCCATTTAAAGTCTATAAATAAAAATAGCTTCCTGTAGCTGCTGTTTAAGTGTTTCCCACTTTTTGAGAGTATTTCCAAACTTAAACAGCTGAAAAACAATTTCTACTATGTAAATATTTATACTGAAAGCATTCGTAACTCTTGTATAGTGTATTTATTTATGTAAAAATTTTCAAAGAGCTGCCACTTGGACCCACGCTGCAGCAGTCATAGCAGTATAGTATGTAAAAAGACAACGCCAAGTCTTTTGGGGTACATTCATTTCCCTAATAGTTGCTGCATAAATTTTTATGAATTAATTTAGCCAAATTTTGTTGGCAGTTGTGTGCACATTAATAGCCATCATATACTTGAGTATGTACCAAATGTATGCCCATATGCCTCGACTATGTGATAGTATCGGTTGTATATATTTGGTGCTGTCATTTCATTCACTAGCCTGGGCTTTGCACCAAAATGCCATTAGCGGTTTTTGCTCTTTGCCATGGCGTATCGCCGGGCTAAGATGATGATGATGGTGATGCATCCTTAGCTGCTATATGAATAATCGGTGCAACATTTGGCGTCATCAGCGACAGTTGTTCAATGTCAATTGATGTTGGTATCTTTATACACACACGCTCACACCACTTAAGATCCACATTCGTTTAACTAAATAAAAAAATACAACAAATAAATATCAATATTTATCTTTGATATACAGATGCGCGTAGCTGTGTGACCTGTGATAAAGTTTTGGCGGAACTCGAAAAAATCGACGATGACACTGATTCCTTTGGTGTGGACTTTGTCAAAATCAACGACAAACGACTAGCCAAGCAATATGGCATCAAGAACTTCCCTGCGCTTACTTATTTCAGGTAAACAGCTTTGTAATCGATAAACATAAAGCATCTAAAAAAAAAAAAAACATACGCAACAGGGAAAAGGAACCAATTATCTATGATGGCGATCTTATGGATGAGGAGGGCGTGCTTGATTTCTTAACATCTCTCGAGGCCATGGACTTGCCCGATCGCATTGAGGAGGTCAATGCCAAGATATTGCAAAAGATCATTGAAGACACCGATTTCGTTGCTGTGCTCTTCTGTAAGTACTCTTTTATTTCCATAAACTATTATTTTTTTATACTTCATAAAAACAAAACTCTATCAAGCAATCAATTAGAGAAATTTTTTATTGATAATAAAATATTTATTTCAAAAGCAGTTGCAGTTTTTAGCGTAAACGTGCTTAACGTTAAAAACAGTTTAGTTCTCTTGTGACTAAAAACGTTTCGTACTTTATAGGTATAATAAACTAGTTAGTATGCTATATGATTTATACTGTAAAATATTTTTTATGTGCATATCTATAACTGTACTCTTTGTAACTAACACATAAGCAATGAAACCTAAACAAAATGGCGGCATATTAACTTATTATCTATCACTTTCACAACGGCAATCTCATTTTGCATAGAAGTATCTCAAAACAATTTAGTTAAGCAACTGTACACACATATATATTATGCGTTATATCTATTCAAACGACTACAGGTCCTGATCATGAAACATGCCCGCCCAGGGTTATGGGTAAGTGTGTGCTATTAATGATGGGTTTTTAGTTATGTCTTGCCTCCCAATTAAACCAAATCTCAAAAAATATCTATATTTTTAAACATTCCTTAAAATAATTTTCCTTTAAATCAATGCCGGATACTGATACTGATACAACCTTCAATACATACATATTATATGCCAGCTGCCTCTAAAGCCCCAACATTCCATGCCGTATTGCCCTAAAGCCCTGTAAATATGTAATTATAACTATGTATGTGTGAATGTCTAATTCAAACTAAAAAGCCGTTTTTTTTTTCGCTTGTACATACCTTATAAACCGAAGCATGTTAAGATACAAGAGCTTACTAGTTTTTGGAAACATGTAGGGTTTGGTAGACATATTGATTATGGATTATAGATTGATTATATTTGAAAGCAAAAAGGTTAGAATCAGTTGCGGCGACACCCTGTACCCAATTTTTCTTTAAAGACTATAGAGTACACTGTAATGGGAACAGAATCAGGACCCGTTGGGCCGATTCTGTTAGGGGGATCTGATTTAGTGAATCTAAATGCATAAGAAAATATATGCCTTGTCACACGATCAAAAAATTTTTTTTATTTTGAGTGACTTGTTATCTTCAGTATCTTTTAAAGTTTCTAATGTATCTTGATTATACATCATCTTTTTCTATTTTTACTGCTTTTTTTTGCAATATGCACTTAAGTCTCCTTCTGGCTGTTTTATACTAATCTACAATATGCCTGACCTAATGGGCTTAGAGTGTGAATACATTTAAAGTCATTTTTGTTTGATTTCTCTAGATCACAATATATACTTTTCAATTTTAGGCAGATATCATACTCGCATTCAGTATTTAACTGCAAATAAGTATAACAATAATAGAGAATTTGATTTACTTTTGTAAAATTATTCATGATATTCGATTCACATTGTGCATTAGTGAGCATTCTATTTGTATAAACAAGTTCACACGCGTCGTCGCCCTATAAAAAAAAACCAAAATATATTATATATTTATATGCTTCATGTATTACAGCATACAATAGACCAAAGTAATTTTAACTAGCAAATAAATTGGTACATTTCACTTTGCCAATAGCACAGCAGAACATGCAGAAAACGACAAATATTACGTATACGTATAATAATAACATTACAACAACAAACATTACAGATGAATGTCTGGGCTCAGAGCCAGATTATGTTTGTGCCCAGTGCAAAAGCCGGCGCACAAAAATAAAAAATTAAGCAAAAACAAAAAAAACATACATATAAAAAAAATTTAAAACAGTCAGACAGTGGAATACCCTTCAATCAATCGGTGCTAAGTTTTGTATCAGAATGTTGAGGGTTGCTTGAAAAATAGAAAAAGATTAAATAATTATTAAGTAACGAATAATAATTGGTATGTAAAGGGTGATTTTTTTAGAGGTTTCGGATTTTATTTATTGAAAAACATTTTTTTTTTTTTTTCAATGTTTATTATTTTTATTTAGTGTTTTCCTTAATTCTAATAAACAAGAAGTTTTATGTGATATTGAAAAACATATTAAATTCAGAAAAATTTATGAAATCTTTATTTGAGTCGATAGAACGATCTATATAATTAAATGTTTAAAGATGATTTCATGTGAATGTTGACCGCGGCTGCGCCACAAATGGTTCATACGCTGGATCGAATTTCGGCATACTCTCTCCAACATATTGGCTGGTATCTCAAAAATAAATTCTTCAATATTGGCTTCCAGTGCTTCAACCGTTGCGGGCTTATTGCTTTAGACATGAGCCTCAACATAGCCCCATAAAAAATAGTCTAAAAGGGCGTTTAATCGCATGATCTAGGCGGCCAATTGACCGGCCCCAAACGTGAAATAAAGTGTTCACCGAACTCGCCTAGCAATTGGGCCATTGTTTCATGTGCTGTGTGGCATATGGCACCGTCTTGTTGAAACCACAAAGTTTGTAATTATCGCACGGTAGCGCTCGCCATGCACAGTAATGTTCCTGCCTTCCTCGTCTTTGAAAAAGTACGGTCCAATGATGCCACTCGCCCATAATCCACACCAAACAGTGACTTTTTGGGGATGCATTGGCAGTTATTGCAATGCTTCTGACTGCTCTTCACACCAAGTACGGCAATTTTGCTTGTTCACGTATCCATTCAACCAGAAGTGAGCTTCGTCGCTGAACACAATTTTCCGATAAAAAAGTGGATCTTCATCCAACTTTGCCAGCGCCCATTCACCAAAAGTTAGCCGTCGTGGTAGGTTGTGTTGCTTCAATTCTTGCACCAGCTGTATTTTAAAAGGTTTTAGACTCAAATCTTTCCGCAAAATTTTCCACGTAGAGGAGTAACGAGGCCACATTGCTGCGAAAGGCGCCGAATCGATAATTCACGGTCATCAACAACACCGGCGGATACAGCTGCGTTATTTTCCTCTGTCCGCACTCTACGTATGCGTGTTGGTGGTGTAATGTCCACGAAGTGCACGATGCACTCTCTTAACCGAGCATGAATTTTGATAATAAAATTTAATAATCTGCAAACGTTGTTCGTTTGTAAGTCGATTCATGTTTAAATAGTGGACCAAACTGAACATGTTTGACAGTAACACAAGACACAAAAACAGCTGAGCTGACAAAAACAGTGTTGCCAAAAAAAAATTGCTAAAAAATCACCTTCTATATATGTATAAGCATATTAAAAACAACAACTTTTGTTGGGCTCGCATGAGCCGTAGCTTTTATATAAAAGTCTGAATTCTAAAATTGAAACATTATTGCCTATATCTTTAAGATATGCAGTTATGGCAATTTTGTATTAGCAATTAATGGTCTGCCACGTGTCCATTTGTCTTTTATATACATACATACATTGCAGAAATCTAAGTCTACAGGGTATAAAAACAGTGAATGTTTTGAGTTTAAATACAAGCTGCCTTCTGTGTATATGCGCGCTATTAAATATATATGTGTACATTGTTAAAAAAAATTAAGAAAAATTATATATGTATGGGAAAAACTTTTGGGTGTGTGTTTAGCACAAAGTAGCTGACAGCATTAAGAAAAATGAAATTTTCTGTAGAAACTGAAAATTAAATATATAGCCTAAATTAATACCGGGCAGTATTTATCAGGCGTTATATGCGGAAAATTTGCTGTTTTCTCTCAAAAGAAAAAACAACAACAGAAAAGTGTATAAATTTCATTTATTTATTTGATTTTTTTTTTTTTATCAACATAGCCACCTACAATTTTGTGTTAAAAATAGAATCTCAAGCAGATTCTGCGGCCAACAAAATGATTTTTTGTTCGTTCCCAATTTTTTGTTTTATTCTTTTCGCTCAATTTTGAAACAACTAACTGTATAGCGCCTGCATATATGTAAGTACACGGGTACACACACACACACACCCAAACACTCATTCAAGATTTGTTTTTTTTTCTTTTTTAAGTACAGGCAATGCGCAAAGGTCTCTAGATTAACAACATGTAGGTGACAGAAACCCCAAGACAAATAAATTCAAAAGAAACTTGTAGAAGGCTAACTTTGTGCAGCCGTAGCTTAGATGCTCTTCATGCAAGTATATGAATATATACCAAATAACTAATTAGTCAACGAACTTTTCACTGCTTTTTATAGAGACTAAAGCATTAGCTTCCAAATTTCATTCATAAATACTAAAGTTCGTTAAATCAGTTTGAATCCCTTGTAAAACATACTAACTAACAATTGTGTACTTAAAATAAGCTTGAAAAATGCCAGTTAAAAACAAAAACTACAAATATTGTAAATCTAAATCTATAGGGGAGCCGTATTTCAGTGCCTTGATTTTTTTTGCAAGTTGAGTTCCGAACTTAACGATAAATTGGTTTTAAAAATGTCTCAACTTATTAAATGACGGAATACAATATATACCAAAATGTTTATGTAGTCACTGACTACTGATTTGTCACAAACAAATTGACAAACTTCAAGTACTCAATTTTACAAGCAGTGTATAATTATAGAATGAATTAAATAATTGTATGTTCGTTTGGTTACAGCCATTGCTGCACACTTGTCGAAATTTCTAAGTGCATTGACAACCTCACATTAATTTAGTCTGCCTCTGTCTAGGCTTTGTTTGATTTCTGCGGCTGCTTCTACTTCTTTTCCTTTTTTTTTTTAGTTTTATTTCATTCTATTTTCTTTTGTTTTTCACTTATAACTAGAGACAGACAGCAGTTTTAATTGCTTTTGCACACAGCAATACATCAAAATGGTGGCAAAGATGGCTGAAGCTCTTCTTCTTGCGCCCAAATTTACATAACATACATACGTATGCATCTACAAATATATATATATACAAACGTGCATACTGCATTTTTGCATATGTATGTGTGTGTGTATTTGATTGGGTGGTTTGTCGACTGTTTTGCACTATTTTTAGTTTAATGCAGCGTGTGTGCTCCCTCTGTGTGTTTGTGTTTCTGTGTGTGTATACATATAGTACATAGTATAAGAAACTGTCAAAATCATCAAAATATTTTTAACGCCTAACAGTTTTTCTTTATATGAAAAATTAAATTGTGTATTCCCTTGACAACCGCAGTAATTCACGCACAAGCCTTTGCTGCACATTTTTCTATATACGAATATGCAAAAACAATATTGTATAGTACATGTGTTTATTATATATAGATATATATGTACATGTATATGTGCTCATATAAAAATACACATTGTCTGTGGTTTAATGTGTCTGTGTTCATGGCCTTGCCACCTTGATGACACCCACTCAATCCATGAAAGCATCTCCATTGAAAATTATTGCCATATTTTCTGAGCCTTTAAGGCCATTTTAAGGCATGTACAAAGTTGTGCTTAAATATAATTATTTAATTATAACAAAAAACATAAACAATGTAATAGTGATTATTAATAGGTGCACTTTTTTTCACTATAATTTAAATAAGCAACAAAACATTTTCAAATAGAAATATTGTTGTTTTTGGAACTATTTTTTGACATCTAAAATTATTGATATAATATATAAAATTTATATAGCTTGTTCAAAGTCCATTTCGAATTGTTTATTTAGCTTCTATCAGATTTAAAGCCAGTTTTGTTGACTCTGGCTCATTTAATTAAATATTAACATTTAGTTTACTTTTGAGTTTTAATTATTTAGGCTTAGAGCGATGAACTTTTTTGGAATTTGGACAAACAAAACGTTAATCACAACTCCAAACATATTTTTTGTATATGTACAAGGGCTTTTGACTTCGTATAAGACCTGGGTCACAATGTTCATTGTCTTTAAAGTTAAAGCAAATCAATTTCGAGGTTTTACTTTTATTTGTCGCTATTAAAAGGCACTGTGAACTATGATGATCATTACACAATTTACAAGGGGATAAATTGTCAAATTTTTGGAAAAAATCAAAAACCATTTTCATAAAATCAATCAATAAGACTACACATTGCGTATACGTACGTTTTTTGTAAAGTCTCATAAATTTGAATTGCAAACATTAAACATAAATAAAGTACAACCTATCATTAGTTAATTACAATATATTTTACTAGAGTTGGCGTAGTAATTTATTTAAATTTAAATAGTTATTAGTTTTTAGTTTTTTTCAATATAGCGAGTAAAATTGTAGACTGTTTAATTTTATACGTTTTTTTAAACAAGGCTTATGTACTTTACTTTATATTGCAACACTAATTGTAAAAGGAAAAACTGCACTGCGACTCTTAGGATCTATTGTGCAAGCTACTAGCTCTAGAGCTCCTTGGCCAGTCCAATTAAGAAGATAAATTTAATTATCTGGGATCGTTCTAGTCCAGTTACATCGCGCATCGATATTCTGTAATCGCCGAAGAAGGATGCTCTTCTTGTGTTGGGAGGATTCTTCCCTCATTTCACAGAACCTACAGGTGTTTGAATCTACGGTGCCCAGCTTGCTCAGGTGTTTTCTTAGCCTGCAGTGGGAGACTTTCTTGAACCTATTCAGATCATAGGAGCCGATGAGCTGCTTAGACTGTCGTAAACCAGTCGTGCCAATCCAGTTTGAGTGTCGCCTGGATCACTCCTCTTCTCGGAGCAGCTGTTTAATGATGTGTTTGCCAATACCACAAAAGTGTACAGGCCCTATTAATTGTCTCGCATCACCATTTCTTGCCAGCTCGTCAGCAGTTTCGTTCCCAGGAATGTTGTTATGTCCTGGTATCTATCTAAGGGAAACGTTGTTACAGTATCCCAGATGGTTTAGTTTGGATCTGGTTTCCTAAACCAATTTTGAATTTATTTTTAAGCCAGTCACCGCGTTTACAGAATAGAGATTTCTCTGCCCTTATACCTCCTAGATAGGTTTATGTCCACACACCTAACTATTGCACATACCTCTGCCTGAAATATGCTGGTGTACTTTCCCAGTGATTCTAACAGTCGTGTTCTTGGTCCCGCGACTCCCAAGCCGGTGCCTTCCTTAGTTAAAGACCCGTCCGTATACCACACCATGGTGTGTCTTTTCATAGGATGTATCTCCGCTAAGGTGGTCCATTAGCTTTTGCTACTCATACTAGTGCTAAAGTTCTTTTTGAAATTTTAGTCATCTCATCTCTTGATAGCAGCATTGAGGGGACCGTTTTTCCAAGTTCGTCAGCGTCTCTAGCACTAATTATGTGCCCTTTGCCAATTCCTTCGGTTGCTATTCTAAGCAATGTTGCTTTCATCTGGAGTTTTATTATTATATGGAGTGGTGCTATGTTCATAAGAACCTCCAGTGCTTCGGTAGGACAGGTTCTCATGGCTCCTCTCATACATACACAGGCTAGTCTCTGTACTTTCTTGAGATCATTCTGGACGGAGGTAGTCTTCACCCGATCTCCCCCGTGCGATGGCTCCATAGGTAAGCATCGGTCGTATGACCATAATATATAGCCAGCGAGGAATCTTTGGGATATCCCAAATGGGATTTTTTTTTATGTGAAGTTTTGTCATTCCGCGCGAAATTTGTCATTCTGCGTATAGGCCTTTAACAACTAGCTGGTCAGAGTTTGCAAGCTTACACAAAGATGTTTCATTCTTTTTGGGAATGTATTCACAGTCTGGTCAACTAAAAGTTTAACTAAATATTCATAAAATGTTTTCATCCATTTATAAGTATATATCTTTAATGTATATTGGGAGGTAGATGAACAGAGACCAACAAGGTCATGAACGGCTAAACATTATCTTTCGGCTTATAAGCGTATCATAAGGCTACATACTTAAGTCTTGACGTAACCCACGAAGTTCTCTGATGGTGAATCATGTTCACATAACAACATAAAACGAAAAAGTTGACATGCGTGCTAAAAATGCTCATCTTTGGCAAAATAAGCTCATATGCTTAGAAGTACATGGCTCAATCGATACCCCAGTTGATGCTGATCATTCACTATAAATCATTCTCGCATTATTGCGGATAAAAAATGAATGCCTAAGATATATATTGCACTTTTAAAAGTAACAATTTTTTGAATAAAGTAATAAATAAGGATTATTGCAAAAATGGTTAAAATTGGTACCAGTAACGTATCCACGGGGGGTTTTCGAGTCTGAACCCCCCCAAAAAATGGAAAAATAGGTTGAGAGTCTTTTGCGAGCTCTGATATATATACACTTCGAAGTGAAGAACGAGATATTAACGAATAACAGAAAAAAGTGTCCTAAAACATGTTTTTCGAAAAAATCTCGAAATCGGTGCTAAAGAAAAAAAAAGGTTGTCATTTTCGAGTTTCTCGACCCAAAATTACCCTAAAAAAAAATTTGGAACGAAGGTTCACTCGATAACCCTTAAATTTGTAAACTAGTGCAATTAGCTTTAACTTAATTATGGATACTGCGTTATTGACTGGTTATTGGTTATTAATGCAAAGAGTCACGTCGCTTTGTGCTTCTGGGTACAGGGTATAAAAACTTGTCAAACACTTATTTGTTCACTTAGTTTCCAACACATGCTAAACAATATTACGTATACGCAGCCGAGCATAGTAAACAACTAGCAAAAAAGAAAAGCCCGATAAATATAAATTAGATGGCAAATGCGAAAGAGAACGAAAGAGAGAGCTTTTAAGCATTTTAAGTACAAAAGAAAGTAGTGCTCATTAGTTTTTTCCTGCTCTTTATTTTCGGCATTTCCGTTCAGACGTACAGACACAATCGGAAAATAAATTGAATGCAACAGGTTATACGAAGAGCCATTCATTCATTTCGTTTATTGTGGGCATAAAATAATTCTTAGCAATTACAGTTTTGGTGCATGCTTACGTTTTGTTTATGATGAGCACTTCATAAAAAACTTTGATGTGATCTTGAAAAAGAAATTAGTTTTTACAGCTTATATGTTTTAACATGTTTCGAGAGCAATTAAAATAAAGTATGTCCATATACCAAGCCCTATATGGTCCAAAAGCCAAATTCAAACCTTCTACATTGTTAAGAATACCAAACAAACCATATACCAATGCCCAAACACTTGCCAAGTTAACAGTGAAACCGTTTCTTGTTTTACCAACTGTACAGTGCCTAATTGTGAAATTGTAAAAAGGACTTTGCTGGATACACAATTATGTCTAATATCTATTATATTTAAAAAAAAAATGTCAATCAGATAAACCACAATGCCGCAAATGTGCTAAGGCCCTGCAAGAATTGGAGAATATTGACGATGAAGCCGATCAACTTGGCATTGGTTTTGTGAAAATACACGACGAAGCACTTGCCGATGAATACAATTTGGGTAATCTGCCGGCATTGGTCTACTATCGTCGTCAGACGCCGATCATCTATGAAGGTACAAAATACCAGTAGACGTAGTAGTTCAAATTCGCCATGCCCTTATCCATACCTTATATTTACTAAATATTTTGTTGCTTCCAAATTCATAATATACACCGGCACTACCACTTCAACCACAAACACCACCACCACCCCTACATCCACACACACGCACACAAACGCAAAATGCAAATGTTTGGACCATCTGGTTAATAATCAACTGTGTCGTCTGTGCTGCAGGTGAACTTCAGCGGGAGGAGGATGTCTTGGAGTGGTTGGTGCAAAATAAATCAACCGGTGATGAGGATGACGTCATTGAAGATGTTACCTCCAAGACGTTATCAACACTAATCAGCAATATTGATAATTTGGTTGTGCTGTTCTGTATGTATCTGTACGGAAAATGCCTAGAAAATAAAACTTAATCCACTCAATCCTTAGATGATCATGGCAATGATGATTCGATGACCGTATTGGAAGAGCTAGAACAAATAGACGACGACTGCGATAAGCATGGCATACAGTTTGTGAAAATAGACGATGTCAAGGCGGCTGCAGAATACGGAATCGATACGGTACGCGATTAATCAAAATAATCGATATAATTGTAAGAATCGTTGCTGCAACGTTTCGTAGATTCCAGCAATTGTTTACTTTGAAAAACAAATTCCAAATGTCTACGATGGAGATCTCATGGATGAGGAACAAATACTGCGCTGGCTGTTGGGACAGTTGGAAAGAGATGAAATCGAAGATGTTACCGATGAAATGCTTGATACAATGGTCAAGGAAGGACGCGTAATGGCTGTTCTTTTCTGTAAATATCTGTGAAACTAGCAATCGGAAAATATATTGCTGATATATGACATTTTGCAGATGACAACAATGACAAGAAATCACAAAAAGTTCTTGAGGAACTTGAGAATATTGACGATGAATGCGACGCTTTGGGCATAACTTTCGTTAAAATCGACAATCCCGAGGAGGCCGTTGAATATGGCATCAATAAAGTTCCTAAACTGATATACTTTGAAAAAGGCATTCCAACTATTTATGAAGGCAATTTGGAGGATGAGGAGAAACTTTTAAAATGGCTCGAAGAGCAAACGAGTTCCGATCAAATCGAAGACATTACCGATGAAATGTTAGATTTGATCATTGAGAAAATGCCGCATGTAGCTGTGCTGTTTTGTAAGTGATGTCGGGGTCGATGTAACCGGAATGCGAAAATTCTTGTAGATATTGTATAGAGTGTATGTCTCGTAAAATTGGGTTGTACTATATGAGTGTGCCAGCTGCTAAGCTTGATGTGCTTCAAAATATTTGAATAGATTAACTTAACAAGCGCTTAGACTAATCAACGAATTAACCCAAAGTCGAGTATATTCGGAAACTTAGGAAATCATATACTGTAGGGTATTTGAGTGTTAGGAACTTTCGATATTTCTATTTTTTTTTTTCTACTTGTACTTGTACTTGTAAGCTATTGAAAATAATCATAATTAAAACTTGCTTTCACAGACGATAAAGACCAAAAGAAATCACAGAAAATCCTCGCAGAATTGGAAAACATTGACGATGAGTGCGATCAAAACGATATTGCTTTTGTTAAGATCGATGATGATAAGGAAGCCAAAGAATGGGGTATCGATGAGATACCATCGATTGTGCTCTTTGAACGTGGTATTCCACACATCTACGAGGGTGATCTGATGAAAGAAGATGAATTGCTTGGCTGGCTGGTGCATCAAAAACGTTATTCCGAAATACCCGAAGTGACTGATGAGATGAAGGACAAGCTGGTTGAGAACACCGAGCATTTAGCTGTTATCTTCTGTAAGTGCCTTCGGGCTAACATTTTTTTTCAAAATTAATTATTTAACTATGTACTTAAATAATATTTAGATGACAAGGATGACAAACAAGATATGCGCATTTTAAATGAATTGGAAAACATTGATGACGAACTAGAAAAGGAGGGTATTGTCATTGTGCGCATTGATAACGCCGCTGAGGCTAAAGAATATGGTCTGGATCATTTGCCTGCATTGATATACTTTGAGAACAAGATTCCTGCCTTGTATGAGGGTGATCTCATGAACGAGGACGAGGTCTTAGAATGGCTTATAGTGCAAAAGAAAACTGCCACCATTGAAGAAGTTACTGATGAAATTTTGGTTAATCTTATTAATGAACACGAGTATGTAGTAGTCTTCTTTACTGGTCCCTGCGAACCGGGTGAGAAGTGCGACAATACTTTGAATGCGCTTGAAAGTATCGATGATGAATTGGATGAGACTGGCATTATTTTTGTAACCACTGAGGACACCGGCATCGCTAAGAAATACAACGTCAAAAGTTATCCACGCCTGGTGTTCTTTAGAAACCGCGATCCATTGCATTTCACTGGTGATTTGGATGATGAGGACGAAGTATTGGCCTGGATAACCGATGAGGAAACACTTGAGATTCCCGGTAAAATTGAAGAGGTCAACGTCAAAATGTTGGATAAGATATTGTCCGAAAACGATCATGTTGTTGTATTCTTCTGTAAGTGTTTTAAAATCAAATGAAAACCTTTAATTATTCAAAACTTTCTACCGCTAAAAGATGCCGAAGGAGATAAGAAAGCTCAGAAAATTCTGAATGAACTGGAGAACATTGACGATGAATGCGAGGAAAAAGACATCGATTTTGTAAAGACATCCGACGACGATATTGATAAGGAATATGATTTGCCCGGTTTGCCGGCACTTGCATTTTATAGACATAAGTTTAGAACAATTTACACTGGTAAGTGAAGTAACACAAGAGCAAATTAAATTCGTTTAAATATTACAATATTTTCTACTAAAGGTGATCTGATGAAAGAAGAGGAAATTTTGGAATGGGTTATTGATTTGCATGAGTCAACAGCTGATGTTATTGAATCTGTCGATCGCAAGACTTTGCAGGTTTTAATCAATGACGTTGAACATTTGGCTGTATTCTTTTGTATGTACCTTATATCAACGATAAGTAAAAAGATAACGTCACATTTTAATCGATTATTTAATCTCTTCATAGATGACGACGAGTGTGACTCTTGTCCCGGAATATTGGAAGAACTCGAGAACATCGATGATGACACTGATAAGCATGGTATACAGTTTGTCAAATCGAATGATGTCAAACTGGCGCACGAAATTGGAATATTCGCTTTTCCAGCTTTGGTGTACTACGAGACAGGCGTTCCGATTATGTATGATGGTAAGTTGTCCTAACATTGAAAAGAAGATTTTAAACAGCATTACCGTTTTATACTGGTTTTATTTAATTACAGGTAATCTCAAAAACGAAAACCGTGTCCTGCAGTGGTTAATCAATCAAAAGAGTAAGCGTTCTTGTTTAAAATGTGTTCTCTGCCTTTTAACTCACGCTCATAAGCCAAATATTCAGTATAAAATCAGTTGAGTCAAACTGAACAAAACAAACGAGATTGCATACCAAAACAAAATATATTGAATCAAATTCAGTCGGACATTCGAAACCATAATCCTGTTTATTTGCTCATTGTCAAGTGCAAAACGTAATAAAAATTTTCGATATAGGCAATGATGACGATGAAAGTGAGGAGAAAATTGTTAAATTGAGCTATCCAAAAGAAAGCGATGAGGATATAAAAGAGAGAATAAAACGACTGCAACAAAAAATCCGCAACGAAAAATTACGCAAAGCCAAGGACGACGACGAAGATGACGAGGACGATGACAATGACGAAGACAATGACGATGACAATGACGATGACAATGACGATGACAATGACGATGGTAATGACGACGACAATGACAATAATGACGACGATGACCACGATAATGATGAGGACGAAAATGAAGATGACGACGATAACGGCGATGAGGACGAAAACGATAATGACGAAGACGACGACGACGAAAATGGAAATAATAACGAAGACGATGATGACGATGACGGCAACGATAATGATAATGACGACGACGATAATGAAGAGGGAGATAATAACGACGAAGATAATGATGATGATGAAGATGGCGATGATGATGAAAATGATGATAACGAAGATGAAGAAGACAATAATGAGGACGATGAGGACAATAATGATGATGATAAAGACGATGATGGTGACCATGGGGAAGACGAGGATGAGGATGAAGAAAATAACGGTGATAAGGACGATGATGAAGAAGACAATGACGACGAAAATGATAACGATGACAATGACGACGATGATGAAGAAAATAACGATAACGACGATGACGACGAAAACGGTGATGACAATGAAAATGACGATGACGACGACAACGACAAAGATAACGATGACGAAGACGATGACAACGACGAAGAAGATGACGAGGAAGAGAAAATCATGAGGTTAAATAAAAATTATAAAACTAAAGGCAAAACGATACATCGGCTTTCTGAACTATGCGCGGGTCGTCTTATAGATAAAATAGGTAATTCGTAATTGTCAGTTGCATAACCAATTAAAGTTGCTATGTTTTATACCTTCCCAAACTATTCCCACAATTAGTAAATTTCACACAATGCCAACTACAGAAAATTTCATTGTCTATCAACAGAATTGGGTAAAAGGAAAGAAAATAATATGTTTGCCAAAGGTAACCCATTCATATGTTGATACTATATATGTATAGCTTTTGTGCTAATGCAAATGCTCATTCATAAGACATGAAAACTGTAAAAATTTCTATACACATACATATATATGAATATACATATCTAAAGTAGTACTACCGAGAGACCCCTTGTCAATGTTTGTCCCTTCTAATGCCTGACCTTGCCCAAAGCTTTTGCCCACATACACTGAATCTCAAATTTGTCAGTCTTTTGCTTTGCGTTAAGAGTAACCATATTTTTGGAGCAATTTTTATCATAATTTTAACTTAAACAAAATTTTCATAGCTGACACAATGTTTAAAAACGAAATTTTATGTAATTAATATATTGCTTAAAAAAAGCAACAAACAATATAAACAAAAATTGTTAATAACGAGTTTGTTGATTTATCATTATTTTCTATTAAGATTTAAGTAAACGATTTGTTTGTAAATTAATACTACCAGTGAACTTGAAACACTACAAATTTATTTTTAAACAAAAACAACCAAAACAAGTGAATACAAGCGGAAAAAAAAATGTGACGTCATGGCATCAATGTGAAACGATTAAACAATTATAGCATACTTTTTAGCGCACCCTGCTCAACATTAAATTATTTAAATTAAATTAGTTTCGATACCTGTACAGTCAGCATCAAAAGCATTTTGTCAGTTATTAGTTTGAAAACTATTTTCTTTAATTTTAAATATAAAAAATTAATTATAAACTATTTAAAAGTTTTTTTTTGCATTCATAAAGCACGCTTTTATACTCTTGTACTTTGCCAAATTTTCAAGTTGAAATCGATAAAAAAAAAACGAAAATCATACTAACTGCTCTTTGTGGTAAATTCGAAAGTGTTAAAAAGAATAAAAGCAAGTTCTTGACTTTTATTTTTATTTACCGCCTACTCTGATGCACTTTTGTTTACCTTTGATTATCGTAACGAATTTTCTTGTTAGTAATTTCTTAAAAACAAAAAAAAAAAACCAACAAAATAGAACTAAACAATCTGACAAAATGTTTTTGTTTGTTTGCTCACACAGATGACGAATGTTTCTATGTTGGATTGGGTCACGACGGCCATTCAGCTAAGCGCGGCAACAATTTTGTGCCCAACGATTACAGACCATTCCAATGCTGTCCTACAAAATTGGAAAAGTCAACCAAAGTTCCTAAAATGACGGCACAGCGCATTGGACACAGCGATAGCGACTCGGGCAAGAACCAGGCCGGTAATTTCCAATTTGCCAGCTCGGCCAAGTCATCCAGCAAACCGGCTGCAAAGCCTTTGGTTAGCAAAAAACCAGCAAAACGTGTACAGGATGATGATGACGATGACGATGATGATGACGACGATGAACCTTTAGTGAAAGTATCGTACGCCAATAAACGCGAAACAGGAAAGCAAGCCGCTAAGAAGCAGGCACCACCAAAATGGCAGGAGGAGGATAATGAGTCCCTGGAAGTAGAAAGGTCAAAAAAGTCGTCGAAGAAGTCTGCAAATAAGCTGAATGTTAAAACCGGTATGTTCCCAAACACCAAATATAAATAGTCAAAAAGATTCATTTTTATTCATATGTAAGACACAATCTAGAGATGTGCGTGGGTACTAAAGTACTTAATTTTGGTGACGATAATTCCTACTTTATAGAAGCAGCAAAACCAAAAACAGGAACAGGTTTCATATGAAAACTAAATTTTCCAAGAAAATACTTAAAAACCATGGATATGGTTAGTTGTTAATAATAATCTTTAAATAGGGCATGCTTACAGTGTGATATTTGTACAAGTAAGAGTATCGTTGGGCCTAAAAGAAATTTGCGCCCTTTTAAAGTTTATTTCTGGGGCGGAACGAACTGGAAAGTTTTGCTTAAGAAGACGGCCGATATCAATTGACATAGTCTAGCCTTTTCAAAAGCAGATGGCAAGTTGTCCCCTAATCCAGTTTAAACTTTCATTTAATTAAAAAACTTCTCGCGACTAAAACAATATAAATCACTTGGATATATTTTTTGAAAGAGCATCCATTTGTGGGGTATAATGATTGCGTTTAATAATTTAATTTATTATACAAATACTTCTTCCCTTCAGAGCTGGACAAATTCGTATGACTTAAATGATAAAGTTGATTCTTATTACATTGATATCGTATTCAAAGAAATTCTTACTGATGGTGTACCCATTTTTATACCCTATAGATGCTAGATTTGTGCAATGTATGTAACAGACAGAAAGAGGCGTGGCGGACCCCAAGTCCTTTATCCCAAAATGCTAATCATAACCTCGGTAAGCGATTCAGCCATGTCCTCCTGTCCGTCCGACCTGATGCGCATTTTTCCTCAGAAAATATAATAAAGTTTGATGAATTATGTCAATATTTTCCCTCGTTCCCCCCAAGGAGAGATTGGCGGTTTTTGGCTACACCGACGAAAGATGCGTCCTAGTTACATGCATCTGTTTGTCAAAAACTTGGGGGAGGTTCTGTCAAATTTGGCCGAAAAGAAGGCGATGTGGCATGATGAACAGATATACAAACTTCCTCTTTTGATTGTTAAAAGCGATTTTGATTGTACAATAATTGGAAATTTTTTTCTCGGCGAAATTCAAAATGGTGGCTCTTGTCCCCGCATTTCAGTTCTGCAGCCTCTTGTAGTGAACTGAAATGAAAAATGTTTTTTGTTTATTGAAGTTAATGAAATTCCCTATGGCTTATAAGTTTTGACGAAAAATTAACTGAAATGTGGACGTTCGAAAATAATTTTTTTTCCCTATTTTGTGATTTGATTTTGCTTAAAAATAAAACTTTTCTCATTTTACAATATACAAAAAATTATATCCTTTCAAACATGCTTTAAATGAAGGGAATCGGAACAATAGATCAAGAGCTATGCTTGAAATGCGGATGAAAACATGGTTCCGAGGAACGTCCCTCAGCGTGCGCGACTTGGTGCGTTCAAGACGCTATATTTCTATAAATATCGATCGCATCGAAAAATGCTTTCATACACATATTCTACGAATATGTAGCTTCATTTTTGGTAAAAAAAAAAAATGGATTTTCAAACAAAATCGGAGAAATACAACAAATGTTATAGTCAAAAACATACTAATTTCACTGCATCAATAATTGACTCTATGTTTACGTGAGCTGGAATCACCAATATGGGTAAGATTATTCATGTGGCCCTAATAAACAAGCCCATATCTAATTTTTATCGGATTTTTTTCGATAAAAAGGCTACTGGGTATCACACTGTCGGGCACCACCTCAAAATTAAGAACGATTCGATTTTTTTTTTCAAAAAAATTGTGAATTTTAATGCTACCTTAATGGATTTTGAGCCAAGGTCAAAAAAATCTCCAAACATCACATGCATTTTCAAGCTATTATGTATATGTACAATGTACTATAATAGCCATATTCGGTGTATGCTTTGTTTTGATAGTATTATACATTTTAACTTCTCTACAAGTGTGACCATATTGTTTAAAGTCACTTTTTATTTTTGCCTAGGCTTAAACTCTTTCGGATGTCCCGCGCACATCTCTTAAATAATTCCTGGCTAAGACACAAATCATACTCTTAATGTTACATGTGCAACACTTTTTTTTTTGTGTTTGTTATGGATGTTTTGATAGAAGCCCGAACACGAAAAAATGCACATGCATACATACAAATGTTGTTGTAATTTTATTTGTTTATTTCTCTCTCTTTTCTCTTTTTGTGTCTTGCAGGCATTAATTTTTTCCAAAATCGACTAAAAAATTTATATGACCTCATTTTTCAGGATATCTCTCTGTGGGAGTAAAGCAACAATTTAAGTGACTTTAACTAAGCAATTGAATGATTGTGTATGATTATATAATGTGCAATAATTAAAGTAGTAGTGTTGTCATGTTACACACACACACACACAAACACACATACAGATACCGATAATAATGATCACACCACGGTGCACCAATGTTAAGAATGAAGAAAAAACCTTTAGCAGCAGGTTAAATTATTTAAATTATAATTTTAACTTATACAAACACTTATGTACTAGCATATCTACTGCCTAATGTAACATGTCATTGTATTGTGTCTGTAATAACATGCGCCTAAAAGACAAAAACAACAAAGCACATAACACATGTCACTTTATTATTAATTATTAATCATACGCCACTGGAGCCAGCCAGTTGAATGTCCGTGTCAAAGATCACTTAGCCGACAGTTTTTTTTTTAAATATATCTATGCAACAACAAATAAAAACAGTTTGTTGCAAAATGTCACTACTTGTTCCGTAATGCAGTGGTAAAGCGATAAAAACATCTTATCGATTCGAAAAACAACTTGAAAGCAACTCAAAACAAATTTTAACTATTGTTTTAACAAAGGTCTATATCTGCTACTATTTTCAAATAACTTTGTCTTTTTAAAATGAAACTACTATTTGTTGCATTTGCACAAAAACTTTGTTCAAACTTAAAGCAATTATTGCAACAACAAACTTGCTATCACATTTTCAAATTTCTATTGTATATTTAAATGATAAATTGCAAAGTAAATACATACCTACTTATATAAACAAAAAAAAAAGCCAAAAACATAAATTATTATTATTAACTTGACACGTAAATAACTGAGCATAGACTTTTTGATACTACTACTTTTTGTTATACACATACAATTTACATTTAGTCTTATTAAAAATTTAAAAAAAAAAAAACTAAACAGAACGAAGAAAATATTTTTTGAAACAATTTTACATGTAACTAAGCCAAAGGCCACAAACTGTTAACTATTTTAACTAAACCAATGTAAAAAAGGAGAGCACTTAATTAAAGAATAATACCATTTTTGTACTATTAACTAACATTTTTGTTTCGACTCGACTTGAAACTCATTGATACTCGCTTTAATAACTTTTTGCGTCATACAGTTCGTATACTTAATTTTAAATATAAAAACTTGACACTCTTATTATGTAAACAATGGCCTCGCAAAGCTCGCCATTTTGTTTTTTTTTTCTTTTTGTTCCTTAGTCCAATATGCTGCTCTTAGTAACGCTTTTGTTATCGATATTTCTAAAATATCGAATTGTACTTTATACTTTTGTTTTCGTTAGCTAATTTATAAAGCGTTTATCACTGTTCAAACTGAGAGTAATATACTTAAATAATTTTGTATAAGCACTAGAAGATTTTGTTGAACAACAGCTGTAAAATAAAGTCCAAATAAATAACTAAATAAATAAATTGTAAAATGCTGAAGCCAAAGTAAAACTGTTATACTTTTTGCAAGGCATATTTCTTATTGTAAAAATTCGGGTTATTGTAAAATTCACAAATAATTTTTAATGCTTAAGTGTTTTCAGAAATACAAAATGAAATGCATAAATAAATATACAAATATTTTGGTTGTTTTTGTTAAAAATAAATACAAGTTGAAGGAATAATAAATAAAATTAGCAATAAAATGATTTTAATAGTATACTTAAATTTTAAACATAAATTATTAAACAAAGCTATTGCAAACATTCATTTCAAGCGCTATGAATTTAAAAACAAAATGTTTTTAATTTTTATTTTATTGAGTTAAGAATCAGCTAAAATTTTTTCTGGATCTATATCTATTTATAATATTCACATTATCTATTTGTTGCAAACATATACGCACATAAATTACCAACGTTTCCAGCAGCCAAAAGCTGGCATAAGTCCAAAAATCAATGCCATTGAATCATAGCTAAATCTTAAGCAGCCAGCACATACATATATTTTTAAACATAAGCTTTTAATGTGGCCAAAACAATTTAAAAAGTCAAATGCATATATTCATATATGAGTATATTAGTATTTAAAATAAAAAACTCATGATTGATTGACAAACTGCAGTCAACAGGTATGTTAAAAGTAAAAAAAAAATTTAAAACTTGCAGAAATATAAATATTTGTTAATTTATAAAATGTATTTTATTGACTTAACAGGCAACATTGAAAAGAGTGAGGAAGTTTTCCAATGGATACTGGAGCAAAAGGCCGACCAAAGTATTGAGCTAATAGACCGCGAAAAACTCTTCGAATATATAGGCACCAAAGACTTTTTAGCGGTTGTATTTTGTAAGTATAACTGGAAACTGCCAAATTCCGTTAAGGTATACCAAATTAAGATATAAAAAAATATGTAAATTGTATTAAAAGAGGCTCATTTTTTATTTTTGTATAAGCGCGCCCACTAAAAACTGTAACTGCACCATAAGCAAAGAACCGAATAAAATTATAAAATAAAATTAAACATTAAACATTAAGTAAAACAGTAGCTATAGCATATTTATTGGGTTCTTACCAATTTTGTTTGCAGATAAGGAAGACGATCCAGATGCGCCTCGTGTATTGCGTCACATTGAACTGATTGATGATGAAGCTATCGAATATGGCATTTATATAGTCAAAATGCATGACAAGCTTATGGCCAAGAAGTATGGATACAGAAATCCGCCAGGTCTAACCTATTTCCGCAAGGGCAAATACATCAACTACGATGGCGATATAGATGACGAAGAAGAAATACTGGATTGGCTTACAAGTCCTGCGAACATGGAAATGACCGATCATATAGAGCAGGTCAATCGAAAAATGTTTGAAAAAATACGCAAAAACTCTGACTATGTGGCCGTAATTTTCTGTAAGTGTTCAACTTAAACCAAGATTTTTAACTTTTGATTAATTTTACGTAACTGTTGGCTCGGTTTTAGACAGCGAAGAATGCAAACAGTGTCCACGTGTCTTGGCCGAAGTGGAACATATAGACGATGAAGCAGATAAGGCGGGCATTGACTTTGTTAAAATAGATGATAAACAAATGGCCAAGGAGTATGGCGTTTTTGCCTTGCCTGCTATTGTGTTCTTTAAGCCAACTTCCAAGGAGCCAGTCATATACGCCGGTTGGTTTTGTGTTTTATGCAAGTCATACATTTCACTCTAAAATAGCTTCTTTTTTTGTTTAGGGGATCTTTATGAAGAAGAACAAATCCTCACTTGGTTGCTTACGCAAAAGGATCCAAGTGGAGATGTCATTGAAGATCTCGAAGGCGAAAGACTCATACAATTAATTGAAGAGTCTGGCTCCATAGCTGTATATTTTTGTAAGTTTTTTTTCCCACCCTAAAAAGTCGATAAATTTAATATTTGCCATAACAAGTTGAATTTATCAAGCGCTAGATTCTAAGGCTTTAGTGCTGCAATCGATTTGGTGACGTAAGCATATGTAAAGTACATACATCTATAGCTATATATTACTTAAAGTTGCGTGTGCTAGTAAATGTTGTATGTTTTGCCATTAAAAAGTACTTTATGTATCTTATGCTCACACTTTTGCGCAAAAAGTTTGCAGCCATACAATACACTCTAAGGGATTGTCTTTTAACAACAACTATGTGGTTAACCTTTAAGTAAAGTTTCAAGTTTACAAACGAAATATTTCTTTAAGCCGTTTATCAGCGCTCTATGTACATGTGTATCTAACAAACAAGATGTTTTTTTTTTACATATTTATTTCTATTTCTAAAAAAATAATATCTAAAACAATACGTAAAACTACACTTGACTTGAAAATATAATGCACAAATACGTTAAAAAAGGGAACAAAACCAAGTGCGATATTTGCACTTCGAAGGCGGCTCGTAAGGCGCGTCTGAAAAAGGAACGTGAACAACAGCAGCAGGAGGGTGGCGCTGCCAGCGCTGCCGCCGCCTTTGGCAGCGAAACTGAGGCAGCTGAACCTGGTGCAGAGGGTGCAACAGCGGCAGCAACGGATTCCTCAGCAACGGCCAACAAACATGACGATGGTAGCGCAACATAATATATCTAACTTTGTACATACATCTATCCAAAACTGAACGTGAAACCAGAATGTGCCCATGATTGTTTATTCACATATCCCAATACTTAATTATAACCTCATATCAGGGAATCAAACTGAAATTCATAAAGTATTTATGTTTTCGCTACAAAATTGCTCTTAGTATTGCATCAATTTAAGAAATAAAAAGAGCAGTAACTATTTCTCGACATCCCGCGACATCGTAATATCTGCGATGCTAAACCTTCCGTTTATGGCGAAAATCTTCATTTTTGTATGACAAATCAAATCTTAAAATTATAGAATAGTGTTGATATATCGCTGAAAATATTGGACTATCGCATCTCGGATGCATCAGTTTTGTTTAAAGGGGTCTACGCAGACAAGAAAAACGCGTCGAAAAAAAAAGATGGCGACTTTGGGATACCCAGCACCAAACAGGTTTTTTTGACCGATCGGTCCTACAGTACAGTACTCCGGAACCTTAAAAAACTTCCAAGTGCCAAATTTGGTTACGATATTTTCGTAAGCAAAGGAAACAGAACGAAAGTTTGCAACAAGTACGGTTTTTTAAGACGACCAAAAGCAACCTGGCGGCGGACTGCCCTTCAAGAACTGGCGCAGCAAAGAATAACATGGGTTACAGCTAAGCAAACAGCGCAAAAAAGATTTCGATGGAAAGCTCTTGTAGAGGCCCTAAGCTCCCAAGAGGAGTAAAACAGAAAAAAAAAAGAAAAAGAAAAACAGTTTTTTGACCGATCAGTCAGCCGACTTTAATAAAATTTGGTACTGTGATGGGGATTTCTAAAAAACTTCCGAATGCCAAATTTGGTTAAGATATCTTCCTAAACAAACGAATTATCCATCTGAAACTTATGGTTTTTTTCGAGGTCCTCTGGGACCCCAGAGGTAGAGCAATATACTGTAAGCCCGAGAAAATATTGTCTCCTATGGAATAATAAGGAATCTAATCTGAAAGTTTGGTTGCGCTAGCCTTTACCATCTAGGCGTTCATACGGAAGGACAGACGAACAGACAGACAGACAGAAAGAGAGACAGACAGACGGACAGACAGACATCGGTAAATCGACTTCTCTAGTCACCCTCATCATACTTTAGGTAACTTTACGGGGTCTCCGACGATTCCTTCTATATTTTACATAAATTTTCGGCTTGCACAAACTTAATATACGCTTTGTACCATACGGTATAGGGTATAAAATAACCGTACCCAAACGTTTGGAAACAAACTTGTTTATAAGTTGTACGCAGAAGCAGTGCTGTCTGTTTTTTTTTTGATGAGAAAAATATGCAATTTACGCAAGATGGCGGAAGCAATTACGCTAGATGGCGCCAGCAGTAACAACCGCTGTACTGTGTTGCCAACACTTTCAATTTCAAAAGATGAGAAAATAACCCTCATAGGAGCGGTGGAGGAACAGCAGAAGGCGTACTATTAATATTTATTTACTTTAATTATAAATGTCTTGCCAAAATCTTCCACACTCAGCTCTGCGTATTAAATATAGGTACAATTCATGTTTCGTATTTGATTTATAAAGCGCTTCTTAAAGTTTACCATTTGTAAACAAAACACAGCTGATATATTATGACCGTTTCACTTCAAACTAAATTTACGCAACAAAGTTTCGATAAATTTCAAATTTCGTTAGAGACACACTGTTCGTTCTGGAAGCAAAATTAGTTGCAGTTTTTGTTTGGACGAGTTTTTCTTCTATGCGTAGTAGCCTTCAGGCAAGTCAATGAGTAAAAAAAATACCTTTTTATTAATTACAAAACATTATTGCATTAGTGTTTTAATGAAATTAATTTTTTTTTTAAATTTGTTTGAAGTACACGTACGGGTTGTACGTACAATCTTCTTGTAAAACTTCAGTTTGCAAATAAGTAATTGTGAGTGAAGATATAATTGGATCAAAGAAAAGATACGTTTCGGCTGTATCTTCGTTTTTTTAACGTTTTTGTTTTTGGATTCTATTTGCCATACATAATACGGCTGATTTGAAATGCAACCAAGACACAACTTTATACAACGAAGCCACAGACGATTCAATCGATTGTACAACCTGCTCAATCAAAAAGCAGTGTTGTACAATCAGTCGCACCGTGATGTTACTTAACATAAAAATTCATAAATTGATAAATGCCATGATATCTTAAAGTCATTCTTTCGGTTTGATTCCCTGCTAATTTACAATGAACTCATAAACTACCACCTCCTGAGAGAGCTCCAATAATGGACCCTACCTGTACTGTTCAGTTCAACACTTCTTATTTCAGATCCAAAGTTTTCACTGTATCCCTTCTGCACCATAAGCATTTGTTGTTGTATCAGCATACCCCATCTTCTTGTACTATAAACCCAATTTTGAGCCACTTTTAGCTGTGCCGCCCGCTGTTATCGTCAATTTATATTTTTTCTATAATTTTCCAACCCAACTATATTATGTGCGCTTAGTTTATGTATGTGTAGTGCTTGCTCGTAGTACGTTGTCTTACCCTTCCACATGTTGCACTACTTGTTGATTAATTTGTATATTGCACATACTCCCAAAAATGAAAAAAAAAACAGATGCCGATGGCTGTGAGCAATGTACCAAGGTACTTGAGGAACTGGAGAACATAGACGACGATTGCGATAAACATGGCATAACATTTGTCAAGACGCGGGACTTTTCTGTAGCCGATGGCTACGGTGTGCACGAGTATCCGGCATTGGTTTATTTCGAGGGCGGCATACCCAATGTTTTTGAAGGTAGGCTAAAAATTAAAAACATACTTGACTTTAATTTATACTGCTTTCCTGCTCTAAGGCGAACTAAGCGAAGAGGAGGAGGTGCTGCAATGGCTAATCACTCAAAAAACCGAAGATCGCATAGAGCTTATCACACGTCAAATGCTGGAAACCATGGTTGAGGAAACTCAATATTTGGCTGTATACTTCTGTAAGTAGTTACAAGCTGATCAATTTCCAAAAGTACTTTTCATATCATACAATATGTATTATATACCTTTCAAAAACTTTACGCCTCTCCACCAACAACACAAATTGCACCAAAAACACAATCAATTGCACCAACTCAAATCAAATCAATTCAAAAATCCTTTATACAATATGCCACTCAGTACCAACTGAGCGCAAGGGCAAGCAACCCGCTTTCTGCCGAAGTTTTTGTTCCCCCAATGCATTAAATGACAACGATCTGAACACCACCAAACATTCATCCAGCCAATTCGTACAAAACTACATTTCACGTAAAAGAAAACGTATCCAAAAACAAGGTATTCGATATACAAATCGCAGTTCCCAATCAATGAAAAACCCAACAAAAAAAGTATAACGCGCATGTTTTGAGCTCTAACAAGTTAAGGCGTATACGCAGAATGAAAAATTTCGCACGGAATGACAAATGGGTTTTGGCTTTATATGAAGTTTTGTCATGCCGCGCGAAATTTTGCATTCTGCGTACAGGCCTTTAGCCAAAAAATGTACGAGTTTACGTAAACTAAACTCAAATTCCTTTCTATGAAACTTTTACTAAACCAAGCTTCAAATGTATTACGACCAAACTAAATTCTATGAACAAAAAAAAAAGAAGCTAAAGTGAGTTTCAAATTCAAAACAAGGCGTTAATATTTTAGCAAATTTGCAAAATCTTTTAAAATTTAGTTTGGGCGCGAATACCTTAATTTTTTGCGTTTTCTTTTGCTCTTTCTCTCTATCCCTCTAAAAAAAATTAAACAATACCATATATATTTTTGTTAACTTATACTAATAACTTACTGCTTTCGAGCTCTCTTCATAAATCGTAAATATTTGCTTAAATTGTGTTTCATCTTTTTCCCTATAGATAAAATCAACTGTAATATATGCGATCAAATATTGGAGGGCCTTGAGCTTATTGATGATGAATGCGATGTGTTTGGCATACATATGGTTAAGATACAAGATCCCCAGTTGGCAAAACGTTATTCCATCAAAACGTTTCCCGCGTTGGTATACTTCCGGTGTGTATTAAAGTAAAACTTCGAAAAGAAATTTTAAGAATCGGAGCTGTAAGCCTTTTTTGAGTAACTAAGGCTTTGTGTCAAAGATCAAAAACCAAAATGCATTTTGAAGCCGTTTTAAAGTTATTTATTGGAGTTTATTGGTGAAAACTCAATAAGGCCTGTTTTGGTTCGCTTTTCCACTAAAATTAAGTCAAAATGAAAGTATTCATTTATTTTTGAGACAACGAGAAATTATTATTAAAATTTTAACCCTAGGAGAGTAGTAACTACTCTAATTCTACATTGGTTCTAGAAGTGATTTTTGCATATGCGATGGAGCTACTAGCCATAGTAACCACGTTAATTTTTATTGCAAAATTCCGATTATTAATCGAGTTTTCGATAACAGATCTAAACGAATAAAGAAATCTACACAATTTTTTAATGAGAGAGAATTTTACGTGGTTACTATTTGCTAGTAGCTCTTTCACATATGTAAAGATGGCGTACGTTAACGACGGGCGCGGACGACATTGGGATACCCTGTACCACCATCATTGCAATCAAATCCAATATACTGCTCAAGTACTCAAAAAGACATTTGAATGGCTTTGGTTACGACATCTTCATAAATAAACTTAAAACAGATGAATTTTGCATAAAAAGCGTATAAAACTACCAAACATCAAAATAGGTTACGATATCTTTCTAAACAAACAAAACACTGAATTTTGCACCAAACACGTTTTTTTGACCGATCGGTCCTATGGGAGCTATATGAGCCAACCGATTTTGATCAAATTTTGTACCTACAATGCTTGAAAACTATAAAAAATTTCTGAATGCCAAATTTGGTTATGATTTCTTCATAAACAAACAAATCACATCGAAAAAACGTTTTTTTGACCGATCGATTTGATATAGTGAACCCATTTCGATCAAATTGGGTACAGTGCTTGGAAACTATAAAAAATTTCCGAATTGCAAGTTTGGTTACAAGACCTTTAAAAACAAACGAATTTTCCATCTAAACTTTCGGTTTTCTTAGAGGTCCTCTAAAACACCCCCATTTAACCCTAATATAAAAAAAAATAAAAAACTTATCTCCTATGGAATAATAAGGATTTAATCTGAGTTTGGTTGCTCTAGCTCTTACCATCTGTGAGATCTAAGCGTTCATTCGGACAGACAGACGGACATGAATATATCGACTTCTCTAGTCCTGATCATACTTTAGGTAGCTTTGGGGGATCTCCGATTTGCGGCTTGCACAAACGGTACATGGTATAAAAAGGGGAAGGAAAGTAAATAAATATGTAAAAGATACGACTTACATCATAAACTGGCTATAGACTTAGTTAGGAAAGGTTTAAAAAAACAACTTAATTTTATGTGATTCTTTTAACTTATTACAGAAATGGAAATCCTTTGCTCTTTGAGGGTGATCTACAAAATGAACAATCTGTGCTGGAATGGCTCATTGATGATGACAATCGGGAACTGGCCGATGAAATTGAAGAGGTTAATGAACGCATGTTGGAACGTCTAATGGCGGAATCTACGCTTTTAGTAGTATTCTTTTGTAAGTTTAGTGGAATTTCGAAAATGCGCCAATGTTCATAATACACTACTAACTAAACTTAAAGATGATGACGACTGTGCAGAATGCGAGGAAATACTAGAAGAATTGGAAGAAATTGATGGTGAGGCCGATATGTTTGGCATTGATTTTGTTAAGATAGTCAGCACAGAGGCCGCCAAGAAGTATGAAATTGTAAATATACCTTCATTGGTATATTTCAGGTAGGACTCATGCCATAAAGTTTTTTTGGCTAATATGTCAATGTAATATATAATATTTGATATAGAAAACAAGTACCGGTTTTATATGATGGCGATTTGCATCAGCATGATAAGGTTATTACCTGGCTAACGTCGCAGGATGTTTTCGAAATTAAAAACGAAATTGAGGAAGTTAATCGTAAAATGCTCGATAAACTACTCGAAGAAAACGAATTTTTATCAGTGTTCTTTTGTAAGTTAACAGCACTACTAGCTCCAGTATAAACCGTTTATAAAACCATCTCACATTGAAAAACAGATGAACACAATCAACAGGACAGCATCGCAGCTTTGGAAAAGCTGGAAAACATTGATAGTGAAACGGATAATCTGGATATTACCTTTGTTAAAATGGCCGACTCACGTTATGCCAAAAAATGGGGTGTTACCAAGCTGCCGGCCATGGTCTACTTCCGTCGACGTTTTCCCAGCATATACAGAGGCAAGTTTTAAAAGATACTCTTATATTATATACAAAATTTTGTTTATTAAAATTACAATATCGAACAGGAGATCTGCTGTCTGAGGACGAAGTTCTTGAATGGCTGCGTAAGAACCGCTTCCGTCAGCCGGAACTAAATATTTTTATGTATGCACTAATTGCCCTGGCGGTGGCATTCGTCATCTATACGGCCTTTCTGCTGCAGTGCTTTAAGCCTGCGCCTCCGCCCATCGTGCAACATCCGAAGCAGTCGTGATCAGCCCAATGAAACTGGGCACTGGGTTTATTTCTACTACTTTGTAATAAGCAAATCTCGAAAAACATCCAATATGTACTACAAGGAAGATAGAGTCTGCGTGTAGAGAGCAAACAAAATGACTATTAAGAAACTTAAACCACAAAATACACATACATTATCATTCAATATTAATGCTGTCATTAAATTGTCTAAATTAGACGCTAATATGAAAAAACTGACTAAAATGAACTCCTTTAGACGTGTTAGAGCGTAAGGCGAAAATATATTTTATAATTAAAAAAAAACCTTATAATGATATTGACAATCCGTTGGGTTTGCCAAAATTTTTTGCCACAGTTGAATTTTACTTGACTTCACTTCATAAGAGCATTCAAGTCAAATTAAATTATTAAGAGATTGAAGATATGTACTTAAATAACTAAATAAACAAAACACTCAAGTCATAGTAATTACTTTAAAATTAAATTTAATTCAATAATAATAAAAATATAAAAAGAAAGAAAATAAATTTTTATAAAACTATTACGGATTAAATAAAATTAAATAAATTCTTGAATGATAATACATAAGATAGGCGTTTTTTTTTAAAGAAGATATAATATAATTACTTATTTCCTTTTTTATACCCTGTACCTAGGGCTGAGCGAGCCATTGAGACAATAGTGCGCCATACTAGGCATACTCCTTTTTTCAAAGAATCAAATTGAAGGAATGAGCCAAATTCGATATACCAATTAATTAGAAAACAATCGCTGCTATCTGCATCTCTTATTTGCTAGCCGGTACTACCCACATTAATTTGATCACTACTAATAAGAAGAGTACAGAATCATTTAGTTTAGTGGAAGGGAGACCTTAGTCACTGCATCAATTGGAGAGGAATAACGCTTCTCAACACCAGCTAAAAAATTCTAGCTACTCTACTGAACGAGCGTTTTCAAGAAAAAATAGAACCAACAATACGTGATGAACAGGCAGGACTTAGAACACACAGGAGCTGCGAAAACTAGGCTAACACAATAACCAAGCAAAATGTGGAATGGCGTTCACCGCCGTACCCGCGGTTCATCGATTTTAAGAAGGCGTTCCAGGGAAGCGATATGATGATGCCGATCTGGCGGTACTAGACAACGGAAAAATAAGTGCACCTTTTCAGACGAACACTGGCGTCAAGCAAGGCTGCCTCCCATCACCACTGCTCTTCAATCTAGGAGTGGACGAGGTTATGAAAGCGGTATGCAAGACCAGGCATGGGATCACGTGGAGTTTCACCAAACACCTTGAAGACCTGGACTATGCGGACGAGTCGACTCATCAAGGCATGATCTGCATTTGGTACACTATACCGCTTATGGAGAAACCGGCGAACAAGCTAAAAAATCAGGCTCAGGATCTGCAATGCGTGCGTCAAATCCATATTCCTATACTACTGTGAGACATGGCTGATCTCACAAAGAATAACGCAATAACTTCAGTCATTCATAAACAAATGCTTGAGGATTATATGCTGGATATTCTGGCCAAACAGGATATCAAATATGGGCTTAAGTAAGCAGCTTGATGCTGATTTGGAATGTTTCAACAAGCTTTAAAAGAAATTGGTTTTATTAAATCATCTGTGGACAGATGCATTTATATTCTTGACTATAAAGATATTGTAATAATAAACATTTATACTACTGTGATCAAACTGAAAGGAAGAGAGGAAATTTTAAATTTAATCTTCCAGGGTTTTTCCAATCAATAATTTTCTTTCTTTTTGTAACTTTGTAACTTGGTAGCAATGTTAGTGACAGCTGTGCGAAATTTAACGTCAAAATATTTATCAATCTTTGAGATACGCTTCGTTTTGTGAGGTGCTATGATAATGCGCCATCTCACACTGCACTGGTTCTTCGTGAGCAAACTCAAGAGAACGCTCCGGGGAATGAATTGAAAAGGGATGTACACTTTACACCATGAGGGCTAAATTGCTTTGATGGCGTTACCAGATGACTGACGTATGAACTACCGGGGTCGAGTTAGTTAGAATATTTGATATTTAATTTCATTCGAGTAGGGTATTGGTCCTTCTAGTAGATATTGTAGACTACCGGCATAGTTTCTTCATGTATATATATGACACATTTTGTTCAACGAGAACTTTTCTGCACCTTATTTGATTAATGAGCTATGAGCAATAAAGGTTGAGTCACTATCCCGACTGAAAAAAAAAAATTTTTAAATTGAACAAATTAGGAACAAGGACAGAGAATAACTTACCCCAGATTTGGGTTTTTCTGTGCTGTTCCAGCGAATCCCAATTAATGTGAAAATAGCTAAATTTGATTTAAAACTTGAAGTTCCTTTTAAGGCCACATACAATTTTGTCTTTCATTGTTTAGGCCATTAGCACCTAGTAAAATCAAAGCAAAATAAAGTTATCAGACTGAAATCAAAATAAAACCCCAAAAATGCCCAGACGTCTTTGGCTTATTATTTTTTACTTTCGATGATGATTTCATGCTGTAAATTGATATACGCTTTCTGCAGCCAAAATCAACTGTAGTTAACATGCTAAAATTCCTTAAAATTTCGCCAACAATTGACAGGTCCCATGACAAATGAAAGGTACAGAAAACCTCTTTGGTTTTAGTAAAAAAAAATATATAACCAGTACATTTCAGATTTGAGCAGGGAGAGCCGCCAGACAATTTAAACAGTGCTTGTGTCATCGAGTGAAACTTCTTAAAAAGTGTTTTTTAGTGTAATTTTGGGTCGAAAAACACGAAAATGGCATTCACATTTTTTTCTTTAGAACCGTTTTGTGAGTTATGAGTTACGAGTCTATATCTCGTGAACAAAATTTGTTATAAACATGAAAGACAATTGAGTCGAAAGTTATTGATGTGATCTTTCAAAATATGATACACGATATGTACAGAGTAAGTAAAAAGTACAGAGTAAGTAAGCAACCAAAGTAGAAAACATGTTGTTCGAAAAAATGTCGAAAACGGTTCTTAAGAAAAAAAAAAAAATATAATTTTCGTCTTTCTTGACCCAAAATTACACTAAAAAAACATTTTTTTTACGAAGGCTCAATTTTCGTGTAAACTAGTGTTGTCAGAGCTTATCGACAAAAGCAGTCAATATCAGGCATATACACACACTATCTCCTACTACGACGCGTTTGTCAATCAGTGTTCATTCTCTCATAGATTGTGGAGTATTCTCCGTAGGTGTACAATTTGAATATAAACAGAGAGCTTGCCAAGCTAAAGCAGCACTCTTTGTCCGAATTTGAACGCACCAAGATGTCCGAAGAACAATACGTAATCCGTTTAATTGAGTTGCGTTCAAGCACCCAAGATATGGATGTTCACACGGAACCAATTGGCATTAACAAGAATCTGCTTGTTGCCAAAATTGTGGCGATGGTTATATTACTATTAATCACTGTTATCTGCGGCAGTTTGCCTTATATGCTGGATCGCTGTTTAAAATGGACTGAAAAGGATCCAGAGGCTACACGCTCTTCGGTAGTAATACGCTGTTTGCTCTATTTTGGCGGTGGAGTTCTCATATGCACCACGTTTTTGCATATGCTACCGGATGTCAACGAAGTGGTGCAACAATTGCAATATTGTCGGATGCTAGCCACTACGCCCTTTGCCCTGCCCGAAATGCTTATGTGCAGCGGCTTTTTCATAATGTACATGCTGGACGAGGCTATGCACAAATTTGTCCATCGCCATCAGTCTAAGCTCAGCCGCAAGGAATCACGGGCCAGCGCTGCTTTTGAGCGGGGACACAGCACACGGCATAGTGCTGTGGTACTCGGACCAAATGAAAGTCAAGAACAACTCAGTATAGATGCTCATAAAGATCAGTCACGTCCCAGCGCAGAGCAGAACCAAGAAGCTCATGGACATTCACATATGACACCTGTTTTAAGCACGGATACGGGCTCTTCAATGCGCGGCTTGAGCATTATATTGGCGCTGTCACTGCACGAACTTTTTGAAGGCATGGCCATA
Source organism: Chymomyza costata (assembly GCA_018150985.1). Classification (NCBI taxonomy): domain Eukaryota; kingdom Metazoa; phylum Arthropoda; class Insecta; order Diptera; family Drosophilidae; genus Chymomyza; species Chymomyza costata. The sequence goes on along the minus strand of JAECWU010000089.1, from coordinate 1,954,306 downwards.
GGTTTGGAGAAATCAGTTGGCACAGTCTGGTTTATGTTTGCTGCTATCGCTGCACACAAACTTGTCCTGGCATTCTTAGTGGGTATGGAGTTGCTACTGGCTCGAACGAGAATCGTTTTGGCCTTAATCTATCTGTGCACGTTTTCGATAGTCACTCCTATTGGCGTTGGCATAGGAATCGCTATAAGCGAGCAGGTTAATTCCAACCGGCCCAGTGTGCCCTCGGGCATACTACAGGGCATAGCTACTGGTACGTTACTCTATGTGGTCTTCTTTGAAATACTTAATCAGAGCCAATCTGGATGGCGCGCCTATATTGCTTGTCTGGCGGGTTTTGCCCTCATGTTTGGCTTGCAAATCTTGTGTAAGTATCTTTAAATTATTGGAATGATTTCAATTGTATCTAAACGATTTACATATTCGTTAACATATCAATTACTAGAACTTCCTTATTAACATATTTTCATTAATTTTTACAGCTGAAGAAGCAGAAGGGGATAATGACGTAACGTGTTACTAGCCACACTACTTTCTGGATAGGATTGTATCCTTCGCGCATATGCATGTTTTTAAAGATCATAAATTCTACAAAAAGTCAACTGATAGTTATATGTACTAGCATTGAAAAAGACAGTACAATATTTTTGACATTTAACTGCCACTAGAAGGTTTTTTATTTAGACAGAATTGTAATAATGACCAATTTATTAAAATCAATATATTTCTGGTTCCTTCCTACTATAATAGACTTAATTAAAATATAATACAAACATGGCGGACTTTTAAGTCGGTCGCGGCCTCGACTAGGAATCGAACCTGGTTCCCTGGACGTCGCGACATAAGGTTCAGGGCAAAAGGCTCAAAAATTGACCCGTTATGTAAATTTTCATCTGACGAAGTATGTATGTGCACATCTATCTTCTATATACATAAAAGAGTAGCTTTAAAAATAGTTTGTAAGTTGACAATGCGTCTACACATTTTACCCTAATCACTTTTAAATTTAAGGTCTTATTATTCTTTAGGTTTTTGAGAAAAAAAAGATGGCGTACGTTAAAGTCGGGCGCGGACGACTATGGGATACCCTGTGCTTGCAATAAAATCCGGTATATTGGTTAAGAACACCAAAAGACATTTGATTGCCAAATAAGGTTATGATACCTTCATAAACACACGAAACAAAACGCACTTTGCACTAAAAACGTTTTTTTGACCGATCGGTCCTATGGGAGCTATATGATATAGTCAACTGATTTTGATCAAATTTGGTACAGTGCTTAGGAGCTATAAAAATCTTTCGAATGTAAGGTTTGATTACGATATCTTCATAAACAAACGAAATACAACCAAATTTGTACAAAAAACATTTTTTTGGCCGATTGGTCCTATGGAGGCTATATGATATAGTCAACCGATTTTGATAGAATTTGGTATAGGATATCTTTATAAACAAGCGAATTATCCATCTAAAACTTTTGGTTTTTTTCGAGGTACTCTGAAACCCCTATGAGAGCTATATAATATAACCCATACATCGAAAAAATACTAATACCCCTAGTATACTATATGTGTAAAAATAGGTGCCCCTAGCTCCTGTTGTTTTTGATACCTAGGTGTTCACATAGACTTAGGGACAAACGGATATGGCTCATATTTTTGCTCGAGGTTATAAAAAGTATTTTAGTGCTACAAACAACTTATGGTCTGCCAAGCCTTCTTCTGCGTTTTACATGCGTTGCACAAATCAATAATACCCTTGACAGGATATAATAAGTAAGGGGCTACACCCGCTGCATTCTTCACACGCTTATATTCGCTTCCAGACTTCCTAACTGTGGACATCCCTGCTCATTCCTTAACTTTCACAGTGTTCATTGGATTAGGAAAGCCACAGTCGTGTCTAACCAACTCTTAAATACCCAGTACCAACGCCGCTTGAATTCGCTCCTGATATTCAAAGTCTAACTGGTATCTAGGGAACACCACTAATATGTCATATGTCATATGTCAACTGCAACGTTTAAAATTTTCTTGTTGAGACACCCTATGTGAGCGATATACTACCAACAAACCAAAAAGAATTTGTTTACATCTACACACTAGTTCAATATTATTAGTTCATAATATTCTTCAAAGCATAGCGTATAACTGTGTTAAATCTGTATCCGGTATTTTTTTAGTGTGGCTGTTAACCGCGAAACTCTCCTACGTGGGAATGGGGCAAGATATCGACATCATTCGACACACCTGATCTGCCTATCGATAATGTGAATTTTTGAGATATATTTGAGCTTTATAGCTCTTATAACGTAGACGTAACGTAACAGAACTCTGCTGTTCATGATCTATATATTCTTGAACTAACAAAATTTTTATTAGTATTTTTTCACACCTACGAATTATAGTTGAGGCTTATACATATAAACTGAAACACTTTATGTATGCAATAATAACAAGTAGCTCAGGCGCGTCATATGGGGGGTTTTTCACTTCGAAGTGTATATACAGTCGACGGCATAAGTATTTTGACAAAGTAAATTTTATTTTACTATAAAATGAACTCGCAAAAGATTATATCGAGTTAAAAATAGCAAAATTAAAAAAAATATATTTCAAAAATTTAAGGTGGCATAAGTTTTTAAGACATACTTTTTGGTAAAAAAAAAACTAACAAATGTAATTGCTCAGTGAATTAATAATTATTAATAAAAAATATATCCACCCTTGGAACCTATTCCAACTGTTAAGGAACTGAGTGATCAATTTTTTAATGTGTTCCAATGGAATATTCTTACAGAGCTCTCCAACCTCAGATATTGTCTACTCACAGCTTTTGTTTAATATAAGCCCATGCATTTTCAATTACGTTCAAATCGGGATTTTGCGGTGGCCAATCCAGCACGTTAGCTCCAAAGTCATTCAAAAAATTTGAAACTAATTAAGCTTTAGAGCACGGTGCGTTGTCCTGTCGAAAAATAAAGGACTCTCCAATCAGTTTGTACTCAAAAGGGAATGCGTGATCATTCAAATCACTTAAATATTTCATTCCGTTGATGGGAACTAAATCTCCAACCACATTAAAAGAAATGCATCCCCAAAACATTACCGATCGAATTCCATGACTTGCTCTTTCACAAACAGGTAATTTTTTTTATGTATTGTTAGAATTCTTAAAAAAATTTTTTTTTTTTTTTGTTACAGTGGCATTGAAAAGAACTATCGTCTCTCCACAAAACATTATACCAAAAAGAAGTTGGCTTGTCAACATATTTTTTGGCAAATTCCAAGCGCTTGACTTTATTTCTGATGGAAATTTTGGGTATAACTCTAGCTACGAAAGTGTCGAAATCTGCTTCTTCAAGACGTCTATGAATTGTTTTTTGGCTTATATTAATGTCAGTATATTTAATGAGCTCCTGGGCAACTCTCTTAGAAGTTTCTAATAGATTATGTTAAAATTGTCGCAGAATAAAACGATCGTTTTGCTCTGTGGTCTTACGCGGTCTGCCACAACTTGCCACGTTTTTTACAGTATAGTATAGTAGGAAAAATCTATATTTATTTATTTGATAAAAAATTGTTTGGCGAGCTAAATTGTATAATTTACTGATATTTTCTACGGAAATTCCAAAGTTATACGTCACCACCATATCATTTTTAACAAGTTCACTTAATTCTTTTGATTTTCCTATATTTAAGTATTTCAAATAAATCAAAATATTGTTATCAGCACTTGGAATAGGTAATAAAGCAGCCGCGTGTCTTTGCTTAAAGCTTAAAGGCAGATCAATCCACACTAAATAGAGAGAGAGTCTCAAAATACTTTTGCCCATCTAATATCAGATCGCACAGGAGAACAATGCGTAAGCCAAAAAAACGAATAATAGAATTGGGAAAACTACTTTACACGTTACTTTATGCTTACAGGCACTATGCTTTCAAAAATATTATAAGTTCTGTTACATTATACAGTTCTTCAAAGCATCACACAGCGCAGACTTTTGTCAAAATACTTACGCCGTCGACTGTAGGTACAGTGCTTCTCAAGACTATAGGACACCTTCAAGTTTTACGCTCAATTGTAAATAACTCTTCTTTTGGGGGTGATCCTACAAAGCGTAATTTACCACAATAACTGTATATTTTTGGAGCTTTCGATTGACCGTTAGACCTTTGCATTATTGCTTCACACGATTTTTCGTAATAGTTTGTTTATTGACATGCGACTTTTTCTGCAATTTTAAGCATTCATAACATTAGTCTATTATAAGGAAATTAAGTGTGAATCCGCAACTCTCCACATTAGTTCCGAATGAAAATCTCAAAATGAAAAGCATAATGGCTGCTGAGTCTGACCGAGTAGGTTTCTATATTTTCTTAAAATGTCTTAAGTTCACAATAGTCTTACATGAGCTGCTTACATATCGATTATAATTATAGACATTACATATGTATATCGATTTTATCTTCACATACTATCATAGCAACTAGTTCTTGTCTGTGAGCAGCAGGTAATATCAGTTCATTTCAAAATAATTCAATTCAATACAACTCAGCCTTACTTATAATAGTATAATTTAAATTTAATTTAGATTTTTAACTAATAATTAATTGCACTTCCGGCCATGAACCTTTGCGCCATATTGGCGTAAACAAAGTGTAAGGATGGCATAAATATATTTTTAATTTTAAATCACTTTTTGTTCATTTTATGATAAAACGCCGCAAGGTATGGCTTTTCATGATGCAATGCAGAGTCGAGCATTTATATACCTCGAGACGAATTCCGTCTGTTGGTAAAGGTGACATTGGCGCACCTGCTGGTGTTGTTGTCTACATATTATTGCAGGGCTTTTGTAGCCACAACAAGACAGAAGCTACCGGTCAGCATCAGAAAAGGTTGCAGTGAGGACATCGTTCTCCTCTACGGCAGATACTGACTCTGATGTTGGAACCAAGTATGTACACTAACTTGCGGTACACCAGCACAAATTCTTCTGTCGGTTGATTTTGCGCCGTCAACTGCTACACAAAATGTCCTATTACTTAGAAAGCTATTGACTATTTGAAACAGCTGTGGAGTAAGTCGACGCTTCAATTTATACAAAAGTACACAATGCCATACTCGGTAAGTATTCAACCTTTGCTAAAGAGAGCTCTAAAAATTTCCAGTGCATACTTTTGGGGATTACAAAATATATCTGAGCAATAAATGGTTATGTTTAAAATTAATATTTAATGAACGCCTAGGAGGTCTAACTGATTTAGGTTACATATGGATATGAAAACAGACTGTAATGCCAAACTATCTTGAATGTTGCTAGGAAGAAAGCTTATTATTTTTGTCTGCACAGCTGCACTCTCTACAAAGTGAGTTCAAGGAACCACAAACCTTCCACTGGCAATTGAAACTGGCTAGACGGAACCGGGTAAATAAAACTTTCGGTTTCGTAAAAAACACATCTTTTTAGTCTTTTTGAACACAGATTTGTTCTTGGAAAGTACACGGTGTCAGTACAGAGTTTATCGAATCTAACCTTTACATTTTTTTTTTAAGTCTACTACTACTATTATGAATTCTGGAGATGTGGAGCAAAGAGCCTCAACAATCAACTTAAATGTATCTTTGTTATGCGCATTAACATTGACGTCATTCCATGTATAATTGGCTTTTCGCATTTCTGCATCGATTGTACGCCTCCATGTCCTAGCTGGCGCCCCGGGACGTCTAGAACCTTGTGGGTTCCAGCGGAGAGACTGTCGGGCGATGTTGTCATTTGGTCGTCTTAATGTGTGGCCGATCCAGTTCCATTTGCGGCGTTTGATCTCATACGCTACTTGTGTTTGCTCGGTGCGTGACCATAAGTCATTGTTTGAAATTCGTTGGGGCCACCAAATTCGCAGAGTTCTTCTTAGACACCGGTTTACAAACACCTGAATCTGAGAGTTTTTGCTGGACGTTTCTTTCCTGGACTCACACCCGTAAAAGAGCACTTTACGTTAGAGTTGAATATGCGAAGTTTCGTTTTGGTGGTAAGTTGACTAGATTTCCATAAGGGGCCCAATTGTGCAAACGCAGATCTCGCTTTGCAAATGCGTAATTTGACGTTTTCGTCCGCACCGCTTCTGTTAGTAACTACGCTGCCCAGATAGCCTAATACCAATACCCAAAATATTGAATGGATTTGGAGTTATAGACTCAAGTAGTTTCAGCTTTCCAAGCAAATTACAGAAAGACGAGATCACCAATCCATCTGCTTTTTAACTGTTATAATTTTTTTTTGCATGCTTTTTTAATTTATAAAAAAAAAAATTTCAAAAATCTATAGTTCATTTTTACGTTTTTAAATTTTTTGATTTGCATCATTGTAAGTATGCTATAAAATTTTCCAATTGTACATTTTAGTACAAACTTTGAAAAAATCGTTATTGAAGCATAATTTTCGAGGGGTCAATTTTCAAAATTCAATTTCCGAAAATCGGGAGGAATAAAATTTTGTTGTAAAACATGTGAAGAAATTTATAAAAATTTTTTTGACCAAATATCGAGTGGTAGTCGGAGGAACCCTTAAAGCAAAGTAGCCAAATGATAAAAAAACCAACAAAATCTTTATAACTACTCGAACATATTAAAACCCAAAAAGTTGTTCAGCTCAATTTTATTTATACATAATAAGGTGATTGAAGATTTCGTAGCTACATGTATCATGGTAAATGCAGGTTTTTTTTTGTCTAAAAATGTTCGCGAAAGCTCATAAAATACAAAATCTCAACTTTGATTACCAATAACTAAAAAACCACTAATATATTATAATTTACTATTTTTTTCTGCACAGGGATACCCTAATATGTGTAAAATAATATTAAATTTTAATTTTGTCCGAATTTTGATTTTCAGCAAGTTTTGGCTTTTGGCCAAAATCTGGACACGCGGGCCCATTGTGCACTGTAAAAAACTCAAACAATAATTTCATAGTGGTCGAATTCCACGAGAAAATCGTAGAAAGATTATGAATTTGTTTCCGTTGGACACCGTATATTTTTCACGTTTATGACATCGATACAGGTTAAGAATCATGCATAAGCCTCATTGAAAATACCAAACAACCGTATGGGTGTTCGAAATTGAAACAATGCCTTCACTTCCACTTCAAAGCAAATGAACGCCTGTTTCTTAGAAAAACTGGTGATTGGGTAATTGTTTTACTGGAGCAATGTAGGAAGGTTGACTTTAGCTTTCAAATATTGCTAACTCCTATTCAAAAAAAATAAATCGGCAAACAATACACCATCGTTAAAATAATAATAAGTTATTACCTATACCACTTTTTTTTTTTTAAGTCTCAATGATATTTGTTTGTTGAACTCAGAACTGCTGAAATCGTTAAAAAGGTAGACCTTCGAATTTAATCATATATATTTGTTTGCACTCCTTGAGTTCCCATGAACAAGAAAATTACAAATAATTTTTAAGTACATGCTTATGAATGCCAATTATAAAATCCATGCGAAATACACATCACATAATAAGATTATCGATGCAAATCGAGAGGTATAAAAGAGAGTGCAAATCGAAAAAAGACAGTATTCATTTTGTAGAATGATTTTCAAGCGTATTCAACCGGCGCTTTTGGAAGAGTCGACGGCGTCAAGGGAGTCGAACCTATATATATTTAAGGCGATGGAACTGATTGGTTTTAATGTCCTTAAAAGCATTCCTTTACAACTTTTTCTTTTTATACTTATAATAAGTTTTTTGATGAATTTCGTTATATACTACCACGTCATGTTGCCAGCTGAGTTGTTGCAATGTCTTCAGCTAGGGATAACCACTTGGTGCCTCTCTCTGAAAGTATTGACTTTAAAAATACATATTCAAGACTTGGAGGATGCCAACAAATGCTTCGACGCACTTGATAAATTTTGTGTTACCAAGCGGGAAAAACTGGCTATACGTAGAATGGTCGCAACGGGCAACAAACTGTATCTGGGCTATGCTGCGGCCTATTTAAGTTATGTGACTTCCAGATTCATCGACGGACTTATTCAGGGACATCCTCCATATAATATCTACATACCGTTTCTCAATTGGCGTGAAGATAAAACTGATTTCATTATACATTCAGTAATGGAATGTTTTGTAGTAGGTCATGCTATAAGTGTGGGCACAATAGCTGATTCCTATGCGGTCATCTTTGTGAATGCTCTGCGTGAACACCTATCATTGCTCAAAGCGCGCGTGGAACGTTTGGGTATGGATGTCTCAGAGGAAGGAAATGTTGTCAGCGATAATGAAAAATATAAACAATTGGTTGAATGCATACTGGCTCATAAGACTATGTTGGCGTAAGTTTATAAAAACAAATTTTGTAGTTACATTTTTAAGTTATCTCGGCTTATAGTTTTTGTGCCAAACTGCGACCGATCATTTCCAGCACCATTTTTGCACAATTCATCATGTGTGGTTCCATTTTGGGTATCGCTTCTATAATTTTTGTTGCATTTGCCGATAACTCTGCGCGCCTGGGCATTCTGTCCTACATGATAGCTGTGCAATTGCAATCATTTCCATTGAGCTACCTCTGCAATTGTCTAGTGGACGAATGCAGCGATCTCTCTGATGCGATATTTCATTCAAAGTGGCCGGATCAGGAGCAACGTTATAAGAAAAGCTTGCTGCAATTTATGCAAAAGGTGCAACAACCCATGACTTTTTCAGCGCTGGGTATTTTCGATATTAACTTGGCGACTAATATTAATGTGGGTTTGCAAAAGCATATTTAATAATTTTTATATTTTGATCAAATTTATATAATTTTATAGGTTGCAAAGTTTGCCTTTACTGTGTATGCTACAGCTAATGCAGTTAATTTGGAAGAAATACTAAGGAGACGGGATGAGTAAAAATGAAATGCTCTGTTTTAAACTATTATCAGAATTAGTTTGTTTAACATATAACATAGCTTTATATATCCCCTTTATATATCACCTTAAAAAAATTGTGTAAGCCAATCGTCGTAGTGAGTTATAGTTTCTTCAGCAATGAGGCTTAGTTCCACCTCGGTAGCTACGTGAGTACATGATATTTCTGTACATGATGCTCGGAAAATCATTAAGTGATTGTAGAGAGGTTAGCTCTTGTAGAGGCCCTAAGCTCCCAAGAGGAGCAAAACAGGAAAAAAAAAAGAGAGGTTATTGCTAGCAAAACGACCAAATTCTTTCACTATGGTCAAATGCTAACCGACTTTTCTGCTCTAAACTTAAAAATTTTCATATAACCGCTATATTCCTCTAAATAAACGGGGTCGCAAGACTCACGAAAGCATTAATCAGCACTTTGCTGCAAAAGACATTTTCAGGATGCAACCTTGTGATTTAAGTCCGTTTTGCTTTTTGTGTTACGCAAAGAATCATAGTTACAAGAGCAAAAATTCCCTGAAAAGAATAAGGGCCATTTAAGTAAAATAATGTGTCAAGTATATTTGTCAACTGCGGGCAAGAATATTGAACAAAACTCCAAGAGAAATCTAAGCTCTTTTTGTAGGTTTTGTTTTAAGCCTTTGAAAGCTTGACCTTAGACACATTGTACTTTGTTTTTTTTTAGCTAACATTTCAGACTTCAGGCCAACAGATTTGTACCAAAATATTGCAGTTTTATAGTTTTAACAGTCGTTTGCAAAAATTAATTTTAAAATTCTTAGCTGTTTCATTTATGGAAAGTGTTTTTTAACTGCAAATATGTATTACAAATAAAATTGCTTCTGCACAACATTTTAACTGACTATCGAATAAATTTCAAATGCCGATGACATATGCGATAAGTATTGACGTAGCGCGTTTTTATAGCACATTTTTTGCCACTTAGTGTGTACACACTGGCTCTTGTTTAGCCATCAGCTGTCAGCCATACTGTCAGGCTCCCAGTTGATTTTTACCATTCAAGATAATTACATGTGTAGTGTTATGTCCGCGGCTGTAAAACCCGATATTCTGAAAAATTTAAGCATATAACTTGTTAAGCTTTTAGCAGCAATCTGTCCGAACTTGTTGAAAAGCAAATGAATCCCTAAGCCTCAATATCAAACAAATTCAATATAATACAAACAAATTAATTTGTTTATTTTTAAAAGCGGCTCGTAGTATACTCGGTGAACTTGCTTTGTTGTTGGGGACACTGTGGTGTGTTGTCATCGACCCTCAAACCAAACGTTTTGTGCAGAAAAATCGAAGCCCCCAGCATTTTGGGGTGGTAAAAACCGAGAGAATACTAAAACTAGAACGTACGCGCGTGCAAATCAATCCAGCATATTTTCATGCATTAAAAAAATCATAGTTTATATAAGTTAACGCACAAATTCAATAGGTCTTGGTGCAACCACAAAAGCCAAACCCGAGACAATAACTTTTTATCACAGAGTTGTGCAATTGTATACAATCAGTGAGACAAAGGCATTGAGCTAAATTTAATTAAAGCAAACAAAACTTAACTCTCTTACCAATACCAAGGCAAATAAGCAAAAGTCATTGGCTTTGTTTATACATATACACGAACAGCAAAAACGAACGCAAGCTAAAAATAAACTCTCCAGATGATTGAAAATTTAATAACGACAAGGCCTAAATACTAAATTTATGACCACTGTGCGCATACAGCGGTTAAAGCGAAATAAAAAATATTAAAAAATAACTAAATATTAAAGAAACAGCGTGGGCAAAGACGTGACGCTAGCAGAAGGGATAAAAGCACACAAAGACTTGCAGAAATAAATAAAAAACAAAAAATAAATAAACTGTAAATAATATACCGTAACCCCATTTACAATGTAAACTGTTAAAACGGCTGATTCGAATTATATAAAACTTGTACATAATGCCATGCAGCTCAAAATGGTTATAATTTAGCTAATTAACAGAATTAGCATTACATCGATAATTAAGTTAATTTTGCTACAATTACCACGAAAATCGTCGCACAGATCTTTACTGTTTCACTCTGTTCTGGTATGTACACAACAAATATTAGAAACTACTTTGTTTAATCAAAATCTGATTTTTAAAGCTAACTAAAATAGCTATAATTATTAAAACTGCGCAAAAATACTAAAAATTATATTATAAATAATACGTTTATATATTTATGAGCTTATTTTCCCCAAGTACGTTGAAATTATGTATTTTTGTTTGTTCTGTGACGCATTTTATTGCTTGTCAACATTTTCTTTATTTAAAAAAATATAAATTTCTACAGTTAGCACAAAAATTATCTCAACATTTTCAACTTTTAAGTTTAACGCTCTGTAGAACATTAAACTTGAAATTTGAAGGTGCACGAATAAATTGTGCGCTCACTGTGTATATTTTTTAAATCCAATTTAAGACTATTTTTAGTCGGACAGGCTGGGTGAAATGTCTGCCAACTGAAAAATTCTATTTAAAAACGATTTTGCATTTTGCGTCATTTTGCACGTGCGTAAGAAAACTTAATAATTATTTATTTCGTTCTTTTATATAAGTATTCTTTTTATCTACAAACAAAATATGTCACACAGGAAAAAGTAAACAGAGTGACACATAGGTATGTATATAAAGTAGGAGTATCACGACTCGAATATACCGTATAGAGAAAATAAGTTTTTTCCCCAAGTCTTTTTGGAAGGTCGGCTTTTTCAAAAAGAAATTGCCTTCAGAGCTTTGTGTTACTAAAACACCGTTGTAAAAAATTTTCATAGATTCTTAGTCCAAATACCGAAAGAAGCAATATTTTATTATATCTTTGATGAAAATTTCAGGTTTGGTTTCTAAAAGTATACGGTGTATATAGATATGTATGTATGCATAACAACGCAAATAAGCGGCGAACAGAAACTGATAAAAAGATACAAAAAATAAAATACATACGTCAAATATGAAAAACAAATCGATATTACAAAAACACTCATATGTAATGTTGATAAAATATGTGTTTTCATCAGATTTGATTATTATATACGAGTATGTGCTTTAGTTAGCTTGCAAACATTTTATCAAGCATATACTATCTATTGTATAAGCAAAATATGTATTTTCAAAGTCAAGTAAAAGACACTTGAATTCACATAAAACATGTAGAGAATAAGAACTTTATGCATAGATGGCAAGAGCCAAACAAAGAGCGTTAAAATGTTTAAGTTTGGTCCCCCGCTTCATTGAAAATCCGCACACGACAGTCTCTGCACACTATGAGAGATATTTACATAAGCCCGAGTTGTTACAAAAACCGCATTGACTTACATACAAACTCTCTGAATGTAGCACAGTTCCAGGCGTTTTTTTTTTTATTTTCATTTTGTCGTATATATTTTTGTCTTATTCGCTTTCTACGCCATTTGATTTTTATTGTTTTTGTCTACATCATCTACACTAATCCACAAAAACTTGGCTCACACCCTGAATGACCCCTAGATACTAGACATACAAAAGAACTTAGAATGCTTGTACTTAGTACTTGAGGCTTTTATGGCTTCGAGCATTGATTTCAAATCTTTAAATTTGGTTTCTTACTGTTGAAAATCATATAATGACTGTCTCTTATATATATATGTACATATGTATATCTTTAGTATAGTATAGTATATCTTTTGCCCTTGATATTTCGTGATTTTTTGTTAGTCTTTTGCCGTCAGTTTCAGCAAGCTCCAAAGTCATCAACTTAACGCTTCAAGCCACATTAGTTTAAAAACCAGTTTCGACTTCGACGTCAACAAAATGCAGTTCAAATAAATACACTTTTAAAACTGCAGTTTAATCCAAAGCAAACTGATGAAAACGGTCCCAATGGTATACGAGTATATTGCATTCATAATGTGTGTCACGTTAATATTTAACAGCTGATTTTACTTAACTTTTGTTGTATGTATTATTATTACATATATACACATACTTATGTATATCGAAATATGCACTTGGAATAAAAACTGTGTCACGTGTATATAAATTTTATATTTAATACTGAGCCATTTTTAATGGGCATATATGTACATGACAGCTCAGCGCTATTTAAAGACTCTGTTAACTTTAAATCTTCGAACATCTCTTGATCTTATGTAGCCTGTCTAGCTGCATGTTATGGTGGCCGCCGCTGGTATGGCAAATTTTTAAACCGACGATTTTAATAACTGCCTAAAAAGATGGCTTTTTAGCTGCATATAGCGCCTGTCAAGACGATCCGAAAGTATTTGATGGTCGCGAGAAGTTCAATGGCCATAATTTTCACTTTCTCCATTTTTTGCTGTTGTGTTCTACGTAAACCTTATAACTTATTTCCAATTCAACAAATTATGGTACAAAAAGTCTCATATCTATCTAAACATAATTTTAAAGAAATATTCAGTCGGCCTGAATAAATTTGGCAAGCTCTACAATTGATTAATTACACTAGTTTACAAAATTTAAAAAATTTTGGAATCCTCAACATGTTTTAATCGTATCCGTAGTAAAATGACATGCTAAAACCAAAAATGCAGTCAAAAATTTTTTTCATTAAACGCCTTTCGAAATATTGCGAAAAAACATTTTTTCGAAATTATATCTCTGGTTGTACTAAACTAATTTTTATTATTTTTTTTACCAAACTGTAGATAACACTAGCTTACACGAAAAATGCACGGTGCTTAAGCACCGTTTTCGAGATATTTTCGAAAAACATGTTTTTGGGGACTTATTTCAGTTATTTTTCAATATCTCGTGAACAAAATTTTTTATCGACATGAAAGATGATTAGATCGAAAGGTATTGATTTGATGATAAGGAGCCATGAATGAAAAAACACGACTACAGCTGCATACAAATGCGTGAAGACGTAAATGAACGCAAATGAAAAACTTTGAGAGAAAAATTTTTTTTTCATACAAAAGTGTGAATGAGTGAAGATTGGAACTTTTGTATATGGTTCCATAACATCTACAATTCTTACCCGATTTTAAAGATCTTAGACTCGAAATGTTCGTAAAAGAATTCTATTTTAGTTTAAAGCTTAACATAATGTTTAAAAATGTTTTTTCGTTAATAGCAAGCATGCCGAAAATTTGTAATTTTGAAAATTGGTCGAAAATTACACTTTTTTTCGACTTTGGTTGCTTGTAACTTCTATAATTTTGAAGTACATAATTATATATCACTGTAAAGAGCAAATCAATACCTTTCGATATAATTGTCTTTCATGTCGATACAAAGTTTTGTTCACGAGATATTGAAAAATAACTGAAATATGTGCCTAAAAACATGCTTTTCGAAAATATCTCGAAAACGGTGCTTAAGAAAAAAAAAGGTTGCCATTTTCGTGTTTCTCGACCCCAAATTACTCTAAAAAATACTTTTTTATGAAGGTTCACTCGATGACCCTTAAATTTGTAAACTAGTGTAATTGAATTACCCAACGATTATGTTTAAAACTTATTTTGCCAAACTTTCGGTTTGGTCGCCTATAAAAACTTTTCAGGCAGTGACGTTATTAAAATCGTGAGATGTTGCAAAAATGGCCACCCTTATGCATATACCTAATATTTAACAATTTAAATAACTCAGCATGTATAGCACATTTTTTGGCTCTGTCTTATAGGTATATTAATATATGTTTTAGTTGTGGAAGTTTAAGGAGTAGAATATCTGCAGCATATGAGGTATTCGATTTGTGGGGCATAAATGCGTAAAGGCAAGAATACCCGAGTAGCGACGTCAACAACACTAACAACGAGGCATAAAGATAAAAATGTCAAATTAACTTAAGAAAAATTGAGTTCAAAAGCGTAAAAGGTAAAATTTTAAATATTTATCAGTACTGTTCAACTATATCAACACTGCTCAACTTTATAAACAAATTGAGCTTAGTGAGCTAGAGTAATGCTGCCGCGTCTTTCTCTAGCTGGAGCCATTATTTTCAGTGTGATTATCGCAGCGCATACATACATACGAGCAGGGCCGTAGAGCGAAAAACCGGGCCCGGGGACAAATGTACCGGCCCCTCTATTAAACCTTTAGCTAGAATCATTTTAGTACGACAGCCTGAAAAAACTCCGGGCCCGGGGGGAAATCCATGGTTAAAGTATAACATCTTCGTACAAAGAGCGTAACATGCGCGAATTATACGCATTTACAGCAGGGATGTGCAAGAAGAGAGCGGCCAAAATTGTAAATGTATGGCCAGTGCGCAACTGAAAAGTGAAAATAGCTTTACGCGCCACTACAGCTATTCTGTCAGTGCACGACAGCATTTTTTCGTTTTGGCTTTTTACTTCGGCAAGTGCTCGGCTCGTGTCTGTGTGAATACTCATTTTCATTCGGCCCCCACGGGCTATGGGTGCACATCTCTGATTTACAGGAACGGTACATCTTAGTAGTTACAGCAGAGAGAGAGAGAGAACTAAAATTTTTTTGTTTCTGAGTTACGTTCATTTAACAACTTACGAGCTATGTTACTATCTAAATTATGATAAATACTAAAGAAATGGATATATATTGAAATGATCAGAGCTGGGCAAAAAGAAAGCGGCCAAAAAATGAGTGTGTGTATACTGCGCAAATGAATTGTGTTGCAAAATGTTGTTGTATTAATTTTTTATATTCATCGTTGTTATTATTTGCATCTTACTATTGTTGTGAGTCTCAGTTTTTTTATTGTTGTTATTACAAGACTGTCAAAATAATTGAATTATTTAATTTTATTATTTTTATTTATTATCGAAAAAGTTGATTCATAAATTTTTGAAATTTCGCCCATTTTTTATATATAATTCGTTTTTGAACTAATAAAATGCGTTAATTGCCAATATTTTTAAACATACTTATATCATTGTGACAACTGGTCCTACCAACGCATTAAATCATTTATTTCTCTCAGTGCACAAAACGTACAAAGCCACAGTTACGTTAAACTGAGTGTCTGTGAAAATGCACGAAGTAAAAGTGCCTGTTTGGGCTATGAGCTGCTTTGGAAATAATTCAACAAGTACAATGCTTGACCTGGTACTGCAAAAAAATTATAAAAGCAATTATTTTAAAAAACTGCTTTCAAAAAATTTTGGGGGACAACTGATTATTTTGCCCTACGAGCACTAAATTATACCAAAATAGTATTAAAAAAATTCTCGTAGATATTGGCGCTTTTTACAACACTGTTTTATGTAAGAATATATAACGTTTCGTAGTGAAGGGTTTTTCATTACACACTTTAACATTTTTAGTGCTAAACTGTTCCAAGTTTCGAAGCGTTTTTTTAGCCCTAAGCTCTCTTGGTGTTGCTGCTCATTTTGAGTTCGAGTTATCTTCGGTTTGTACGACAGTGTGACAACAACAAAAATGTCTTTTTACTGTGAAACATTTTGAGCGGACAAATCACTTGAGATCTAGATTGTTTTAAATCGTAACGAAAATCGCTACACTTTGTACTGAATGACTTCAATGCATTCTGTGTATATTCTATTATTTATTACAATATTATAATTTAGACAGTTTACAATTTTTTTTATTTGCAAATAAAATAAATATATACAATATTTTATTGAGTTAAGTCAAAACTGTTCCTCTTAATGCTATCTCTTCCATGTAGATGAATTAAAAGCTTCCCATGCTCAGCCACTGTATTATGTTGCGTAATAAACAATGCGTATAACTAATTCAGCTGATTGTATCTTTGAGATACTAATTATTGAAATTGACTCAAACTTTGCAGTTGTGCTAATCACATACTAACATTGTGTAACAAATTTTAATATCTTTGACAAAATTTCAAACAAATATTTGCAATATGTACGCAGTTCATGCGAAATAAAC